>CM052810.1:58117600-58131898 GCA_028533885.1 Nasua narica
TAGCCTGGTGGTGGGTATCGAGAGGGGCACGTACTGCATGGAGCACTGGGTGTGGTGCATGAACAATCAATCTTGTAACACTGAAAAATTAAAATAAATTTGGGGAAAAAAAAAAAAGAGAGATAATTTGTTGAAAAGATCTTAAGTTCAGTCTTAAGCATGATGGGTTGGAGATACTTACATTTTATCCAGGTGGAAATATCCACCAGACCCCTGACAATGCAGAACTGGAGCTCATGAAAGAGAGGGATAGAGAGATGTGAAAACCATCAGCTTAAAGGTGACAAGACAGAATGTGGGTGAGTAGGGTGTTGGATGGGAAAAGAAAGGAAAGGGACTGATATGTAACTTTGGAGAAAGCCAATCTTTGAACAAAAGAAAGAGGAAAAAAGAATAACTAACATAGTCAGAGAAAGAACAATCTGGGATAAGAAGGGAACACTCTTCCAAAGATCAAAGAATAAAAGCTTCTAAGGCATAATGCTAATGGAAATGCTAAGGAAATGAAAGAAGTTTATTATTAATAAAAATTACTCTATTTATCCCCTAAAAGCTCACTGGTGGTTCTTGGCAACAGATTCAAAAAATGGAGAACAGGGAAGGCAGACTGCAAGGACTAAAGGAATAAGTCATCAAATATAAGGCATCAAGTACAAACCATACTATTAAGGCATTAAACGGTTGACCATAAAAGAAACTGGACAGTAGGCTTAAATAGACAGAAGGTCCAAGAGGTGAATAGCTTTGATATGGATTTTGTTTTTTGATCGTTTTAAGACAAAGATAAAACAGTGATATGCTCAGGCACCTCCCAGTGACAACAGGAAACTGGCTGGCATCTGACTGGCAGATGCTGGCTGCAGGTTATAGCAGTGCAGAAAAGCTGAATGAGCCCTGTTTTGTTTTTTGTTTTTAAGATTTTATTTATTTATTTGTCAGAGAGACAGAGAGCACAAGCAGGGGGAGAGGCAGATGAAGACAGCAGACTCCCCACTGAGCAGGGAGCCCCACGTGGAGCTCGATCCAAGGACCCGGAGACCACAACTTGAGCCAAAGTCATATGCTTAACCAACTGAACCACCCAGGTGTCCCATAAGCCCTGTTTTTAAGAACAGGGAGAACTGAGCATATCTATAAGAAGAAGAGAAAGAGGCACAGAAACACAGACAAAAGTTAAAGAAGATCACTCTCTGAAAAATTTTATGAAAGAGGTTAAAAAATAATGGTACAGAGAGCACAAGTGACAACTGAGTCACAGAAATAGAAGAGATACATCTTTCTGCTGTGATAGAAGGGAACAAAAAGTGGTGAAAATACAGAAGAATAGGAGGTTATGGGGAAAGAGTGACAGAAGAGCCATCTGAGGACAAGGGCAGGAAAGCTGCTGGAGCTCATGTTGGATGACACGGACAGGAGGCACAGGGGTCATCTCTCAGAGTGAGGGAGATGTCATAGGATTGGAAGTTGAACAGTGTGGAAAATCTAAAACAGCTGCCATGAGGAATGCAATGAGAATTTAACATGCAAAGAATAAAGAGAGTTGCATTCTTTATTGACAAGTAGCATTAAGAGCCCAAACAAAGTTAGATAGCGTGAATTTGCAGTGGGCAGGTCTGCACAATTTCATGACTTTCTGTAACACCAAGCAGTTTACATCATCTTATCGTCTCATCAATTGTTCCTCAATAAATACTTTCCTTTATAATTTTTTTCCAGTATACTTTTAAATGAGTCCAGAAATGAGTTAAAAATCCACGTGTAATGAAAATCTATTTAGCATAATACAAGGAAGATAAAATTATATTTAACCCAATAAAGCATGTTCAATTTTGCCTCCAACTACAGTTCTTTTTTTTTTTAAAGATTTTATTTATTTATTTATTTATTTATTTATTTATTTATTTATTTATTTATTTATTTATTTGACAGAGAGAGAGAGATCACAAGTGGGCAGAGAGGCAGGCAGAGAGAGAGAGGGGGAAGCAGGCTCCCCGCTGAGCAGAGAGCCCAACGTGGGGCTCGACCCCAGGACCCCAGGATCATGACCTGAGCTGAAGGCAGAGGCTTTAACCCACTGAGTCACCCAGGTGCCCCTCCAACTACAGTTCTTATCCTCACAATATTATTAGTGAATGATTATTCTTCTGTATTCCAGTAATATTACACAAAATACACTCATATAATTAACACAATAAATCAATAAAATAGTCCATTTTTTAAATATAACTGATATTTCTATTTTATTCCAGGGGTGGGAAAAAACTACAGCTTGCAAGCTAAATCGGGCACATTATGTTTCAGAACATCCTATGAGCTAAGAATGATTTCTACTTTTTTTAAATGGTTCAAAAAATCAAAAGAAGAGTATTTCATGACATGAGGAAGATTACATGAAATTCAAATTTCAATTCATAAATAATTTTACTGGAACATGCCCATGCTCACTTTATTATATATTGTCAGTGGCTGCTTCTGCACAGCAAGAGCAGCATCAAATAGTTGCAACAGAGACTATATACTATACGGTCCATAAAGCCTAAAACATTTACCATTTAGCTCTGTAGAAAAAAATTTACAGATCCCTGTTCTATTCATCCACTTAACCAACATTTATTGAACACCTACTGAGCATTAGGTGCAACTAACTGTTTAGAATAGAAAGATGAAAAGAGAACAGTTCCTATCCCCAAGAAGAAAATGAACTCTCAATAGTGATAAATTAATGCCACTTTAACAGTATTTTGAAATGTATCCAATCTGATTAATGTTACATGACAATGGACCCTCACGGCCCTGCATCTCCCTTACATATTTTTCAGAAAAAAAAGCTAAAATATCACATGTGTAAGTGGCCTATTAATGGATCACAAAATTCATACATAATAAAGTAGAAGCTGGAATCTGTCTTCTCATGCTGTACCACCTCACATTCCTTATATCAACAAAATTAGGATGATTTATTGAATCATAAGGCCTATGTGAGAATTGGTAAGATAATGTGAATAAATTTTTAAATAAGTAAACTTTTAAAACCTTCAAAACTATACAAATACCAGACAGTATTACCATTACAAAGTAATTGGGAAGGACATACACACAATTAATACAAGACAGAATGTGAAAAGAATCACCAAAGGGTACAAATTGCTACAGTGGTCCATTTCAGAAAAGATCACAGTTCAATGGAGGTGTCAAGGAAGACTTCAGGACAAGGACAGCATTTGTGCTCAGTTTGGAGGGATGAGTAAGCAACACTTCAATAAAGGATAAAGCAAATGATCAGTATTTTGTTTTTTATTTTAATTAGCAAAATATTGAAGTTTTTCATTCCTCAAAATAATTCTCCCATCCTCCATTGTTTGGTTGCAGTTTATCTACAAAATCATGTCAAAATTAAAATATGTGAACCTCTATGCTACCTCTGTTAGTACCAAGAGGCTAGACGAACAAGCTGCCACCCTGTCCCCGGCCACAAAGTGCGTACTAATCACCTGATTCCTGCACTTTTTCCTGGAAGTCAGGACCAGCCTGGAAATCGTTCTCCACACAGCTCCTCAGGTAGTAGCACATAAGTTAAAACCCATCTGACAGCTCCAGACATTTAAGAAATTAAGTGGTTAACACCATATTGTACTTCAGAAGAATTTATGAAAATAAATGCATAATATTGCCCTAGGAATGTACCAGTTTGGTTTAATTTGGCCTATTTATGGGAGACAAAATTATTTCCAACTGAATATGTGTACTCTTTGCTAGAAATGAAATTGCATTATACAATTACTCAGAGTTGAAATACCCTGAGGCAGAGTCTGACAGCAACTTCATATATATTCAGGCTTGGAATGTATTACATGATTATAATTACCCTCATTTGAAGGTAAATTTAGGGAACTGTTTTTCGTTATTCTCTGAGACTGTCCTTGGAATCCTTATTTTTGCCATGTCTTCATCAGTCAGCTGTGTGTTTAGTGGTACTTTGACTCTTTTTAACTTGTTCAACTTCCTATTGAGGTAGCATGTCCCCTACTTTCCTAACTCACTCTGATTAAGCACAGTAGGAGAGTGAGTCCAGATTGAGAAATGATTCATTATTCTTTTTTTTAATATTTTTTTATTTATTTATGTGAGAGAGAGAGAATGAGAGAGAGAGAGAGAGCATAAATGGGGAGAAGGTCAGAGGGAGAAGCAGACTCCCTGCTGAGCAGGGAGCCCGATGTGGGACTCAATCCTGGGACCCCAGGATCATGACCTGAGCCGAAGGCAGCTGCCCAACCAACTGAGCCACCCAGGTGCCCCGATTCATTATTCTTAACAAAATAAAAATTAAGAATGATGCTATAAAATCTTAATAAGTTCAAATATCCCAAAAATTCTTTTTCTTTAACCAATGTAGAAGATAACATCAACTAATCTAATTCATTAGAAGAGATTACATATTCTTCAGCAACATCAAATTATAATAAAATAATTGAGAATAAAGCCTCAAATTCAGTACAATATCCCTGTGTTATCAATGTATAATCTTATCCAGGATCATTGATATTCAGTGTTGGAGTAGTTATTTGATTGCTGAAGAAAATTTCAATTGACTCCATCCTAACCTTGACTTTCATACATCTCATGTACAGTAAAATTTTTTTAGTAAACTAGTGATGGCATGATTGTCACTATATAAAACCTATACTGCTACAGCTAATAAAGAGAAGGCTGCTTTCTGTCAAAACCCAAAATTACACAATAGATTGGTTACATTACCAAGAAATGTTTAAATTCTTTTGGTAAGCTATTATCATAATTATTCTAATATCTGGAATATTCACTGCATATCTATTCGAGTTTATTTAATAAATGAATAAGACCACTGCAATATTTTTTCCTTTTAACTTATTCTCCTTATGAGCTGTGCTCTTTTATTGTCAAACCACTATGTGAGATCTCTACTTGATTGCCTCTTCATCTTACTCGACTTTTTTATTGTTTCTATCTTCATATACCAGTAACTTAACACCCAAACTAGATTAAGAGTTCTCCTTTATTATTTAGAAATAATTTCATTATGCAATGTTGCAAGTATGCAGGTAATTACCGGGAGTCATAAAATATATACCAAACTCCATTAGGTCTTAATTTTTTTGCCATATTTGATTTAGATTTTTATGTATTTAAGTATTACCAATGGAGTTGTAGCCCTCTGCGATCCTGTTTTCTCTCCCTCCCAAGAAGTAGTTTTTATTCAAATTTGGATTTGTCTTTTACAGACATATTTTTATATTACTGTATTTATATGACTATAGTAGATGCATCCCTAAATGTCATACATTCATTCTGAAAAGAGTTGAAAGAAAAGAAAAAAATAGACTCCTGCAAGAGTCTCTGTGCCCTGCATTTCTCCTTCACCCCTAAAAAACCAGGGTTACTTCAAAAGGAAAGAGCAAATTAGAAGTTTCAGAGGAGTTTGGGGCTATGATGGTAGAAAGGACCTGTGTTCTCTTCTTTGCAGGAGTCTGGAGAAGCAAGCCAATTTCCAAAATACCCACTAATAGAGAAGAGAGAAACTGGCTGGCAGCATATGGGATAAAGGCAGAGAGTGCCTGCCACAATCCAACCAGGTCTCCTACAGTTCTGGAGTTATGTAGGAAAGTAGCCAAATTTTCTTATGTCCCTGAGACTAAGCCCTTTAGGCCCTTAAAGGACTTTCTGGTTAGATTAGAGTACCACAGGGCATGAACCACAGCCTCATCAGAAGGGGGATGAACATGCTGAGGTAGCAGATGGAGCAAGTTATCTCGACAGATGAGAGACTGGATAGGCTGCAACAGCCAGTGGTCAGCTGTGCTCCCCAATATCATCATGCTAGAGTTAAAAGTACAGTTACTTGGTTTAAATGTGATATTGCTTAGTTTACCCAGAATGCAGTAAGATTATGTGTTCTACCATAACGGACTGAAACAGAGATTAACATGAGTTATTTAAAAAGTTAAAAATATTACTTCTTCTCACAGCTAAGTAACTGATAATATTATAACCACTACATGCACATTTACAACACTCATCTCTTCACAGTCTTAAATATCTCCCTACAATTCACTTACAAGGTTAACTTTAAATTTCTGTAAATGGAAATAATTAACCTACTGAAAACGCACTTTTTTTTTGTAGTCTCACTCAGAATGGGGCTCATACCCACAACTCCAAGATTAAGAGTTACACACTCCTCCGACTGAGCGAGCCAGGCACCCCAACCTACTGCCATCATTTAAAAGAATTACTTCTAAAGGTGGTTAAAGGGATACAGATACTTGAGTTATCCTTACACCTTAAGGGTACCTAGAATAAGAAAAATACAAATACTGTATTCATTACTTTCAAAATTACAAATCAGTTAGAAGCTATAAACAAGACTGATTCTCATAAAAGAGTACATTTCTAGCACTGGTAGCCTATATAGAAGAAATCTTTAAACCTAAAATCAGAACTATGGATTCAATCCTTGTATGTGCAGTTGCTGCTGTATGAATTTGGAGAAGTCAATTAGACTCTGAGTTTCAGTTTCTATAAAAATAGTACCGATGGCACAGGATTGTTGTAAGAACTGTTTTTATGTGACAAATTCTGACCGGATGCTTATTCTACATTAAGCACTGACTATAGACATCAAGAATAGAAAATTAAAATGCTGGTCCGTGCCTTAATAAATCCAGAGTATGGAGGAGGAAATAATCAGATGGCTAAGATTTATAATGTCAGGTAGTACTTCCTATAAATTACGTTATGGGAGGAAGTAAAAGAAAAAGCAGCACTGAAGAGAAAGCTTAGAGCAGTGGATTAAGAATGGTTATGGACGTTGGGGAGGGTATGTGCTATGGTGAGTGCTGTCAATTGTGTAAGACTGATGATTCACAGACCTGTACACCTGAAGCAAATAATATATTACATGTTAACAAAATTTAAAAATAAATAAATAAAAAGAATGGGTAAGATTAAAAAGGTGAAGTTTGAGAAGATTCTTAAAAGATGGGATTCATACCATACCACTTCATCACCCCTAAAAATCAATTAAAACTCTTTGAGATAAAAAAAATGGAAATGATTTATGATCAAAATTGATATATAAATTGAGGACTATATCTATATAAAATAAATTCAATTTAAAGTCTCATTCAAGGGGCACCTAGTGGCTCAGTGGGTTAAAGCCTCTGCCTTCGGCTCAGGTCATGATCTCAAGGTCCTGGGATTGAGCCCAGCATTGGGCTCTCTGCTTGGCAGGGAGCCTATTTCTCCCTCTCTCTGCTTGCTTCTCTGCCTACTTGTAATCTCTCTCTCTCTCTGTTAAATAAATAAAATCTTTAAAAAAAATAAAATAAAATAAAGTCTCATTCAAGGGGCACCTGGCTGGTTCAGTCAGTGGAGTGCATGACTCTTAATCTCATCGGGGTCACGAGTTCAAGCCCCATGTGGGGTGTAAAAATTACTTCAATGAATAAAACTTAAAAAAAAAATAAAGTCCACTCAAAAATAACACAGTTTATGGTGGAGTTGAAATTAGGCCAACAAAATTCAATAAAATAAAATAAAATGTGAACTAATGTTGCACTTCCTATATTCCTAGAAGTGTTAAAAGAAAAGCAGGTACTAATAAAAAGTTATGATTCATATTTTCATCCTCAAGAAATTATACCATTCAAGTCAATAAGATTTATATACACGAAATAATTCAAAATATAGAATAAATACAATATAATACAATGCCAAAAAGACATTATATAAAATAAGTGGTCAGAAAGTGAAGAGAAACAGGGCTATCAGGATTTACTGAAGAAGGTTATAAGGAATATTGTGGTACCTAGAAGAGGACTCACAGCTATAAATAAATCATAATAAAAGAGAGTGCCCGTCCAGGTAATTGACATGATTAAGACATAGAGCAAAACCGTGTATGGAATATGTGTGACAGAAAATATAATAGACCAAGTAGAGTTAGATACAGGAAATCATAAATTTGAATAATCATGGACATATCCTTGATGCCAAAGAGAGAAGAACCCCTGAACTCTAGTTCAGTAATATTTTATTAAATCATGGAATCAACTTTTGTTTTTTAATATCACAATTACATGTTTAAGTCCACAACTAAAAATGAAACAAAGTACTTCAAGGTATTCCTTAAGAGAGATGAAACACTCTAAGAGTCAACAGAGAATGTAGATGTAGATTTCTCTGGGACACTGCCCTCCCTACCTGCTCTTTATATGAACTCTACAAAAAGCATTTTGACAGAAAAAAATTTTCTCATTATAGCTATGTTCCACATATCATATTTCAAACAAATACATTTCCATAAAACATTTTGTAAGGAACACACTGTTTCGATATCATGATAGCATGCCTGTATGTTTATGTTCATTCTCAGTTAATGCATTTGTCTGATATTAGGAAAGCATGAATAGAATGATATATTATGATGTGTATTATATGTAAATTTTAGTTGGACCACTTTGTGAAAATGTTTTAACTTAACTCATTAGTAAAACTTTCCATTCCTACAAATTATACCACACATCCATGCTAGAAATAGAGTTGGCTCCTACAGTGTTTGAGGACAATCCTCATTAGAACTAAAACTCCAAGAGAGGCTGTAAGTCCAACAGTTTCAGAGTTCTAACTAACTGAAAATCTCTGGGGATCACACATCTGGAATGAATTCCAAGTGATTCCCATATAAAGTGGAGAATTAGAACATCAAATGGAAACCATACACAAGTTAGTAGTTGTAAACAATTTGAGTCTGAAACTGTACCACACACATCCTTGAAACTGAGTTTGTAGCTTTTTTCCAAATGGGTAATGGGTATTAAGGGGGCACTTGTGATGAGTGCTGGGTGTTACACATAAGTGATAAATCACTAAATTCTACACCTGAAACCAATTTTATCATTTATATTAACTAACTAGAATTTAAATAAAAACTTGAAACAAAAAAAAAAAAGAAATCAAAGCAAAACTAAAGGCATGGTGATATCAACCTATCAAAACACTACCAGATATTCTGAATTCGTTTCAATTATAAATTAGGCAATTTGGCACAATAGTTGCCAAGTGTTTAAAAAAATTATTGAGATTTTTTTTGTCATGGCTTTATTTCATTAGCAGCAAAAGCAGCTCTATCAAATCACTCTTAAATTCATTATTCTTGGGGCGCCTGGGTGGCTCAGTGGTTTAGGGCCTCTGCCTTCGGCTCAGGTCATGATCTCAGGGTCTTGGGATTGAGCCCCCCATCAGGCTCTCTGCTCAGCGCAGAGCCTGCTTCCCCCTCTCTCTCTGCCTGCCTCTCTGCCTGCTTGTGATCTCTCTCTGTCAAATAAATAAATAAAATCTTAAAAAAAAATTCATTTTTCTTAATGTACCAGAGAATTCTGCAGTCACCATGGCAGTCTTATCTTTTTTTTGTAAATTACGTATATATACCAGCTCTTCTATATTTCAAATCTTAGTTAATGGCTATGACCCAATCATCTCTGTCATCTGAATTAGAAATCTCATCCTTATCTTTCTCTTCTTCATCACTTCGTTTAATGGGTCACCAAGTACCAGATTGTGAGGATACCTGACTGTAACATTTACCATGCTATTGATCAATCACACTGCTTGATTTGTCTGCCCAGGCTAATGAGGTTTGTGTCCCTTTCTCCTACATAGTTCTGTGCACTTTCCCTCCAAAACTACATAATTGAAAGAGAATGACTTTTCCAAGTAGATTTAACACTAGACTTTTAAAATGGAATGGCTTTAGCCCTTATTTCATGCATTTCTTAGACATTTAATTATAAAAAAGAAACTCAAGGGTTCCTGCAAGATAGCAAACTCCTACTAGCTACTGATTCCCTGCCCCAACCAACTGTTGATGCCACAGAAATAAGTGCATTAATCTGAAGAACCAAAGGAAAGCCTGTAAAGAGCCATCATGAACTTGGTGTAGGGTACCGAGCAAACAACTGTCTGACCAAAAAGCTTGGCATACAATGTAGGTATATGTTCAGGGAAATTTTTCTAGTTTTGCTCTTTACTTTCTGCCACATGAACCTGACTATAGTCATAGGTGGACAGAAAAACCACAGCATCAGCCCCAAACCACAGGGGAAACAGTCCTCTGGAAGCACCTGGCTGGCTCAGTTGATTAAGCATCTGCCTTTGGCTCAGGTCATGATCTCAGGATCCTGGGATCCAGCCCCACATCAGGCTCCCTGCTCAGTGGGGAGTCTGCTTCTCCCTCTACTTCTGCCCCTCCCCCCACTTGTGAGCTCTCTCTTTCAAACAAATAAATAAAATCTTAAAAAAAAATAGTCCTCGGAATCAAGATGAGAACACCAGAAAACAGTTACAACTGAACTAAAAGCTCCTCCTCTGCCTCTCCCCCTCTTACTGTAAGGAGTAGAGACATCTGTAAATTAATCAACATGATACACCATGTTAATGAAAGAAAGGATGAGAACCATATAATCCTCTCATTAGTTGCAGAAAGAGCATTTGACAAAATATAGCATCCTTTCTTGATAAAAAGCCTCAACAAAGTAGAGATAGAAGGAACATACCTCAAGATCATCAAGGCCATGTACAAAAGACCTACAACTAACATCACCGTCAATGGGGAAAAACTGAGAGCTTTTCCTTGAAGGTAAGGAACGTGAAAAGGATTTCCACTCTCACCACTGTTGTTCAACATAGTACTGGAAGTCCTAGCCTCAGCACTCAGAAAGAAATAAAAGGCATCCAAATCAGCAAAGAAGTCAAACATTCACTCTTCACAGACAACACAATACTCTAAAACCCAAAAGACTCCACCAAAAAATTGCTAGAACTCATACAGGAATTCAGCAAAGTCGCAGGAAATAAAATCAATGCACAGAAGTCTGTTCCATTTCATACACCAACAATGAAGTAGCAGAAAGAGAAATCAAGGAATCAATCCTATTTACAATTGCACCAAAAATCATAAGATAACTAGGAACAAATCTAACCAAAGAGGCAAAAGATCTGTATTCTGAAAACCATACAATACTTAGAAATTGAAGAGGACACAAAGAAATGGAAATGCAAAAACATTCCACACTCATGGACTGGAAGAACATATATTGTTAAATGTATATGTTGAAACATATTGTTAAACAAGAACATATATTGTTAAAATGTCTATGCTACCCAAAGCAATCTACAGATTCAATGCAATCCCTATCAAAATAACGCCAAGATTTTTCACAGAGCTAGAAAAAAACAATTCTAAAATTTGCATGAAACCAGAAAACACCGAGAATAGCCAAAGTAATGTTAAAAAAGAAAACCAAAGCTGGAGGCATCATAATTCCAGACTTGAAGCTGTATTACAAAGCTGTAATCATCAAGATAATAAGGTACTAGCACAAAAGGAGACACATAGATCAATGGAACAGAATAGAGAACCCTGAAATAGGCCCACAACTCTATGGTCAACTAACTAATCTTCAACAAAGCAGGAAAGAATATCCAATGGAAAAAAGACAGTTTCTTTTAACAAATGGTGTTGGGAAAATTAGACAGCAGAAGAATGAAACTGGGCCACTTTCTTATACCATAAACAAAAACAGATATCATTTTTTTAAAGAACACAGAAAGCTAAAGGTGAAGAGACCTTTTTAAAACATTTCAGGCAAGTCTAAACTAAAAGCAACAGCAGTAATTTTAATGTAAGACAAAAATTAAATCAAAACAAAATTATAAGGGATGAAGAGAAACATTATATACTAATAAAAAGAAAAAAGAGATCAAGAATATATATTGATCATGAACACAAATGTATCTAATAAAAAAGCCTCAAACATATATAGAAAATACAGACAGAATTACTGGTACAATGGATAAGTCAAAAATTATGTTTATAATTTTGACGTAAAATAAACAATAAAAGAAGTAAAGGTATGGAAGTTTTGAATAACTCATAATGGACCTAAATAAGTATATTTGCAAAGAATTAATATTCAATGGGCAGTATTAGTCAGCTCAGGTTGCCATAATAAAACACTACAATGGATGTTTTAAACACCAGGCATTTATTTTCAAACAGTTCTGGAAGCTAAAAGTCCATGATTAAGGTACCAGCAAATTTGATTTCTGGTAAAATATCTCTTACTAGCTTATAGACAACTACCTTCTTGGGTGTGTCTTCACATAGCCTCTCTTCTGTGCATATGAGGATGATGGAGAAAGAGCAAGTGAGAGCAAGTTCTGGTATTTCTTCATCTTCTTATAGGGACACTGGTCCTATTGGATTAAGGCCCACCTTAAAGATCTCAGTTAACTTTTTTTTTTAATTGTGTTATGTTAGTCAACATACATCATTGGTTTTTGAATTAGTGTTCAGAGATTCATTGTTTACATATAACACCAGTGCTCCATACAATATGTGCCCTCCTTAATACCCACCACCAGGTTAACTTTAATTACTTCCCTAAAGTCCCTGTCTTCAAATACAGTCTCACTGGAGCTGAAGGCTTTAAGAATGGGGGGGGGGGGGGGAAGAGACACAATCCAGCCATAACAGGTTTATATATATATTCTTTTTGAGCATACATGAAACATATTGGATTGATCTATAATATTTTAGGTCACAAGAAATCTATCAATAAAATTCAACTAGTCAACCTAATTAAGACTAAATTTTCTATTCATAACTCAATACAATTAGAAATAATCATCAGAAGGATAGGTAAAGGAGTGCCTGGGTGGTTCAGTGGGTTAAAGCCTCTGCCTTCGGCTCAGGTCATGATCTCAGGGTCCTGGGATCAAGCCCCGCATCAGGCTCTCTGCTCAGCAGGAAGCCTGCTTCCTCCTATCTACCTGCCTGTCTGCCTACTTGTGATCTCTCTCTGTCAAATAAATAAATAAAATCTTAAAAAAAAAAGGATAAGTAATGTAAAATCCTGTCTGTCCACTCAATAATACATTCCTAAGTAATTTTTGGCTAAAAAACTAATAAAGAAAAATTTTAAATACTTACAACAACTAAAATAGTACATGCCAATATTTTTATGACCCCACTAAAGCTACAATTAGGAGGAAATTTATAGTTTTAATAGTCTTTATCATAAAATAGATATTTTAAAATAATAAGTTATATATTTAACCCCAGAAGTCACAAAATTACAAATAAGCTAACATCCAAAGGAAAGAGAAAAAGGAAATAACTAAGATAAAGGTATCAATTATATAGAAACAACAAACAAAATAAGAGATTGGGAGAAAAAAATTAACAAAATCAAAAGCTGGTTCTTTGAAAAAACAGGACAGACAGACCTCTATTAAGATATATCAAGAAAAAGTAAAATGATACATGTGAACAAATACAGAATGGAAAGAGGGATGTAACTAAAAACACAATGGTAATTAAAATATTAATAATATAATAAGATGTACAGTAATTTCTATAGTTTCATATGCTAATTTTATGGCACATAGTATATGAAAGACAAATTTTGAAACCTAAACACAATGAATAAAATTATGAAATATTTAAAATACCAAACTTTGTACAAGAAGAAATAGAAAATGTGAATATAGGGTAGTAACCATTAAAGACATTGACATAGTTATCAAATACCCCTCACACAAAAAACAAAACACCCAACCCAGAGAGTTTCCTAAGTAAGTTTTTATGAAACTTTCCAAAAGTAAATTCTCAGGAGAGCAATCCCATTCTCTAATACTAGCAATTCTCAGGAAAACTATCCCATTCACACAATGAGGCTGGTATAATCTTATTTCAAATTAGGATAAGCATTAGAAGGGAAAATTATAAGACATGGTCCCTTATCTATACATATATATGAGAAAATTTGAAATCTCCATTAGCTAAACAAGTCCAACAATGCTTTTAAGATATATTGTTCAAGTGGGGTTTATCCAAGAGTACAAGGGTATTTGAACATCAGAAAAGCCATCAATATAATTCACTATAACAATGAAATAATGAAGAAAAAGACAGATAATTCTGCCAAAAAAGTGTTAAAACTAATAAACAGTTCAACAAATTGTAAAATAAAAATAAACCTTAAAAATCAGGTATAGTTTTTCCCAATGTTCATAGCCGCAATGGCCACAATAGCCAAACTGTGGAAAGAACCAAAATGCCCTTCAACAGATGAATGGATAAGGAAGATGTGGTACATCTATACAATGGAATATTATGCCTCCATCAGAAAGGATGAATATCCAACTTTTGTATCAACATGGACAGGACTAGAAGAGATTATGCGGAGTGAAATAAGTCAA
>CM052810.1:58131998-58159426 GCA_028533885.1 Nasua narica
TCAGGTATAGTTTTCTACATTAACCATGACCAATCCAAAAAGAAAATTAACAATCTCACTATTATAGCATCAAAAAGAATAAAATACTGAGGAATAAACTTACCAGAGAAGGTAAGAGATTTGTGCACTGTAAACTGCAAAACATTATTAAAAGAAACCAAAGACATTCTGTGGTCATAGGTTAGAAGATTTAATATTGTTATAATTGTCAACATTACCCAAAGTGGTCTACAGATTCAATGCAATCTCTACCAAAATCCCAATGCCAGTTATTGCAAGATTTTTTTTTAATAAAGATTTTATTTATTCATTTGACAGAGAGAGAGAGATCACAAGTAGGCAGAGCGGCAGGCAGAGATAGAGGGAGAAGCAGGCTCCCAGCTGAGCAAGGAGCCCGACGCGGGGCTTGATCCCAGGACCCCGGGACCATGACCCGAGCCGAAGGCAGCTGCCCAATGGAGTGAGCCAACCAGGCGCCCCAAGATGTAATATTGGTATAAAGATGGACATAAAGATGAATGGAAAGGAATAGAATAAAGAGTACAGAAGTCTTTCTATATATGGCAAAACTGTCTTCTACAAGGCTGCCAAGATCATGTCATTGAGAAAAGGACAATCTCTTCACAGAGACTGGTGTTGGGAAAACTGGACATCCACATTCAAAAGAATAAGTTGGACCCTTACCTTATATCATATACAAAAACTAACCAAAATGGATTAAACAGTAAAATGAAAGATACAAAGTCCTAAAACTGTTTAAATAAAAGATACAAGAAAAGTTTTAAGGTGTTGGATTTGGTGATGATTGCTTGGATATGACAGCGAAGTACATGCATCAAAAGCAAAACAGATATATGGGGCTATATCAAACTTGAAAAACCTCTGTACATCAAAAACAAATCAACAAAATGAAAAGGCAAATGAGAGAACAGAAGAGGACATTTTCAAATCATATAACTGGCAAGGGGTTAATGTCCAAAATACATGAGGAACTCAAACAACTCAACAACAACAAAAGCAGATAACCCATTTTTGAAATAGGCAAAAATCTTGAACAGTCAATTCTCCAACAAGACATATAAATGGCCAACAAGCATATGAAAAGATGCTCAAGATACAAATCATTATAGAAAACAAATCAAAACCACAGTGAGATATCACCTCACACCCATGATGATAGTCACTTTCAAAAGAATAGAAAGTAACAAATATTAGTGAGGATGCAGAGAAACTGGAAACCTTGTACACTGTTGGTGAGAATGAAAAATGTACAGCTGCTATGGAAAACAGTATGGCATGTCCTCAAAAAATCAAAATTTAATTACTATATGATCAAATAATCCCATTTGGGTGTATATATATTTTCAAAAAAAGCAAAATCTTGAAGAGATATTTAAAAAAAAAAAAGATATTTCCCTATCCAGGTACATTACATCATGCACAATAACCAGGAGTTGAAAAGAACTCAAATGTCTAACAACAGCTGACTGGATAAAGAAAATATGGTATATACATTCAATTGAATATTGTGCAGCCTTAAAAGAGATCTTGTCACATGCTAGAACATGGATGAACCTTAAAGACATTATACTACCTAAAACAAAAGGGAAAATACAGTTCTAATCACATAAAGTATCTAAAGTATCATACAAACATAAAGTAGAAAAGTGGCTACCAAGGGCTAGAGAGATGGAATATGGGGAATTTGTGTTTAAAAGTAAACATAAAGTTTTAGTTTTTCAAGATGAAAAAGTTCTGGAGATCTGTTGTAGAGCAATATGAATATATTTATCACTGTTGAACTGCACACTTAAAAATGTTTAAGATGGTAAGTTTATTGTTATTGATTATAACTGTCACCAGCTAAACCCCAAGACCTGATCTTTACTGCCCAAGTTTATTGTTATTGATTATAACTGTCACCAGCTATACCCCAAGACCTGCTTGTACTTCCTGACATTTGTCCCAGATTTTTCCTTAAGCTCTTCTTTCCAGTTTATTTCTTAACTCAGGCAAATGGAAACTGAAACCACCCTGGAATGATAGCCACTGCCTTGAGACCTCCAGGCAGCCCAGACCACCCAGCCAGTTGGAGCTTAACCCTTGACTCATGCCTACACAAATGGACTATGGAGTGACCTCTGGAGTGACGGATGACAACCTTTACATCATGATAATACTAAACTCTACCCAAGGCGGAGCCTCAGCCTCATTTACATAATATACAATGTACATACATGGATCTTTCAAGATGCATGTTCAACCTTATGCCTAATTCTACATATTATGACAAGCTTTCCCTATCTAAATATTCATCCTAACTCTAAATAAAAGGAATGCATCCATGCTTGCTGGAGAATCATTGCTTTGAAAATTATTCCCTGTGATCTTTTTATTTGTTACAAATAAAGTTTTCTTTGCACAATAACTCAACCTGGTGCAATTTCTGACTCACCAAGAAGCAAACTCACTTTGGTTCAGTTACTTAACCACAATTAAAACTAAAACAGATTTTTTTTAAAAAAACTCTGTAGAACTAATTAGATCAAAATTAAAAGATCTCAGTTCAATGAAAATCAACTTAAAATTACCAGAGCAAAGAAGATGTTTGCCATTTCTAAAAACCGCAAAGGATTCATATTTAAAACAAAGAACCCTTGCAAAGGGAAAAGAAAAAGACAGCAAGTCCAACGTAAAACAAGGATATGCATAAACAATTGCAGAATATGAAGCCCTAATGCCATAAACCTAAAGGTTTCTAAGATGATGTTCTAACTTATTAGTACTTATTAGTTATCGAAGATGTGTAACTTATAATCAGATACTACTTTATACTATCAGAATCGCTAAAATTAAAAAATTTGGGGGGTGCCTGGGTGGATCAGTTGGTCAAAGCACCCATCCAACTCTTGGTTTTAGCTCAGGTCATGATCTCAGGGTCATGGGATTGAGTCCACATAGGGCTCCACACTCAGTGGAGTCTGCTTATCCCTCTACCCTCTAGAGATTGTTCATTCACTGGCATTTCTAGTCTATCATGTGTACAGGCAGCTCTCCACAGTTGCAGAAAAAAAGAGACTTAGTCACAGATGCAGATACTAGCAGTTGTAGATAAGCAGCATTTCCCAGACATATGAATGTGGAACTGACTCTATCTACTCTAGCCCCTCCCTTGCACTAATCAAATGTACTCTATCCTCATGTTAATTTCACTTTGTCTAGTTATTATTTCTTCAAAGTGGCACCTAATCACAAATCTGGTTAAAAAAAAAAACAAAACTTACAGCTTAATATTGGTATAAACTACTGTTTTGGCTGGCTATTACAGTTGGCCCCAAGGCCACAGCCAATATTCATTATCTTCCTTTTCTAAAACACATTCTAGATCCTTCTCACTCTTGAATTGCATTTCTGCTCTTTCAAGTTGGCTGCTGAGTGGGGTAACCCATACCTTCACACCTAAGAAATTTGCTCCTCTGATTACCTTTGTCAGGATACTGTTCCTGTAATTTCCTATAGTCATTAGGTTTGGAGGCGAATCCAAGTAAATCTCCTAGTTCCAGACATGCTTCTCACTCTCCCCATTATGTAGCAGCAATCCTACTTCCTCATAATAATCAAGGTCAATCACTCTTGTCAACATACTAACTTCTTTTCCCTCTAGTCTATTCATATGAGGAACCCAAAATGACTAGGCAGCTGCTCTAACTTGAAGATTAGTGGAATATTACTTTGTTCCTGGGAACCCAGACCTCAAATCCTACAAATCTTAAAGTTATAGGAATAGAAAGCATACTTTCTCCCAAGTGGGTCACTTGGAGTAATGGTATAAGAGCAGCTTCTGCTTCCATGCCTTGGATCCATGTATTCGATCTAAAGGAGATATTCAGCCATATATACCAGTTCAAGGAATATATCTTTAAAGATAGCATCCAACAACTCCAAGATGATGCCCTTGCTTTACCTTTTCTTTTTTTTTCGACAGTAGGAACTGTGGTGTTTTATTTTTTTGTTTTAATTTATCATGTTGTTAGTTTTTGATGTGGTGTTAAACAATTCATTAGTTGCATATAACACCCAGTGTTCATCACAACACGTGCCTCCAAGTGGCCTTTTCAACATTCAGATTGGGAGCTTCTGGGTCATAGAAAGTAGGAGCAGTAGATCCCACACACAAGTACTTACTCTTTACCATAATTCAGTCCCTTTGTTTAAAAAAAAATTATGACATACCATAAGTCAAACACTTGACCCCTCAGACGATGGTGCTGACTAAGGCACTGGGGCAGAGAAAGTACACTAATAAATGGAATATGTATCAATCCATTAAGGATAAATGGCTGCCTCATCTACTTTGGTGTCTTCAATGTATGGGACCATATCAACAGCTCCACATCAGTTTCTACCGCTGAGACTTTGAATATTCCACAACAGTGATAGCCAGATTAGCCTAAGTAAGAGAGAGCCTTTGCTATTGGGCCCATGTGTCACCTGCATTCCTACCATAAGACTACTCGATTCCTGGGCTGGCCAGGGTGGAATGCTAGAATGGTCATGCTGGAATGGCCAAGAAAAGAAGCTCCCTAACATCTCCTGGAAAAATCATCAATTTCTATTCAGTGTCTTCTCTGATGTGAACGTCTTCTGGTAAGTACTGCTGTGAGATAAAAAAACAAAAAACAAAACAAAACAAAAAAACATGTACTTTGTGCCTATTCCTATTCATCAATCCGCATTTCTCTTTCCCAAATTTCTTTTTAACTGATCTTCCAATCTCACTCCTCCCAGTTCCCTAACCATCCAACCTTTCAAATACTGTGCATTTTCCTCACTGTTAGGAAATGGAAAGTATGATAGCTTTTATACCTTTGTGGGGATATCTTGCCATACGCAGACCACAAAATTTCTAAAACTTTCACCAATGTGGCAGGCCCTTAAATATTTATAAAATTTGTCTCCCCCACTGTGGCATGTGTCTCACCAACGCATCTAGAGTATTTATAGCCTCTTTGATTAACATGATGTCATAAAAATGGTAGACCAACACAAGTTTTCTGCAAAATGTTCAGATAATCAAGTTGCCTTTATACTATGTTGTTACTGAGAGTAGGAGAGGTAACATAAATCTTTGAATGTATACTTTTAATCTCTTCCAAATTAATGTGAACTGCCTCTGACCCATTTTTCTGGCAGGGAATGAAAAGAACATATTCTCCAGATCATTTGCTACACACCAAAGTTAAAAGAGTGTGTTGCTCTGTTTTAGTGAAGATACACATCCAGTGCAGAGCTGGAATTGAGTATTACTTGGTTAAGTTTTCAGAGGTCTACATCGTCTGCTCTGATCCGTCTGTTGTTTTTCTTCCAGAAACAAGACTAGTGATGATGGCCACTTGAAATATACTTTGAGGGTGTTTTTTTTTTTTTAATCTCTGATATTCCATCTGGGATTCAATATTTCTTCTGATATTCTGTCTTAGTTGGGAAGAAGGTGAAGAAAGTTCAACAGCTTCCACTTGGCCTTTCCTACCATGGCTGCTCTCATTCTACAGATCAGGTAACCAATGCAAGTGTTCTAGGAGCTACTAAATAGGTTCATCAAGAGTATGAATCAAAGGACTAGGAAATGATCAGAGAAGACTTTGTACTCACTAAGAAGTGGACTCAGGTCAGGACTCCATTTGTTACTTCACTTATGAGTTTGCATTAGTTTGCTAGAGTTGTCATAGCAAAGTACCATAATCTGGGTGACTTCAACTACACAAATATATTGTCTTATAGTTCTGGAGGCTAGAAATTCATGATCAAGGTGTCAGCAGGCTTGGTTCCTTCTGAGGGTTATGAAGAAAAGATCTGTTTCAAACCTCTCTCCTTGGCTTGCGGCCATCTTCTTCTCCCCGTCTGACTCTTCATCCAAAATCCCCTTTTTATGAAGACACTGTCAATTTCAACTTAATAACCTCTGCAAAGGCCCTATCATCAAATAAGGTTACATTCTGGAGTACAGAGGGTTAGGACTCCAACATATCTTCTTTGGAGAACACAGTTCAACCTGGAACAGGCACCCTCATGGGTGCCCCTCTATCTTGTCCCTACTAAAAACATTGAGAATTAAAGTGTTTTACTTCTTTGTAGAAATAAAATAAAAACTATCAAGAATAGTTTGAACAGTGGTTGCTTTCTTCTGTCCTATAGCTAACGATATGTATCAAGTATCTTTTAATGCCTTGGCAAATTGTCATACTACTTCCTAAATTTGAAGCAGCTTCTAGCATCTTATCCTTTCCACTTTTAATATGGTGGAGTGTCTCTGAGAATTCTATGACAATAAAGATTTCCATTAGCATCACTTTCTCGGAGATATTTTCATCTTTTTTGTCATGACGACTTTTCTCATTTATGTCAGTAAGTTTGCCTTCACTAAATTCCTCTGACTGAACAATCAGAATCTCTCTTTTTTTAATTTAGGTTTTTATTTTAATTCCAGTATAGTTAAGATACAGTGTTATATTCGTTTCAAGTGTACAATATAAAGTGGCTCATCAATTCTATACAATACTCAGTGTTTATCATAACAAATCTGAAATCTCTTAAACTGCAGCAGTGTCAACATTCTCATAGTCAGCTATTTCTTCTATAACCCCACTTACATTCAATTAGAATTTCACTTCTTGCCTTATCACTTTAGTTTCTTTCCTGTACTTTGTGGTGGCCAATTCCCTCTTTCAATTATCCATTTTTATAAAATGTTACATGGCTTTCTCAGTGGGACATAAAGAGATAACGCAATTATATACATTTGCCATCTGTGTGTAAACTGAATAACAGATGTTCAGTGACAAATTACCTACAGACTTTGAAAAAAAAAATGACACAGTCCTTGATCATGATGTGCATCTGTAATTTACGAAGTGCTCAAGGCACTGAAGAGCTAGCAGAAAAGTGGGCACTTAATGCAATTACTCACAGTTAATATATCTTAATAACTGAAATCTGAACTGTGTGGTTGGAGCACTGGTATTTAACAGAACAATGGTAACTGAAACTCATGCATATCAGAACCACGTAAAGCAAAAATCATAAATCAATTCTAACACGCCCACCTCTCTAAGTCTCTTGACTTTTCCTTCAGTACTTTGCCAAAAAGTTCCAAAATCTCTGTTATCCAAATAGAAGATTATGACCGATTCCTGTTTTTCCTTTCCAGGATGCTAAATCCTGAGCCAGGTGAGAACGTTCATATCAGTATACTCTCCCTTACCCAGACATATTTTTTAAATCCTGGTGTAGCATTCTCAAGACTGATTTCTAGGCACATTTTTCTGATAATATATTTTTAGCCAGACTCATCTGGTAAATACCTTCTCAGTCAGAGATAGTACTTCCCCATTTGGGCCATGCTGAGATTGAGACTAGTTATTGAGACTAGACCCTATTCTTTAGGTTCACTCTGAGCAAATCTTGAGGTAAATCTATTTGAAAGCATATTATCTCACAAAACATCTGCCCCGGGTGAGGACTTTGCATGACATCCAGGCAGGGAAGATTTGGGAGTGAAAGTGACTGCTATCCCTTCTAAAAAGAGTTAGTAACCTCTACAGGCCCAGGAGTTCAAGGAGATCTTAAAGAGAAATTCACTAGGCTACTTCTTCAAGTCCAAGAATTCATGAAGATCTTAAAGAAGTTCAATATTCTCAAGTCAATCTATTCTAAATATCAGGGTCTCACTCTTTTTGGGTTCCCAATTTTAGAAAGAGACTTGCCAGGGCTGTTATTCAGCCTTCTTTGTAATTATAATATAGGAGAATCAGAATCCTGGGCCTAATTTTCAATACAGTCTATCCTCTAGCTTTAGAAAATGAGAGCATCCTTAGATACTGTCAAAGAGATTTTCTAACTTTCACACAATACCCATGGTTCATGACTGGCTGGTTTGAGTGTGTGGTTTTCTTTTTTCAGCACTTCAATGCCATTTAACAGCAAGTGACTAAATCCACAGTCCTAATAATTACCATGCCACCATCTCTCAAATTCCAGAGGTACTGCATAAGACAGCGAATGCATCACCCTGTACCTTATCCCATCCCTAGTCTCCACAATAAAAGGCTTAGTGACTGTAATGCTACAACATGCAAGAGTTTAAGTCTACCCTACCTAAATGGAGTCTTATGCAATATCAATGTTAAGAGTTCTTATTCCAGAATCCATCTTGAAGATTTGCCTTGTAGAAAAATTTCTGGCATAAATTTCCTTATTTGGGGATTCTCCACCATTCATAAGTATACCCAAAGAAAATAACCAAATGCAAATATTTACTCAGAAGTTGCAGTAAACAAGGGGTGGGGGAGGATTTGAGATAGGGAAAATAAGACACCCAATGAAGGGCACATTATCAAAATGAATAACACAGTGAGTAAATGGAGTTTAATCATTTGGGGAATATTTGGAAAATGATAAAAATACATGCATCATAATTATCCCACCTGAAGGCCAAAGAAGCTGAAATATTTATATACCTATTTCTCTGTCATTAGTTGAAAGCAGCTCGTAGGAATTGTTAACTCCTCAGCATGTCCAACCTGTCATACTCACAAGGAATAAACTTTCTGTAGCATGGAGAGCCCTCATCTAGTATTGGCAGTTGAAGTCAACAGAAAATACAGTACTGAAGGCCTCCATAATCCAAGCAAGGCAATATAGCATCTGCGATACTAGCCATCCCTGATCCCCAGAACAAAATTGCTTATCTTGAATCGTGGTGCTGAGTAGAATTGAAAAACAGTCTCACCATGAATCAGGATTCATATGACTCCCTGGATTATCAGCTCATCAAAGAAGGAGTACCATTAGGGGGGTATTATGGCCTGAATTATATTGTCCCCAAATTACATGTTGAAGTCCTAAACCCCAATCCCTCAGAACGTGACTGTATTTAGAAGTAGGGCCTTTATAGAGGTGATTAAGTTCAAATAAAGCCATCAATCCAATCTGACCAATGTCCTCATAAGAAGAGGAAATTTGGATACACAAAGAGACACTAGGGACACACATGCACAGAGAAAAGACAATGAGAAACACAATGTGAAGGCAGTCATACGCAAGTCAAGAAGAGAGGTCTGAACCTGATAATACCTTGATCTTAGACTTCTAGCCTCAAGAACTATGAGAAAAAGACATTTGTATTGTTTAAGCCACCCAATGAGAGTACTTTGTTTTGGCAGCCATCACAAACTAATATAGCTGTGATGGTTCAGTGATCGAGGGACATCAACCCCATGGGAGCAGAACCACAGGAAAAGGATCTTTCCATCAGGCTAACTCTATCCTGGATCAATCAACTCCTCTATAAGTCCTCTACAGAGGACTTTGCCTGGTGTTTCCTACTTTCAGAACCATCAGAACTTCCAAGTTTCATTATGCCCTCATTTGATAACACAGAGACCCTCTTCAGAAATGGAATTCAGTAGAAATGACACCACAGGTAGTCTCGGTCATTTAAATATGTCTAATTCACTGCTCCTACATGAATGGGACATAGCTGGCCCAGATTCTCTTCCTCCACTGCATCCTTCAGTCAGAGATAAGATGTGACAGAAGATGTCAGGGGACAATTCCTGAGAAGAGGACCTCCTGTCCCTTATTCTTTCCTGAAAAGCTAGTATGGACCTTCCCAAGAATCCTCCCCACCAAATGATTTCCCTATCCCAGCACACTCCCCACTGACAACAAAAAATATCTCTCCACCAGCACTGTATGTTGTCTTTTGTCCTATAACCTGAAAATAGAAGTGAGTTGATCTAGTCTTACAATAAGCCTACTTTTAAAGATCCAGGATCACAGAAAGGTGTTCTGCTGTGACTCATATGAAGTTATTTTTAACTTTTCTTCTTTTAGTTTTATCGTTATTTGCTAAGTAAATATATAATGGCTTAAATAGAAATCTGATAGAATTATAATTCTTAGTACAGTGATATTGTAATGTAAATCTTATAAGTCACTTCCATTTTATTATACTGTAATTACACAGTAAATTTGCTGATTTTAACAAGTCCAATAAAATAATTCAAACACACAGCAAGAATTTTTTGTCCTTCTAAAATAATTTTGAATTTTTTTTTATCTTCCCTCTCTTAGTTAAGGAAACTATATAGTAGTTTAAATAGAAACTTGATAGATTTATAATTCTAAAGGTAGTATTTTATAAATGTACATTTAAAAATATATAAATAAATCTCATTAATTAATCTCAACAATAAATTGCTTCCATTTTATGAGTTTAATTGGAGTCCAATTCCAAATGTCTATATTTAAGTCTTAATGTTAATTTGATATTTTGCTATTGCTATTTAACAAGTCTTTCTTATTAATACAGAAATACATCTTTTAGTTTCAGCATTATAGTCAAGTAATTATAAAATTCCAAACAGAAGCTTATCACAATTATAATTTGGGGGATATTATTTTATAACACTAAAAGTTGTTGGTGTGGTTTATTGAGAGTAACATTATAAGTCAATTGTTTTATTTTCTTCTATTTCTATATAATGGAAGGATAGTATTTTGGTTATAATATTAGCTTGCAGCTGCTATTACAAATTACTATAAACTAGGTGGCCTAAAACAAGAAATTTACTCTCTTACATTTCTGGAAGCCAGGAGTCCAAAATCAAAATGTCAGCAGAGCTGCACTTCCTCTAGAGGCTCAAAGGAAGAATAGTTCTTTGCCTCTTACACCTTCTGGTGGTGCCCAGCAATCTTGGCTTCCTTGGCTATGGCCACACAACTCCATTCTCTACTTTTGTCTTCACATTGCCTTGTCCTCTGTGTGTCCCTTTTCCTCTGGGTGTCTGTCTTAAAAAAAAACTTTTGTCATTGAATTTAGACCCCACCCAATTATTCCAGGATGATCTCATTTCAAGATCCTTAAATTATTTATACCTACAAAGACCCTTTAAAAAAAAAAAAGATAACATTCACAGGTTCCAGGACTTAGGACATGGACATACTCTTTTGGAGGCCACCACTCAACTCAGTACAGTATTTTACAAGCCCCCATAACAGGAACTGTAGTGAGAGTTTTACATGAATAGTCTAGCAAATTGAGACATATGAAACTCAAAATCAATTTCTGTATACCAAGGGCTATATTTACTCTAGTTGTTAGGCCAAAATGTTTATCTTAAAAAGATAGTAATTATTCTTTTTGGAAAAAAAAGAAGAGACTAATATTAGTGAAATGAAAAGATAGTGGAATTGGAAGTCAAATTATATTTATTTTTGTTTAATGTCTCTGTGTGTTAAGGATTAAAAAGATACTAAAATGTAAATAGTAGTAATGGGAGGAGAATGAGGAGAGGATGAAGAAGAAATTTTATAATCTTTCTTGGCATATATTTGCACTAAAATGTAGACACTAGTGCACATGTCTGGTACCCCAGCTTTTTTGGCTGCCACCAAGAGGAAACATCCCTTGACACCTTGGCTCTGGTGGCCAGTAGAGCTTGTGTTTATGGGTTTGAATGAATGGTAGCAAATAAAAAACAATTCTTAACTGGCTATCATGTCAGAGCTCCAGCGCAGAGGGAGCAGACAGAAATGACCATCTTCCAATCCTCCCTGAAACAGGTCTATTTGCACTTTAAAAGTTACTGCCTCAGAGTCTAGCTTCCAATCAGTCTGCATCTAGGTGCTGATTGAGATCTTCTCCTTTCAAACAGTTGGCACACCCTCAACTACTGGGAGCACTAAGAACAAAGAAGGCTACTCAGATAATCACAAAGATTTGAGAGACAACTACAAGGTAAGGTAAGGTTAAATGATAAGATTCATCTGCTACATGAGGCCACTCCTTCAAGAATGGGACAGGTGGCTGCTTTATCTAATGCATAAAAGCCAACACACACAGGCAAGAAAAATGAAGAAACAAGGGAATGTGTTCCAAACAAAAGCTCAAGAAGAAAAGAGCATTTGAGATGAGTCAAATTACTAAAATATTAGAATAACAAAACTGGTTGGAAGTCCTAACCAGAGCAATTAGGCAAGGGAAAAAAAAAAGTAAGAAATTCAAATCAGAAAAAAAATGTAAAAATGTCACTATTTGCATATGACATGTTAATAAAATGAACACTCTAAAGACAACCAAAGAATTGTTCAAACTAATAATTGAATTCAGTGAAATTTCAGGATATAAAATCAACATACAAAAATCAGTTGTGTTTCTATATACTAATAACTATCAGAAGGACAAATTAAGAAAACAATCCCACTTAAAACTGCATCAAAAAAGAGTAAAATATCTAGGAATAAATTTAACCAAGGAGGTGAAAGACCTATACACTGAAAAATATAAAATAGTACTGAAAAAATTTGAAGACACAAATGGGTCTACACCAAAGTAAAAAGCTTTCACAGAGTGAAGGAAACCAGTAACAAAATGAAAAGGCAACCTACTAAATTAAGGAATATATTTGCAAATGATATATCCAATAAAGGGTTAGTATACTAATATATAAATAACCCATACAACTCAACAGCAAAAAAAAAGAAAAAAAGCCAAGTAATCTGATTTTTTTTAATGGGCAGAGATCCTTAATAGACACTTTGCCAAAGAAGACATATAGACAGCCAACAGACACATGAATAGATACTCAACATCACTAATCATCAGAGAAATGCAAATCAAAACCACAATGAGATATCTATCACCTCACACCAGTTAGAATAGTCAGAATCAAAAAGACAAGAAATAACAAGTATTGGAAAGGATGTGGAGAAAAAGGAACCCTCATGTCCTGTTGGGAATGCAATGTAAATTGATGCAGTCACTGTGGAAAACAGTATGGAGGTTCCTCAAAAAAATAAAATAGAAATGTCATATGAGCCAGTAATTTCATTACTGGCTATTTACCCAAAGAAAATGAAAACACTAATTCAAAAAGATATATTTACCCCTATGTGTACAGCATTATTTGAAATAGCCAAGACATGGAAGCAACACAAGTGTCCATCGACAGATTAATGGATAAAGAAGTGGTATATATAGACAACAGAATATTACTCAGCCATAAAAAAGGATGCGATCCTGGCATCTGCAAAAACATGGATGGATCTAGAAGATGTTATGCTAAGTGAAATAAGTCAGAAGGAGAAAGACAAATCTCATATAATTTCACTTATATGTGGAATCTATAAACAAAATGAATAAACAAACAAATACACCAAAAGCAGAAACAGACAATTTCCAGAGGGAAGAGGATGGAGGAATAGGCAACATGGATGAATGGGAGTGGGAGAGACCAGCTTCCAGTTATGGAATGAATAAGTCAAAAGGAGAAAAGGCACAGTACAGGGAATATAGTCAATGGTATTGTAATAACATTGGATGGTAACAGATGGTAGCTACACTGGCGAGCACAGCATAATCTATAAACTTGTCTGATCACTATGCTGTACACTTGAAACTAATGTGACTGTATGTCAGAACTATCCATTAATCAAAAACAAAAACAAAACAAAACAAAATTCTACCCAGAACTATGAGTTATGATCATTTAGGATTTAGAAACAGAGTGAAGATGTTTCTCACTTTTTTCCCACAGCATCTTTCTGTTCTTTTAAAACATTTGAAGTATTATCTAAATATGAAAATGTCTGATGGAAAAATATCCTATGACAATTTAAAATACCTTCTAGAGCACAGATTGAATCTAGTGCAGCAAAGTTTGAAATGAACCTGGTGATGTTCCTTTTTCTTTCCTTCCAATAATATTCTTCATGGTTATATATGTTTTCCCAACTTGTGCTCCAAGCAAACATTCCTTTTCACAGTTACTCCTCCAAAAAGAATCCATTAAAAGCTTTTACACTTCTATAAATCAGATTTTCATAAACGCACATAGTGAATTTTATCAACAGATAAATGTTGATGGCTAAGGAAGAAATGTATGTTTTTGGAAGAAAATTTAAAACTGAGACTGTGTATGTCTTATATGGAAATTAAGGGCCCCTGACGTGTTTTTTTTTCTTAATAATAGATGTTTATCTTTGTTTCAGTTCATTGCCAGAATTTTTTGCAACTAACCAGTACATTAGAAGTCAGCTTATTTCCCCAGAGATATGATTACATTAGTCACTCAGTAAGTCTTGAATTAATTTTGTTCCACAGTTTTCTAAAGAATTCATTAGATAATCTCTGGATCTAGGGAAGTTAGTCACAGGGCCTAAAGGAATTTACCTTCAGTGAACCAAAAGAGAAAAAAAAATGGATAGCAGCAATATGCTGAAGAAATCTTAACAAAAGTTTTCCCAAATCTTAACAAACATGAATCCATGATACACTGGGTATTTCTACTACTGAGTAAATAACCCAAACCTCTATGCATAGCCTCGCATTCTGCATAGCATCTGGAGCATCTGAAAGTCTGTAAATCTAAGGATCTGATGTAAATCAGTGATTTACTTGAAGCAGCAGAGCTCTAAGTCCAGTAGCCATTGGGGTGATTCTTCAACAAGGAAGAGTGTAATAGCACAGGCCTGAACCCATGCTCTGTGGTGTTGCTGACAAATCTTTCTGTTGCTGGGAATAATGTCTTTCAAGTAAGGAATGAAATTGTAGCTCTCTCACTACACATTGAATTCACCCTTTTCTCTCATCACATCTGAAACAAAGTGAGGATATAAGTAGAGCCAAGTTGCTGAATATTCATTAGGTCCATCCCTGCCAGACCTTTCAATAGCACACTCTCTTTAGGTTACTTGTTCCAGAGAGCACACGCATAGACAGGAAAAGTATATGAGAGCAACTGTTAGACTCCACCCCACAGAAGTATACCATCTCCACCCCCCCAAAACCAGTACCAGAAACTCCACCTAGCTCCACACACAGAGCAGGATTCAGAATCAGTTCACCCACTGCATTCTTCAAATCAATGTTTTATCACACACTTTTTATAAAATTTGAAAATGGCCTTAGAAAGAAGGTACTATTTTCTTCCTACATTTAACTGCCCAGAAGCAAACTCCAAATACATATTAACAAAACTTTGTTTTGTAAATAAACAAGATTAATCCTGTCCACAGTTTGTGCATTTGTCAGCAGCAAGTTTAGAACTAAAAGATGCCATGGGATATTAGAGTGATATTAAAATTAGTAAGTCAAAGCAAATATCAAAGTACGTGATGCATTCTTAACTGACCGAGCCACCCAGGTTCCCCAGTATGTGATGCATTCTTAAATAAGTCAGTTACTAATTAGCAAAGAAGAGCCAGTGGAATTAAAAAAAATACTTAGAACTCTGAGTTTTCTTTTCATCAATGTGCTATGGAAGTGAGAAGTTTATTTCCATTGAGGTCTGATCCTACTAGATCCTACTTGTTTAATATCCTTCTAGCCATGACAAATGACAATCCAAATCTAAACCCTGAGGCCTCTTAACTGCAGGTTTTCACTGGAATAGAAAAAACTCACAAAATAAAGTGTATTACAATGAATAAAGTGTATTCCAGCTGGCCTTAGCTGCCTTCAGAACCCAGAACAGCTGTGTGAACTCCTCCATAAATTTGCCTGCTTTGGTGAAAAGAGAGGTTACAGACTACAATAAACAATGCTGGAGCGCTGGTGTGGCCAAAGGAATTCTGCTCCTTGCACGAAACATTAAGGCCCAGATGTTTAGTTGCCCAATAAGCCATCAGCTCTCATTTATTCTACATAGTTTTTATAAAAACTTTGCTGGAATACTCTATACTCACCTTGAGAGCAGACACCACAAAAAAGAATATACGGATCTTTTTAAGGTTGATCCTTTTCCAGATTTGAGAGTTTGATAACTCAAGGTAATTCCCTTAAAAAGCAAAATCACTTTACATTTACGCTATGGAACAACACATTCAGATGCTTAGGAGATAAATTAAATGCTAGGATCTTGAAATTTTTTCCATAGAAAAAGATAAAGTTTATTTTTTACAGCCTAATTGTTGCTCTTTCTCATATCTTTTCAAGTATTTTCTTTACAATGAGTCCCCTTCCTCAAAAAATTACTTATCTGAGAAAACCAGCTGAATTCCATTAGTAAGACCAGCCTCAACAAAGATCAGTCCTGATATAAGCTAGTTGCTACAAAAGAAAAGGAATTAAATTCACCTTGACCTAGAAATTAATATAACATATCTATTAAGTTGAATACTGCAAGAGAAGATTAAAAAGTGTAACATTAAAGTGTAAAGATCTACATTACATTTACATAGTATTTTACATAAAATATTTATTTTATATAGGCTACTAGACCAGCTTTTAATCTTTTCAAATGTATACATTACAGGAAACTTAACAGAGAAATAAGTACCAGACAAATAAAACTTCCACTATTACTGTTTGTAGATCTATAAAGTAAAACTGGTTATCAAAAGGCTGTTTCCATCCTGCATAGAATTTGTCTGATGATTTACTTATTAATCAGATTTGGAGCCCTTTCTGTATCAACATCAGATTCACACAAAACAAATGCCTCAATGAACATTTTTCTTAATACTCTCTACCAAAAATTTGCAAATTATACCATCATCCACTCCCACATTCCTATTTTCGTAAATAAAGTTTTATTGGAACACAGCCATACCCATTCATTTACATATTTTCTATGGCAGCTTTTGAGTAGAATTTAATAGCTGCAACGGAACTAATATAATAAGTGTTATCAGCTATCTTTCAATTAAAAAAATTAATTAGGGCACCTGGGGTGGCATAGTTGGTCAGACTCGGTTTCAGACTCTGTGATCTCAGGGTCAAGAGATTGAGCCCTATATCAGGCTCTGTGCTCAGCAAAAAGTCTGCTTAAGACTTTCTTTCCCTCTGCCCCTCCCACTGTGCATGCTCTCTCTCTCTCTCAAATAAATAAATAAATAAATCTTTTTAAAAATTAACTAAAATAAAGTAAAAAAAAAGTCAGAAGAGATGCTGTCTGGTCCACAAAGCCTAAACTCTTTATTATCCGTCACCTTAACAAAAAGTTTGCCCACCATTGTTCTATACTCCATCTACCTTTATTTACTCTCACAATTTTACTCTCACTTCCTACTGAAATACATATTTCTAACATCTTATTTATTATTAGCCTTGATGAACACTTAGTAAGTTTTTAGTAATTGGCTTGGAAAAGATTGTTAGTAGACTTTAGTTCTGTCCAAGGACATATGAGCTGTTGTTAGCTTTCATAACATAAGCCTTGCCTTTCATCTTCTGCTTGTTTTACATTTACTCAAGTTGCATTTTCCAAGTGCAGCCACATAGGATTGTGAAGATTGTTCACTGCACAAAAGGGCCTCACAAAGGGGATGAGTTGAGACTAAGGGCAGCCTGTGTGCCACCTAACAAGCCATAATCCTTGACCTAAGATCATATCTCCCCAGAGGAAAGGGCACCTTTATTCTAAAATGCATGAAGGTCTCTTCCTCACCAGCTTTGTACCCACATCACATGGTTGTTTGTGCCCATGGACAAAATAGCATTATCTGGTCCAGCAGAACCCTACATTCCTCCAATGTTTTTCAGCAAATCTCTGATAGGAATCCAGAAAATGCAGGTGAAATTACTAAGTAATATTCTACAAGTTCCAACTTGTACATAACTTAGTTCTAGGATTACACCCAGATCATCAGCAATTTATAGTGATGGAACAGGAGGTAGAAGTTGAGAGAAAAGATAAGGATAAGATGATAAACAGAATATATCAGTTATGTTGGGGATGTGGGAAGGTTCTTAATAAGAGGAAAATAAGGAAAGAGGCTTGAACTTGTATAAATCACTTATATCCTGGCTCAATCTCTCTGTGGAATTTATAAATCTCTAGGGTTAATTATTTTCTGAAAAGGAAAACCAAGAAGAAGAAAGAAATTCATTAATTTCTTAAGCAGGACAGAGTGGTAGTGGTGGAAAGAAATTATCCAGGAGAGAAGATATTTAAAAGGTAGATAAAATAATGGTTAAAAAGAGTAAGAAAAGTTCTCATAGAAAATTAAGCTTAGGGAAAGTCAAGGATGAGAATTAAAAGGAACAGGAGGACTGTATATGAAAAGAAGAGCCTGGATAAGAAGTGTAAAAAGAGGTTTTTGAAATGAGAAGTTTGAGTCACAGAGAAAAGAAAATTTAGAAAAGGAACCACAGGTGTAACTTTCATCTTCCAGGTAGTAAGTTACTAAAGAAATCATTTATCTTTTTTATGATGAGAGACAGTAACTACACTTAACATGGTGAGCATTACATAATGTATATAACTGTCGAATCACTATCTTATACATCTGAAAACTAATATTCTTTTTCAATTGATTTTTTTCTCACCATAGCACATACCCTTCCCAATGTGCATCATCCATCCATCCCATCTATACTTCAATTTAAAAACAAAGAAATCATTGATCTATTTTGTCTTCATACAATATGCAATTCCCCCAAAAATAAAATGCATGACAGCAGAGTTGAAAGAACTTGTACAGCGATCAGTGTTAAAATTTTAAAAATTAAATATTTAAACATTTCATAATGGATAAAAACACAGTATAAGGTATAAAATTAAACTTGAATTTCATATTTTTCTCAAGAAGTCTTTAATATTACACATTTGGAGTCTTTATTCCACCTCTCTTGAAATAAATAAAATTCTGAGTTTTCAAACTGTTATATTGAACTTATTAAAAGGTTTTGAAAATTACTTATAGCTAAAGACATAACAACATAAAACATTTTGCCAAAATAATGAAGTAGCCCTCGGAACACTAAAAAATTTAGCAATTTACTAAATTATTAATTTAGTAAACACTAAAATTAGTGTTCTAAAGTAAACACTGTAAAGTGGTTATCTGAGTTACATACTTGAGTTTGCTGAGGTCAAAACATGAACTATTATCAAATCTTAAAGTGACTAATGAATTAGCCAACTATTCTAAACAGGTTCATAGAAATGTTAATGATAAAAAAGTGAACTCAAACATATCCAATGACATTCAGAATGTTTATGGAAAAAAAAATCCTTTCTTTAACCTGTTCTTAGATTTTGCAAGGTTTGAAGAGAACTTCTCCTAAAGAAACCACATTTCCACTATGAGAATCCTACTCCCAGCTATGTCATCTCACCACTGAAATCACACTTTATTGTACACGACCGAAATAGAGTGATGGCACCTCAAACCGATCTTAGTGCAATATTACATCCAAAAGATATAAAAGTGGATAAAAGTGCTGGCTAACTGAACATAATAAAAATAAAATAAAATAAAAATTTTTTTAAAGTTTTGTTTTGTTTTTGCCTTAGTCTTCTTTTGCCACAACAACTTTACCACAAATTTGGCTGTTTAAACAATACCTATTAATTTGCTCACAATTCTGTAGTTCAGAGGTCCAGCATGGTGTGACTGGATCCTCTACTCAGGGTATTACAAGGCAGAAATCAAAAAAAAAAAAAAAATCTACTTCCAAACTCACTCTAACTGTTGGCAGAATTTAGTTCCTGGAGATTTTGCGAATGAGGTCCCTGTTTTCTTGTTGGCTGCAAACAGGGCATTCTCAGCTCCTGGAGGCCTCCCACTGCTCCCTCCGATGGGGTGATGGGGCGTTTTCCATGACAGCATTTGCTTCTCCAAGGCCAGCTGGGGTATGTCTCTGGTGCTTTGAAACTCTGACATCCCCTTCTGGGACTGACTGGAGAAAACTCTCTGTTCTTAAAGGACTTAACTGATTAGGCTAGGCCCACTAATAATAATCTTTGTCTTGCCATACAGTGTAACATCATCACAGAAATGGTTTCCTCATCACATTCACAAGTTCTAACCCCACCCCAAGGGGAGAAGAGTATATAAAGGCAATGGTCATTAGAAGTTATCTTAGACGACACAGGGGTTTGTATAAAACAAACAAAAAAAAGAAGTTATCTTAGAAATCTACCTGCCAGTTATGTTTTAATCTTGTTCACACTAGAAGGTTGGTCACGATGCTATGAAATGTGCACTTTGATATGGCAGGTAACTAACTCTCTCAGCAACTTCTCAACATAGAAATCCTCCCCTGACCATGGCTGTCATCCTCCTGAAAAGCACAGTGTTTGGCAAGACAACACTTGGTAAGATCAGGATCTTACAGAAAAAGAGAGATCGGGGGAGTAATGAAAAGTCATTAAATACGTGTTAGGATCTGTGTATTCTTTACAAAGGAATTTGCTTCCTAAACAAACCATATTAGTTGACATTCAGTTGAATAAACAATCATCCTTATTCATCTTCAATTATTGAGGAAATATGCCTACAGACATCAAGAGTTACTAAGACTTATAAATTTTAATTTGTTTAATTTGCTTATAAAATTTCCCTCTTTAAAAACATTTTTGGATCAGTTCTTGCAGGCTTGTGAATCTGATCTAATATCCTTTGCTCTTGCATTTTCCTTTGTTTTCACAAGTTACATCATTAACATCTTATTTTCTGGACCTGATATTTTATCTATATTACTTAATTTTCCTCTGTGCCTATATCTTTAATAACACTTGTTGGAAGGCTGAATGAATGAATGAATGAATGAATGAATATTGAGAGGGTATGGCATAAAGACGTGTTTCTACTCTCCTAAATCTATGGAAAAGAGGCAAAATAATTATCATCACACTCTGTTTTAAAAGAACTAAACTGAACCATATATCATAAAAAGATCATGAATTTTTCATTTTTCATTTGGGGCATACTGATATGACAATTTATTCCAAAACAGCATCTACCAGTGGTGTTGCTTCTCAGCTATGAATGAGGAAGGGGAAGTGTGATGATTAATTTTATGTGTCCATTTGGCTGGGCCACAGTACCCAGATACTTGGTCAAACATAAAGACGTTTTTGGATGAGATTAACATTTACACTGGCTGTGGAGTAAAGCAGATTGTCCCTTACCATGTGGGTGGGTCTCATCCAATCAACTAAAGACTTTAATAGAACAAAAGACTGACATCCCCTGCACAAAAGAGAATTCTGGTACAAGACAGCCTTCAGACTTGAACTGCAACATCAACTCTTCCTTGGTTCTCCAGCCTGACAGCCCACCTTCTGGATATTGGATTTGCCAGTCTCTATAATCACAGGGGCCAATTCCTTAAAAATCTCTCTCAATTTCTCTCTCTCTCCCTCCCCTCCTCCCGTGCGCGCGCGTGCACACACACACACACACACACTCATAAACACACACAAACCCTATGGGTCTGTTTCTCCAGAGAAGCCTAATATAGGAAGCATCAAGGCACAGTCACACTTGCAGAGTGGCAGCCTTTTATACCAGGAACAATTTCTCCCTCACAGCAGCCAAAGCTTTGCTGTTGAGTCAGAGTTACCACCTGTGCTGGATGGTCTCATTTTCAACGTCTCATCACAGCCACCTCATCAAAGGTGTCCTATGCAACACAGAAGAGAAAGCAGGAACCACATTTCCAGAATCCTCTTCTTTGTATGGTTACAAGTTAAAATCTGTCAGTGAGAGGTACTTGCATGAGCTCTAGAAGGCAGAAGAACAGGAGAGGCTATTACCTTATTAGGCACTTGCAGATAGACACTTTAGCCAACATGGGGATCCAAGTAACTTGAGCTTCTTCGAGAATCACTGAAATCACTACTGTAGGATGAGATCATCAGTGCAATGTTCCTGCTTTTTCTCCTGAAGGGCTTTCAACATTTATATAAGTCTCCACTTCCCTGTATTGAGACCCTTCACATTCACAATGTATACATGCTTTCTGTGTTCTGATGAAACCCAGACTAAACAACATCTATACATCCTTTGAGGGAAAAGGGGGAGGAATATCTTTACTTTTTCCTATTAAATGGCCTCAGTGGTGACTACCTTTATCTTTTATATAGGATATAATAAATTCAAACTCTTCTTCCCAGGAAGTTCAGTAATTCCTATGAAAGTGGGTCAATTCTTCATCCTCCTGCCTTTAAATCCACAAGCCTGAAGTCACTGGAGAGAAGCACTATGACTCTCTAGAGAGCAAGAATGAGGTGATTCCCTTAGCAAAAATATTTCCCATTATATTTCCACAGAAGAGTATCTTCCAACTTATTTTACACAATCATGATTGAAACACTAAAACAATTCTTCCCAGTTTAACCATAGAAATAAAATTGCTGGCAACAGTAGAACAAGAGTTTATCCCTCTTAAGTATCTGTGTGCCTTGTGTCTTTTTCTTTAGTGCCATCTCACAGATATCCTACCACAACAGAAACAACACTAAAACTCAACCTAATACAGTAGGATGAATCTTAAGCTCTTAACCTATGACCCTTTATCTGGTACTTATGGCCTCTGTGTAACATCTCAGATTCACTTCACTCTGAATTCAGGCCTTATTAGCTTTTTCATAATTTCTTGAGTCAATCCTTTTCCTTTAAGTCTTAGGGCCTTTGCATATTCCATTCCTTTTGCCTAAAAAAAATTCCCATGGTCTCTAACCCTAACTTTATACCCTTTGTCCAGTAATTTCTACTCAATCTTTAAGTCTCCTTTTAAATGTCACTTCTTTTTTTTTTAAGATTTTATTTATTTATTTGAGAGATAGAGACAGAGATCGTGAGAAGAGAGCATGAGCAGGGAGGAGAAGGAGAAGCAGATTTCCCACTGAGCAGAGAGCCCAACGTGGGGCTTCATCCCAGGACCATGGGATCATGACCTGAGCCAAAGGCAGACCCTTAACCAACTGAGCCGCTCAGGTGCCCTTTAAATGTCACTTCTACAGGCAGGTTACTTTATCCTATTATACATGTTTATATTATCTTGTACTTCCCCTCTGTAACACGTATTACAACTATAATTCGTTAATTTTTAAAATATCTTTCTTCCCTTCTACACTGTAGCTTCCTGGTGTTATGTTTTCATCACTGTGTCATTGGTGCTTAGCATGGAATTAATCTGATAGACCCTAAATATGTATTGAATTTAAAGAAAAGTGAGAGAATAAGAATGGATGGGAGGAAGGGAGGGAGGGAAAGAAGGAGGAAAATAGGAAGAGGGATAGGGAGGAAGAAAAGAAGGTTGTTAGGTAGATGGTTTGATGGCTAAAATTAAATTCACCATATATCAGTGATATTCCAGGCAACACTCCAGGTAAAGGAATCAATGGACTGACTGGAGAGAAAAAATGTCCTTCACAGAAGGCTGGAAAAGTATTCTTCCTGGCAAAAAAAAAAAAAAAAATTAATACTGTGATAGATCACTAAAAGAAACTTTGTTTTTTTAGAGATGGCAATGACGGCAGAAATTGGAGAGGGCTCTGTATTTCAACTGTAGTCCTAGTAAATAAGTAAATTTTAAAGGTAGGTTGACATTGGTGAGCTGGTAGAAACTGCATCACCTCTATCTCTGGAAGGATTTGGCTGTCTCTATTCCCAGGTGAACTCTGTGGACTATGTCAGCAAACAATGGCTCCATTCATTTCTGGGTTTTGGCAATATAATGTAGCTCGAATCACAGGATAGGAAACAGAGCAGACAAGTACTATTCTCCTCTGTGTACATTAGTAGCTACTTGCCACATGAAAAGGAAAGAAGTGAATATACCATGTTGCCTACTCAAAATATGAGAGTAACTCATTTGAATCAATCAATTTGTCCTGTAATATCTGCTGAATTACTACCATTACTCTTCAACTTCCTCATTCTACTTTTATAACCATCCTCCCCAAAAGTCAACATGATAACTTTCCCTAGGGATTTGTGCACACACGCGTGTGTGTGTGTGTGTGTGTGTGTGTGTGTGTGTGTTGGGAAAAGCAGAGGAACTTGGCACCACTAGCATACTTAGATAAATCAAGCCAGGTCAAAGAGAGAGGTCAGGCCAAAAGGAAATGGGAGATACACAGTGAAGGACACATTTTTTTAGAACTAGATTCATGGACACTTGCCAACACTATACAACAGCTTATTGTGTGGAAGAATGCCAGAATGTGACAGCAAGAAATTTCCACAAATAATAAAATAAAAGTCTTTCTATTAGGGCTTAATGCATTAATAATGAAAAACAGTTCAGTTTCATGGCTTTAAAATACAAGAAAGATGATTGAATGGAAAAGATAAATATATCCTAAAAAATCCTGTGTACTGAAGAAAAAGCATATACACTACATAGAGCAAAGATATGTGATAGATTGTATATACACAGACAGGAAATATATATTTATATACATAGAGCATCCAAAACATGTAAATACTGAAATGCAAAGTACTTAAATTTTCTCAGTTCTCTGAAGGAATGAAAGAATCAAACACACATACACATATACACAAGTACACACTGATGTTACAAGGAAAATAGGGGAAGTTCATGTTATTAAGGATTTTTTAAAAAGGATTGTGGCCAACAGACTCCGCTTTAGCTTCCAGAATTTATATTGTTACAAAGCTCTTGCCAGCTTTTCTTCTACCGTTCTATATTGCTCAGGGCCTCATATGATCTTGATCACTTTCTTTCCTACATCTGCACAACCTTCCAAGATATCTGTGCTATGAACTATTTTCCTTTTTCATAGTAATTGCTAACGTCTACTCTATTACTTTAAATGTTTTCATTCCTTAAATCTCACCTAAGCCATGATAAACCATCCTTTAGAAGGAAATTAAAAAAAAAAAAAACACCTAAAAATTTCTTAAAATCTCTTTCTTCCATGATACCTATATGGCATATGGAAGCTTGGTCCAGAAGTTCCACTTAAAATAACTATCTTGTGTTTTGTTTCTTGAAGGATGAATTCTGGCTTTGTATGTAATTTGTTTATTATTGCCCCTTATGTAATAATATGAAAATTATACAGATTGATTGTCTCTAAATTTTCACTCATTGTAGCAAAGTATTTTTCAATTTTTGTCAGGGATCTAAGGGAAACACAATCATAATCACATAAGAAACATAATCACATATTTTTCCTTCCATATATCATGGCTTTTCCCATTTGTTGATCACAGGTAATTCTGAAAAACAGACACTGAAACACACTACTTCGAATTTCTATTTTTTTTAATTGCTTCCAATTTGTACTGCAACTTTGTGCTACTAGGTGGTGGGTATTAAGGAGGGCATGTATTATATGGAGTACTGGGTGTTACATGTAAACAATGAATCTTGGAATACTACATCAAAAACTAATGATGTATTGTATGGTGACTAACATAACACAGTTAAAAAAAAAAGAGCCCTGAAGGAATACTTCAAAGAATTAATTGCATCACTGTATGTGAACTCTAACAAGAAAAAGAGTAACATTAAAGTGCTAGATGACAGGAGAATTTCAAATATACTGAAAATTTCTATTTCTAAGGAGGTAGCCCAAGATATATTCATATATATGCAATGTTATATGTGTGTGTATGTACATATATGCATACATAGTAATGTATTGCAGCATTTTTTAATATTAAAGCATTGGAAACAACCTAAATGTCCTTCAGTAAAAGATCGGTTTAATAAATAACGGTGTATGCACACCATGGAATAGCATGTGGCCACTACAAAGAATAGAGAAGCTTTTTATATACTAATATAAAATGACATTTGCATATATTGTTAAGTGAAATAGCAAGGAGCAAAGAAGTGTGTATAATATGCTATTATTTGTACAAAATGAAGGATATATATCATGTGTGTGTGGGTGTTTGCTATAATACAATACATGTGTTCCTAAAAAACTCACCCTGAGCAAAGGTTTTTGGAGATGTTTGTTATAGAGCATTATTTTAGTAGTAGAAACCAATCCACTAAATATATGTACTATAATTTTTTCAACCAGCACTTTACTGTAGATCACTTGGGTGACTCTAATTTTCACATTTTTTTATAAATGTTTCTTTTTTTTTTTTTTAATTTTTAGCATGAGGGGGGGAGGGTCAGAGGGAAAAGCAGACTCCCTGTTGAGCAGGGAGCCCAAAAGTGACACTCAAACCCAGGACTCCAGGATCATGACCCAAGTCGAAGGCAGTTGCCCAACCAATTAAGCCACCCAGGCACCCTCTTTTTCTTTTTTTAATGTTTCACATGTTGATCAAAGTATCTCTGAGAGAGATTCATTGAAGTGGAATTGCTGATTGAAAGACAAAAATGGGGGCGCCTGGGTGGCTCAGTGGGTTAAAGCCTCTGCCTTCAGCTCAGGTCATGATCTCAGGGTCTTGGGATCGAGCCCCGCATCAGGCTCTCTGCTCAGCGGGGAGCCTGCTTCCCCTCTCTCTCTGCCTGCCTCTCTTCCTACTTGTGATCTCTCTCTCTCTCTCTCTCTCTCTCTGTCAAATAAATAAATAAAAAAATCTTTAAAAAAAAAAAAAAGACAAAAATGCTTATGTAGTTTCGCTAGATAATTTTAAGTTCCCCTCCACAAGGGTTGTGCCATCTTGCATTAATTCTTCACAGCCTCACCAACAAAATATTGTAAACTTTTAGAATTCTGTCAGTCTGATCATTGAAAATTGGCACATTGGTGTAATTTTAGTGTTTCTCTTATTAGGAATGACACATCTTTTTATGTGTGTTAAGGACATTTTGCATTATTTTTCTGTAAACTTTTCCTCTCTTTTGCCAATATTTCTATTAAGATTTTGGTCCTTTTATATATATACATTATATATATTTATACAAAATATATTATTATATAAAATATAAAAATACTATATATAATATAAAATATATATATTAGATTTGTTAGCCTTTTATCTTTGAAATGAGGGTCAAATACTTTTTCTCAGTTTTCATTCATCTTTTTTATTTGTTTATGATATCTTTTTGGAATAGTAAATATTTTTTTAAAGATTTTATTCATTTGACAGAGAGAGAGCAAGCAAGACAAGTAGGCAGAGCAGCAGGCAGACGGAGAAGCAGGCTCCCTGCTGAGCGAGGAGTCCAATGCAGGGTTCAGTCCTAGGACCCTGGGATCATGACCTGAACCAAAGGCAGACACTTAACCTACTCTGCCACCCAGGAGCTCCTGGTATGGTAAATATTTTTTAGGGAGAAGGAGAGAGAATCTCAAGCAGATTCTGCAGTTAGAATGGACCCCTTCACAGGGCTAGATCTCATGACCTCAAGATCATGACCTGAGCCAAAATCGAGTTGGACACTCAACCAACTGAGCCACCCAGGTGCCCCAGCAAAAAGAAGTTTTTAGAACTAGTGCATCAGTCACACAGAGAATGCATCTTTGCACTGAGATCATACAAAAATACCTCCTCTCCTTTTTGTCAAAACACTGTTTAGGGGTGCCTAGGTGGCTCAGTGGGTTAAAGCCTCTGTGTTTCAACGTATCTGCTTTTGTTCTGGTATTACATAAACCTTATTCTTGGGGTTCATTCTGCTAGGTTCTTCTACTTCTTGGCATTTCTTCATGTTGGTCTATATGTTTGTTCGTACTTGTTTGCACACCTTATAAACC
>CM052810.1:58159926-58347746 GCA_028533885.1 Nasua narica
TCTCTCTTCCCCGATGACATGATACTTTACATGGAAAACCCAAAAGACTCCACCCCCAAACTACTCGAACTCATACAGCAATTCAGTAATGTGTCAGGATACAAAATCAATGCACAAAAATCAATTGCTTTCCTATACACTAACAATGAAAATATGGAAAGGGAAATTAGAGAATCGATTCCACTTACTGTAGCACCAAGAACCATAAGATACCTGGGAATATACCTAACCAAAGAGGTAAAGGATCTGTATTCGAGGAACTATAGAACACTCATGAAAGAAATTGAAGAAGACACAAAAAGGTGGAAAAGCATTCCATGCTCATGGATCAGAAGAATAAACATTGTTAAAATGTCTATACTGCCCAGAGCAATCTATACTTTCAATGCCATCCCGATCAAAATTCCACCAGTTTTATCAAAGAGCTGGAACAAACTATCTGTAACTTTTAAATACTGACTTCTCTCACACAGAAATCATTTGAATGTCAAGGCTTATGTTAAAGCTCATTGGAAGACTGGAAGAAAAGGAAGCATAATGGACACTAGGTTAGCTACATTAATTTTCTAGTAGGTCACTAGGAGGAAAACTGTTCTCAAAGCAAATGTCATCAACAAAGATAAGTGGAAAAATGAAAGAAATGTCATTCTTCTTGGTATAATACAAAAAAGTAATGCTGTTGCGTCAAACTTGAGTTTCAAATTGGTGTTGATCACTTGTCAGTACTGTGAGCTTGGGTAATTCATCTAACTTCTCTATGCCTTAGTTTCTACTTTTGTAAAATAAGAACAATCACAATAATAAAATCTGCCTGTGATATATTATGTTGCTATCTGCCCATGGGAGGAGTATACATTTTCATTGTTTTTGGACCTGGACATATGGCATGTTTTGTCCAATATAATGTGACATTTGTTCCAACTTTTCCATGAGAATAACACACTCATAAGGAGGATGCCTTTTCAGCCTGGATTCCAGAACAAAGAGGACACAGAAACCAGAGATGTACTGTTCTACATCCTCCATAAACTGTAAATGACTAATAAATTTTATTGTTGTAAGCCACTGAGATTTGGGAGTTGTTACTGTTGCAAAGCCAATTAATATACTGCACTATCCACTTCATGCATGTTATAGATTGAATAAAACAATATATTTTAAAACACTGTATAACCTTCTATGCCCACCCATAACTTATACTAGCTCCTTCTTTTACCTAGGTTGATGGAGATTAGAAAATTTAAGAACATTAACTTGCAAAGTGCTCAGTTCCTATCCCATCACCTTACCATACCTCATAAAATGAAATAATCCTTGGTTCTTTGTTATTTGTGAAGGGAGGATACATCCTTAAAATGATACAGCTTTTCATGCTAGTGCCTATGCCAATTCTTCTAAGAAAGTGCTCAGAACCACTTAGGTCTGGTTTCCCTCTGTACTTTCATTAAATCTTACTTAAAACTTTGTTTAGCCAGATTTTTACCAGAGCTTCTGGGTGGAATCCTGTTTATACTTAAAGGATTCCATGGGAGGAAAATAAACTGAAAAAGGGTAGCTTTAAAAAAAAAAAAAAAGACATTTCAATTTAACTAACAGAAAAACAAAAACAAAAAAACCTTGATAAAACTCAATAAAGAAATGACTACAGAGATGGCATAGAAAAAGCCTATGAGATGGTACCATGATTCACAATAAACCATGTAGAGATAATGGCGAGGGAAGCAGGTGAGCCAATGATTGGGCCAGAAAACAAAAATATTTTTATTATTTAAATCCTCAGGACTCTCATTTTTGCATGATAAAGTTGAAAGAATACGAGTTTCCAAGTTATTCAAGCCTAGGCAGCTTTGACCCTGTATAGTTACAATCTCTACACAATCTTAGACCAGCTACATAATTTCATACATAACTTTCCTTACTCAGTAAAGGGAAAAAAACAGTTATTTTCCCTTACCGAGTAGTTACAGGGAATAAACAGCTACCTCATAGGATTGTGGTATTAAAGGGAATAAGGTGAGTGGAGCACCTAACATAGTACTTGGACAATGACAGCTTCTCAAAAAATTCTTAGCTCTCTGCCATGAACTCCTTTTTTTTCCATTCTCTGAACCAATCTTCAGCAACACATGTGCAAGTGCTTTTGTTCCCAGGTTGGGAATCTCCTGTAGAGTAATTAAAGAAGCTGAAATCTAACACATAAAGACAGAAGACATTTTATGCTTTAAAGCTAATGGGTTTTTTTTAATATGCACAGATTTATATGCAGTTTTTCTCTTTTAATATATTTACAGCTTTAATTGGTCATAAAACATATACACACAGGCACATCTGAAATATGTAGAAATAAAATGACACCTTTTCCAAATAAAGTTGCATCATCAGTTCTGTATTTCTCTGACTTCCAACTTTGAAACCCCTAGGAATTACAAAAGAGAGAGCAAGACACTTACCCATCAAGAGGTCATATTGAGAGATTCCAAGGAACATTAGAAAACCTGTACTGAATCCAAGTTTTTAACTGCCAGACTTTTAACTCCTGGCTACAGTTTCCATGTATGATATAATATAGAAACTTAGTTTAGGCACAGAAGAATCACAAGACCTAAAACACTGTGTCCCTCAACATGCAAAATATTAATGGAAAATCCAGACAAGTCATAAATTGTTATAAAGAAATGAAAAAACAAAAAGAAATCTGCAAAATGGAAGGGAAACCTTTATAAACTAAGGGAGGAAAAGAAGGAAAGATAGCTCCTTTATCAATGCATAGTAGAGTGGAACCTCCAAAATCCTTCACACCTTTCTCTTCTTTGGGCATCTTCTACACCAAGGTTTCCCTAGGTCCATTATGAGACCCACTAGGGGACAGAGCACACAAGTATGGTGCTACTTTTCCAGTCACACTTGAATCACAGAAGTTTAGAAACATAAGTTTTTCACACCAGTCTAGCAGTACCAGCATCACTACCCACAACCCTGGCAAACATTACAGACCTGTTCATACGCATCTTGATTTAAAAAGTTCTGAAGTATTCCCACTGCATTTCTTTGAACTCATCTGCTGATTCTTGGTTTGAGATTTGACTCAAAAATTCTAGATAAAAATAATTTTTGCCTATAACTCTCATCTTTACCTCTAAAATCCCATGGTCAATCTGTTATCCCTATTACAGAAAGAGAGGAGTCATACAACACAGGAAAAATTATCAAATCATGCAAACCAATCTTCTTCGATCCCCAGTAACATTTAACCTTAGACATGTTCTGATACAGAAACACCCAAATGGAAATGGCTGTTATTACTTCTTGCCTTGGGGCTATCATGCCAAAATTAAATAATGGAGAGATTAGGCCCCAGTCACATTTCAGCATAGTTCATATCTTCATTTATTCATTCAATATTTATTCATTAAGCACCTACACCTACTATATTCCAAATAACGTTTTCATTTCTAAGGTCGTATCAGTGAACAAGTAGATAAAAACTCCTACTGTCATGGAATCTATACTGTAGTAGAGGCAAATAAATAAAATAAGTAAATTATTTAGAAGATGATAATTGTTGTGATGAAAAATAACACATGAATGTAAGGTATACCCAGCAAGAGTAGAGAATGAGAGAGAGAGAGAGAGAGAGAAGGCAAGTCAAAAACGACTTAATGTTTGGGCTGAACAACTAAGAAGAAGTTAACATAAAATGAAATGCAGAAGACCTTGGCAGGGCCTACTTGGGGCAAGTCAGATCAAGAGTTTGGTTTTGTATGTATTAAGTCTGAAATGCCTATTAAGATGCAGATATCTAAAATGAAATGCTTATGGGGAGACCTAAAAGATAGCAGTCAAATTCAATGGACTCCTCTATATTTATTTGGTTTTATCTACCTCCAAGAAGTCCTTTGATGGTCTCCTTTGCCCCTCAAGCCACCCTAAATACTTCCCCCTTTCCCAATTTTTAGGAGATTGAGATAGCACAGATAATTCATTGTTGATTCTATTATTCAAGATTTCTTCCATGCTTTGCTTATATAACCATTCAGCAACACTGTGAAAGCTAAAACATGGTAAACAGAAAAATATACAGACAGAGTTATCCTTGAAATAACTTGGAATTTGAAAGTCACATGCAAAAACTCTCTTGAAGTACTTTGGAAAATCAGCTATGGCTGAAACACTGTCACGATTAAGATGACTATTCAGTGTGAGATATTTGCATAGTGCATACTTTATAAGATCAAACTGTTTCCTGTATTTATTATTAAACTAATGCATTTCAGCTGCTGTATCTTGTGGTTTACAAATCATCAGGAGCTCGGGACATTCATGCTCTTGTGAAGAGCCAAAAAAGATGTCATTCCCCAAATTAAAAACTGATCTTATTAAGAACAAACAAATATGATGAGCAAAGATGCAAGCCACTAAACTAGCCTTGCCTATAGGTCTGTAAGGTTTCTACCAGGGTGAAGCTCCAAGAAGGAGCAAGAGAACACTCTATTTTAAATTAGATGACAATTCTAAAATCTGTATGGGTAAAAATTTGTTCTAATATTGCATGCTTAAAGACACATAGTGTGAATCCTGCCTGCAATAGCTTTGATACATTTTAATATATTTTAAATATGAAGAGTAAAAATATGTGTAAGTTGATGGAATTCTCGAGCACTGTCATTACATCTCAAGATAAGCAAAAGGCTAACTTCCTCACACCTTTTACACTCCTTGATAAATGATACAGAGCAACTTCTTCTCAGGTTTTAAGTAGATTCCTGACTCCTTTGCTCTTCTATTTGAGGAAACTTCCATCTGAGCGAGACTGCCTACTCTTCCCAATGTGCAGTTATACTACTTAAGGCAGAACTAATTACAGGATAATGCAAGCAGTTTTTATAATTAGTCTCATCTTTAAAATGGCAAATATTGGAGTCTGAACAATTTTGCAATTCTGACAACTATTATCCACAGACAAGCTCACTGTCTGTTAACTAATGAGTTTTTATTTTATTCCCTTCAAAATGGATGAGTATCATAATTGCCATTCTAATAGCCCTCTAGTAGGATACAGTGGCTAAAAGTTCAACCTCTGAGGCCAGAACTCCATTCTAGGCCCAGCACTGCCTTTTCTGAGCTGGGGGGACCTTAGACAAACCTACCTAACCTCTTTATTCCCATCGTCTGTAAACAGGTCACACCAACTGACTACTGTATGGATCAAATAATAAATGACACTAGACATTGTGACTGGCAAATAATAAATGCTCAATAAAAAGGCCCAACCTTTGTACTTGTGGAGCCTGGAGAGGAATATAAACGAAGTCTCTTGTACTGTGTGATGAGAAAACACCAATTTTGAGTTGCTGCCTCAGCATTTTACAGTATGAAACTCTGCTCACACCTGGAGATTTAGATAAGGACCTGAGCTTATGTTTCCCAACCCAAGTTCACACTTCACTTTCCTCAAGGCACCCTTCAGGAGACATCTAGAAAATGTTCCAACAGCTGATGTCAGAGAAATTACTGCCTGTGCTCTCTTCTAGGATTTTTATGATTTCAGGTCTCACTTCCAGGTCTTTAATCCATCTTATTTTTGTGTATGGTGTTACCAAGTAGTCCAGTTTCATTGTTTTAAATGTAACTGTCTAGTTTTCCCAGCACCATTTATTGAAAAGGTTGTATTTTCCCTATTGGATATTCTTGTCCCATTTGTCACAGACTGATTCACCATATAATCCTGGGCTTATTTCTGGGCTTTATTCTGTTCTATTTATCTATGTTATCTTATTATCTATATATCTATTTTTGTGTTGGTACTATACTGTTTTGATTACTATAGCTTTGTAGTATATCTTGAAATCTGGAATTATGATACCTCCAGCTTTTTTTTGCTTTCTCAAGATTGTTTTCGGCTATTTGGGGTCTTTTGTGGTTCCACACAAAAATGCTGTCAGTGTTTTGCTAGGGATTGCACTGAACCTGTAGACTGCTTTAGGTAATATAGACATTTTAACAATATCAATTCTTCCAATCCATGAGCATGGAATATGTTTCCATTTGTTTGTGTCATCTTCAATTTCTTTCATCAGCATTTTACAGTTTTCAGAGTTCAGATCTTTTAGCTCTTCAGTTAAATTTATTCCTAGGTATTTTATCCTCTTTGGTGCAATCATAATTGGAGTTGTTTTCTCGATTTCTCTTTCTGCTACTTTGTTATTAGTGTATAGAAATGCTACCAATTTCTGGGTGAATTTTGTATCCTGTAACTTTACTGAATTCATTTATTACTTTTGGTAATTTTTTGGTGGCCCCTTTAGGGTTTTCTAGCCTCTGCATATAGTAATGGTTAACTTTTTCTTTACCAATAGAGTTGTCTCTTATTTCTTTTTCTTACCTGGTTGTTAATGGTAGGACTTCTAGTACAATGTTGAATAAAAGTGGTGAGAGGGACATACTCATCTTGTTTCTGATCTTAGAGAAAAAGCTCTCAGTTTTTCACCATCGAGAATATTAGATGTGGGTTTTCATATATGAACTTTATTATGTTGATGTTCCTTTAAGCCCACTTTATTGACAGTTTTTATCATGAATGGATGTTGTACTTTGTCAAACGCTTTTACTGAATCTACTGAGATGATCATATAATTTTTATCCTTTGTTTTGTTGATGTGATATATCATGTTGATTTGTGACTACCAAACCATCCTTGAATCCCAAGAATAAATCATATCCCAGTATGATTGGTGAATAATCCTTTTAATGTTGTATAAAATACAATTTGCTAATATTTTGTGGAAGATTTTTTGCATCTATGTCCATCAGGCCTATTGGCCTGTAGTTTTTTGGTTTTGTTTTTGTTGTGGTGTCTTTGACTGGTTTGGTATCAGGGTAATGCTAGTTTCATAGAATGTATTTGGAAGCCTTCTTTACCAAACATTTGAAGAAGAGTTAATACCCTATTCTCTTCAAACTATTCCCAGGGCACCTTTTAACCACTCAGAGTAAAGCCGATGAAAAGCTAGTGACTGCCATCCCAACTACCTTATAAGCAATAGGTGTTTGCTATTTGCTATAAGGGTAGCAAACACCCCTGCTCTCTATCTCCTGCTTCTTCATGACCTAGGATGGAAGACTGCCACTACCCATAGCTCATTGTGCACTCCCCCCATTTCTGGTATGTGTAAGTAATAAATCATGTGACTTGACTTTTCTTTCTGTGACTGTATTGAAATCACACCTTCAGTCTAAATGTCCCCAGGGTTTTCAGTTCCCCAGAGTGAGAGCTCAGATGCCGACAAAGCTACTTGCTGACACCATGTTAGTGGCTTGTGCCGCTTCATTCACCAGGTCATAACCTGCATAGTCTTAATTTAATACACTAGCTATAGGCCCCCAACACATACTGTAAAAAGATCCAAAGACAGACAATGGTCAGAGCAGTAAAGATAAATTTTATGCAGAAACTATTATAATTAGGGAAAAGAGACTTCAGTGTAGAACTCAGCTAAATTCTGAATACAAGAAAGATAAGTAGCAATCAATAGCCAAAGGAGGATGTGTTGCAAACACAAAGTCAATTTGGCCATTTAAGAAATGCAGGTTCTTTTAAATTTTTTCAGCTTTATTGAGGTATAATTGGTAATATATTTAAAGTATACAATGTGATGATTTGATATACCTATACATTTTGAAAGGATTATCCCCATCAAGTTAATTAATACATCTATCACCACATATTAACCTGTTTCTGTCTTAGCAAATTTGAATTACACAATATAGTATTATCCACTGTAGTCATCATGTTATACATTAGATCCTCAGACCTTATTCACTTTACAACTATGAGTCTGTATCCTTTTACCAAACTCACCCCATTTCCTCATCCCCCAGCCCCTGGCAACCACTACCCTCCTCTCTATTATTATGAATTTGATTTTTTTAGATTTCGCATCCAATGATTTCACACCCAATGATACCATACAGTATTTGTCTTTTTCTGTCTAGCTTATTTCACTTAGCATAATGCCTTCCAGAATCATCCATGTTGTCACAAATAACAAATTTTCCTTCTTTTTTATGCTGAAAAATATTACACTATATGTGTGTATATTTCTTTACCCATTCATCTGTTGATGGACACTTTGTTTCTGTGTCTTGGCTACTGTGAATAAGGCTGCAGTGCACATGAGAGTACAGGTATCTTCACAATAGCAATTTCATTTCTTTCTGATACATATCCAGAAGTGGGATTTCTGCAAAATATGGTAGCTCTATTTTAAATATTTTGAGGAATGCGGATAGTATTTTAAATAATAACTGTACCAGTTTATATTCTCACCAACAGTGTATAAGGGGTCCCTTCTCTCCACATTCTCCCCAGCATTTGTTATCTCTTGTTTTTTTCAGAATAGCCTAACAGGTATAAAGTGGCTTCTCACTGTGGTTTTAATTTGCATTTTCCAGATAATTCATGATGTTGAACACCTTTTTATGTACCTATTAGCCATCTGTCTTCTTTGGAAAAATGCCTATTTGGGCTCTTCAGCAATTTTTTAACTGGGTGATTTCTTTTATGCTATTGAGTTGTATGAATTCCTTATACATTTTGGATAGTAACACATATCAAATACGTGGTTGCAATATTTTCTCCCATTCAATAGGTTGAATTTCATTTTGTGCAGAAGCTTTTTAGTTTGATATGGTCCCACTTGTTTATTTTTCTCTTTTCTTGTCTTTGACTATAGTGTCAAATTCAGAAAGACCCATGTCAATAGGCTTATCACCTATGTTTTCTTCTAGGAGTTTTGTAGTTTTGCAGCTGATGTTTCATCCATATTGAGTTGACTTTTGTGTATGGTGAAAGACAGTGATCCAGTTTCATTCTTTTGCATGTGGATATTTGGTTTTCACAACATAATTTTTTTGAAGAGACTATCCTTTCTCCATTGTATATTATTGGTGTCTTGTTGAAAATAAACTCTCCATACATGCATGAGTTTATTACTGGGCTCTCTATTCTGTTCATTGATCTCTATGTGTTTTTATGCCAACCATTCTGTTTGATTACAATAGCTTTGTAATGTAGTTTGAAATCAGGAATTGATTCCCCCAACAATGTCCTTTCTTAAGATTGCTTTGACTATTCAGGATATTTATGGTTTCACACGAATTTCAGAATTATGTTTTTCTATTTATGTGAGAATTCTGATAGACATTGCACCATTTTAATAGACACATTTTAATAATATTATTCTTGCAATCCATGAACATTGAATTCCTTCCATTTATTAGCATCTTCTTTAATTTATTTCATCAATGTTATATAGTTTTTGGTACACAGATCTTTCACCACCTTGATTAAGTTTATTCCTAGGCATTTTATTCTTTTTGATGCAATAATAAATGGGATTATTTTCTTAATTCTTCTTTCAAATTGTTCATTGCTAATGCATAGAAACACAAATGATTTTTGGATGCTAATTTTTTTACACTGCAACTTTAGCAAACTTTTTAGTATAAAAGGATTTTTTGGTAGAGTCTAGGGTTTACCATATACAATGCAACATCTGCAAACATTGCTCTGGTTAGGACTTCCAATACTATGTTAAATAAGAGTGGTAAAAATGGCCATCCTTGATTTGTTCCTGCTCTTACAAGAAAAGCTTTTAGCTCTTCACCACTAAGTACGATATTATCTGTGGGCTTGTCATATATGGCCTTTATTATGTTGAACTATAGTCCATATATTCTTAATTTGTTGAGCGTTTTTATTATGAAAAGATGTTGAATTTTATCAAATGGCTTTTCTGCATATCTGCAAATCATACAATTTTTATCCATCATGTTTCTTAATATGGTATGTCACATTTATTGATTTCTAGAAGTGGAACCACCCTTCCTGGCATCCCAGTAATAAATACCACTTGATCATGGTGTATGATCCTTTCAATGTACTGTTGAATTTGGTTTGCTAATATTTTGTTGAAGATTTTCGCATCTCTCAGTGATATTGACCTGTAATCTTTTCTTGTAGTGTCCTTGTGTAGCTTTGATACTAGGGTAATGATGGTCTGATAAAATGAGTTTGGAAGTGTTGCCTCCTCTTCTACTTTTGGAAGAGGTTGAGAAGGTTGGTAGTAATTCTTGTTTAAATGTTTGGTAAAATTCAACATTTTTTTTTTTTTTTAAATTCAACATTTAATCCACTTTGACCTAGACTGTTCTTTATCGGGAAGTTTTTCATTACGGATTCAATCTCTTTACTCATAACTGTTCAGACCTTCTATTTCTTCATGATTCAGTCTTGGTAGGTTGTGTGTTTACAGAACTTTATTCATGTCTTCTAGGTTATCTAATTTGCTGGTATAAATGTTCATGGTAGCTTCTTAATGATCCTTAGAATTTCTGTGTTACAAGTTATAATGTCATCTGTCATTTCTAATTTTATTTGAGTCTTCTCTTTTTTTTCTTAGAGTAACTAAAGGTTTGTCAATATTGTTTATCTTTTCAAAACTTCAGCTCTTTGTTACATTGAACTTTTCTATTGACTTTCTAACCTCTGCCTCATTTATTCATACCCTAATATTTATTTTCTTCCTTCTACCAACTTTGGGCTTTGTTTGTTCCTCTTATTCTAATTCCTTGAGTTGTAAAGTTAGGTTGTTTATTTGAGATCTTTCTCTTTTTTTTAATGTTTGTGTTTACCACTATAAACTTGCCTCTTAGGACTGCTTGTGCTGTATCACATGTTTTATATGTTGTGTTTCCATTTCATTTGTCTCTAGATTTTTTTTAATTTTCCTTTTGATTTTTTTTTTGACCTGTTAATTATTCAGAAGCATGTTTAATCACCACGTAATTGTAAATTTTCCAGCTTTCCTCTTGTAATTGATATAGAGTGTCATACCATTGTGGTCAAAAAAGATGCTTGATATGATTTCAATCTTCTAAGGTTTGTTAAGACTCTTCTGTGGCCTGGAGAATGTTCCATATGCACTTGAGAAGAATGTGTATTCTGCTGCTATTGGACGGGATGTTCTGTATAGATCAGCTGGTTCTACCTGGTCTAACACGTACTTTAAGTTCAAGGTTTTCTTGTTAATATTCTGTCTTCTTTATCCATTGTTGAAAGTGGGGTATTTAAGTCCCCTACTATTATTGGGTTGCTGCCTATTTCTCCCTTCACATCTGTTAATATTTGCCTTATATATTTAGGCATTCCAATGGTGGCTGTATTTCTTTATGATTATTATATCTTCCTGATGAATCGATCTCTTTATCATTACATATTGGTCTTCTCTGTTCTTTCATTACTGTTTTCTATTTTCTCTGTTAATGTAAGTATAGCTAGCTCTGCTTTCTTTGGTTTCAACTTGCATGGAATATCTTTTCCCATCTCTTCACTTTCACTCTATATGTATCCTTAAAGCTAAAGTGAGTCTCTTGTAGGGAGAATATAGTTGGGTCCTGTTTTTATATTCATTCAGCCATTCTATGTCTTTTCATTGGATAATTCTGCCCATATACACATAAACTATTTACTGGTATGTACAGACCTACTTTGGAGATTTTGTTAATTAATTTATTTTTTTTACTGTTTTGTGTTCCCTTTGTTTCTTTCTTCTCTTGCAATCTTCATGATTTGATGATTTTCTGTAGTGGTGTGCTTTGACTTCTTTATCTTTCATGTATCTACAATAGGTTTTTATTTTGTAGTTACCATGAGGCTTACATAAAACACCTTAAAGTCATAACAGTCTATTCTAAACTAATAACAACTTAAACCTGAACACATATAAAAGCTCTACATTTATATACTCCAACCTATATTTTTGTTTTTGATGTCATAATTATATCTTTTTTATCTTATGTATCCATTCATCAAATTATTGTAGTTATAGTAATTTTAATACTTTTGTCTCGGACTTTATATTAGAGTTACAGGTTATTTACCTATCACGATTACATTAGAGTATTGTGAATTTAATTATTTTATCAATAAGTTTTATACTTTCATACATTTAATGTCACTATTTATGTCTCTTAATTTAAGCTTAAAAAAATCTAACATTTCTTGTAAGGCTAATATAGTGGCAATGAACTCTAGCTTCTGTTTTAGAAACTCTTTATCTCTCCTTCAATTCTGAAGAACAACCATGCCAAGCAAAGTCTTCTTGGTTGGTGGATTTTCTCTTTCAGCACTTGAATATATCATCACACTTACCTCTGGTTTTCAAGGATTCAGCTGATAAATCAGCTTATAATCTTATGGGAGGAGGGTAAGGGTACTGTTCTCTTAGATGTAAAAAAGTTTCTTTTGCTACTTTTAAGATTCTTTCTTTTCCTTTAACTTTTGACAATTTATTATAATGTGTCTCAGAGTGGGTCTCTTTGGAGTAATCTTTTTTGGAACTCTCCAGCCTTCCCAGATCTAAATATATGTTTCTTTTCCCAGGTTAGGGAAGTTTTCAGCCATTATATCTTTGAATAAGCTTTCTGCCCCCTTTCTTTCTCCTTTCTCTGGCCTCTATAAGGTATACGAGTATGCCTGACAGTTTCTCATAAGTGCCTTAAACTATCTTCATCCTTTTTTCATTTTTGCTCCTCTGATTTGGTGAATTCTACTGCCCTATCTTCGGGTTCACTGATCTTTTCTTCCATTTGATCTACTGGGCTACTGAATCCCTCTACTTAATTTTTCAGTTCAGTTACCATATTCTTCAATCCTATGATTTTTCTTTGGTATTTTCTTATATTTCTGTCTCCTTGTTGAAATTTTAACTTTGATCATGATAACATTGATTCCTCTACTGATAATCATGATATGATAGTGATATCATTATCATAATCATTAATAACATTGATTCCTCTACTGGTCATATGAGTATCTTTATGAACATTGTTTTGAACTCTCTATTGGGTAAATTATTTATCTCAATTTCTGCAGATTTGTCTTGTTCTTTTGTTTGGGATATATTCCTCAATTTCTTCATCTTGCTTTACTCTCTGTTAATTTCTAAGCATTAGATATAGCAGACACCTCTCCCAGTCTTGATGGTCTGGCCTCATGCACTTCATCAATCAGCCCAGTTCAGGTTCCTGGTTCCTCAAACCTTTGTGATTGTTCAAGCTGCCATCTTTGTTCTTAGTGGTTCCTAGTTATTGTGGGTATGCCAAGATTGTCAGTGTCCCAAAGTGTGGAAAATACCAATATGCCTGTCCAGGCTGCCAGAGAACTATTAATTGCTTACCCTTTCAGCTCCCCCTAATTGGAAGCTCAACCATCAGGCAGCTGCTGGGTAAGTTAGGAGATTAGATATGCAGTCTAATCCCTATAAGGGATAAATCAGCAATGAATGTTTTTGCATACTCACTCTGTGCTAAGCCAGAGGGAATAGTTAGTTACTGGAAGTGCTCATGGCCAAATAGAACAGCATCTATGTTTTATGTGGTCCTGGGTGATTCATGAATGCCGAACTCTGTAAGTTCCTAGGCATGGGTCATTAGGGAAACAGTCCCTTCAGTGGTAACCATAACAGTGGGGGTGCTATACATGTGGGAAAGCTCTTTCCAGGGAGAAGCTGGTAACTTGGTTTTACTGATAGAACAAGCCGATGGAAGAAGGCAAGGAAAGTGCTCTCCAGGTCTTTCAGGCTCCAGAAAGGTATCCAGTCAGCACCTACATGTGGTTTAAATAGAAGCTGGACCCTCAGACAGCAGCTGGTAAAGTAAGAAGTCAAACCTCTTCCATGGGAAAACTGAGAAGTGGTCAAATTTTTCTGCTCTCTCTGCACTGAGTCCAGGGATACAGCCATGGGGAGTGCTTATCTGCTTGCTAATTATTCTTTTGTTTGTTATAATCCTATGAGACTCATGAATGCAAGCCCCATTGGTTCTCATAGCTAGGTGATTTCCTTAAGTGTCAGTCTTAAAAGTTGGGTCATTATATGTGTGACCCATACCCTTTGCTCCTCTGTGAAAAGTTAGATATTGAGGGTTCCCTCCCAATTTTAAGACACTGCTCCAAGGATAGAATTCATGATCAGAGTATGTCCTGGTGCTTCCTACCCACTTCAATGTGGATATTTCCTCAGCCACCCATGTGTGGGATTCATTCAACTAATTTCTGAATTTCTCTCAGAGGGTACTGATCCATGTGTAGTTGTATATATGATGCATCTGTGGGAGGAGGAAAATTCAGAAGCCTATATTGCCATCTTGGTGATGCCCTGCAGGTTCTTTATGGAAATGTTTGTATCTGCCCATGTTATAATATGGTGGAGCTATTTATCCCCTCTTTCCCAAACTTCCATGGCATATTACAATGAAAACAAGTCCCCAAATTTACTTAATTTATGTCAGGATTCAAAAAGGCCAATTTATCATAGTCCTCCTCTCCAGATGCAGAATTGATAAAGATAATATGAAAAAGTTAGGTGGGAATTGAAATACAGCCTTTATTATTAGAAAAACTATATTGGAACCTCACTTGAAATTGTGTAGGAATGAGATTTGGCATCTGTTTTAACTATACAAGTAGCAAAAATAAAAATCTAGACAGAATCTGAGGTACTTCCTTACCTGAAGAGAATTTACAGACTTAAATATGGGTAAGATCAATTTTAGCAACATCAGTTAGCTAATTATCTCAAGGTAGTGAGCAAATTCAATTTCCCAGGACAAACAACAGCTTGTAACTTTAGTGAGCCAACATAATTTCCTACAACAAATATTTGAATAAGCCTTGAGGTTAACACAGTCTTAATATTATAGGTTATAACATCAGAAGATTAAAAATAAAAACTCAGTCTTTCCTTAATCTTTCTCTTTTTTTCCTTAATCTTTCTTGTCTGAAATGAATGGCAAATGCCAAAGTCTTATACTTTGATTTCTTAAAGTACTTGTGTCAACAATATTCATTCTCTGTATTTCTTTAATTTTAAACACAGTTTAATTTACCTGTTCAACTTATACAATTCCAAACTTGCCTTATAGGCTTACCTTCAAGAAGAAAAGACCACAAAAGATCTGAGGACAGAAGGTCAAAAGGAAAAGTAGGGTTGGGAAGGAGAGAGAGGAGAGAGAGAGAACTCTAGTAAACCAGAAGCTAGTGTTATATACTGAGCCCCTTTTCTCAATTTCACCAAGAAGTACTCACTCCCACTCCTGGGCAGAAGAGCAGTTTAGGGGCGCCTGGGTGGCTCAGTGGTTAAAGCCTCTGCCTTCAGCTCAGGTCCCGATCTCAGGCTCCTGGGATCAAGCCCCGCCTCGGGCTCTCTGCTCAGTGGGGAGCCTGCTTCCCCCTCTCTCTCCACCTGCCTCTGCTTACTTGTGATCTCTCTCTGTCAAATAAATGAATAAAATCTTAGAAAAAAAGAAGAAGAAGAAGAGTAGTTTAGAGGTGTGGAGAACAATGAAAGCTTGCTCCCAAAGAGCGTTTCTAAATGGATGAAAGTATTAATGGGAGTTCTTACTTATGACCAGAGAGAACTTGAGGATAGGAAAGAACGTTTCCCCTAGAGATAATATTGCTCAGGAAGAGTATGATGAATGAGAAAAGGAGGCCAATGATGGAATATTGGAGAAAATAAATGATAAAGAAGCAGGGAGGGAAAGAAAAACCAGCAAAGATAAAGGGTAGCCAGAAAGATAGGAGGAGAAATAACCCTGGTATCTCAGGAACATAAATAAGATAATAAACTGGAAAAAAGTTTCAAGAAAGAGAAATTGTTCAATCCACCAAACATTACACAGTCTATAATCTACATAATAAAGATAATGTGGTATGAACCCCTTTGTGTCAGGCATAGTGCTACATGTGCAGCTCAGTCAATCCTCTATATAGAAGAAAGTATAATGCTAAGTGAGATAAGAAGGGAAAGATAACTACCATATGATTTCACTCATATATGGAATTTAAGAAACAAAACAATTGAGCAAAGAGAAAGAGAGAGACAAACCAAGAAATTACTCTCAACTATAGAGAACTGAGGGTTACGAGAGGGGATGAGGGGGAATGGGTAAAATAGATGATAGGGATTAAGGAGTGTATTTGTTGTGATGAATATCTGGGGATTAAAATAAAAACAAACAAAAAAAATGGGCAGGGACATCGGGCTGGCTCAGTCAGTAGAGCATGTACTGTTAATCTTGGAGTCCTGAGTTCGAACCCCACGGTGAGTATGGAGCCTACTTAAAAGTAAAAAAGAAGGGGCGCCTGGGTGGCTCAGTTGGTTGTGCAACTGCCTTCGGCTCAGGTCATGGTCCGGGAGTTCCGGGATCGAGTCCCGCATCGGGCTCCCGGCTCCACCGGGAGTCTGCTTCTCCCTCTGACCTTCTCCCCTCTCATACTCTCTCTCTCTCTGTCTCTCTCTCTCTCTCTCTCAAATGAATAAATTAAAAAAAAAAGTAAAAAAGAAAAAAAAATGGACAGAGGATTGAATCAGCAGAGATATTCTGCCAAAAAAAGACATACAGATGAACAACATCATACGAAAAGATACTCAGTATTACTAGTTATCAGGAAAATGCAAATAAAAACCACAGTGAAATATCACCTGACACCTGTGAGAATGGCTAAAATAGAAAACACAGGAAACAAGCATCGGCAAGAATGTGGAGAAAAGAGAATCCTCATACATTATTAGCAGGAATATAAATTGATACCCACTATAGAAAACAGGATAAAGGTTCTTCAAAAAATTAAAAATAGAACTACCATATGGCCCAGCTATTCTACTTCTGGGTATTTATCTGTAAAAAAACAAAAACACTGTTACACATGTACCCCTATGTTTATTGCAGCATTACTTACAATAGCCAAGATACGGAAACAACCTAGGTGTTCATCAACAAAGAAACAGATAAAGAAGTTATGGTGTGTATGCACAATTGAATACTACTCAGCCATAAAAATAGAAGAGGTCTTATCATTTGTGGCAAGATGAATCTTGGGGGTATTATGCTAAGTAAAATAAGTCAGACAGACAAAGACAAATACCATTATCATTTCACTTACATGTGGAATAAAAAAACAAAGTAAAACCAAAACACATAGAGAAAACAGATTTGTGTTTATCAAAGGGAAAAAGGGTTAGGAGGTGGGCAAAAGGAGTAAGAGGGGTCACTATAAAGTAGCAGATGATAACTAAAGTTATTGTGGTGATCACTAAAGTTATTGTGTGTAGTACATAAAATTACAAATTATTATGTTGTATACCTAAAACAAATATAATGTTATATACTAGTTTTACCTCAGTGAAAACTTATTATAAAAAAATTTAAAAAGAGAAAATGGAGGGGGGAAAAGAAAATAGAAAAAAAGAAAGAAAGAAAGAAAATAGAGCCAAGTGATGGAAAAAGAAACAGATGCCTAACAGTATCATGTAAGCACCTGGAGACAGCCATGTCTGAAGCAGTAAATTCCTGTACTTTTCAGTTATGTGAATAGATAAATTTTCTTCTTTTGCCTAACCTGTTCAAGTTAGGTTTCTGTCACTGTAAAGAAAAGAACCCTGACCAATTTACCTCCATTCTCATGTAACAACTCCAGGGTCATTTTTAGGTAAGGGAAAATATTTCTCCATCATTATGTATTTTACAGTGGCACAGAAATTATGTTCTTTCTTTTCTCTTTTCTGTCTTTTTTTTTTTTACCTCAATTAGCTATATAACTGATAATATTACCAATTGGCCAATATTTTTAAACACTATGCTGCCTTCAAGTAATTTGTGGAGAGGTGTGGTCACTCAGATGTGCAGAGTGACTGACCTTGCCCCAAAACACAAGTAAAGCCACCTTGTGTTTGCCAACTTGTCCACCTAATTCTTTCATGGTTAGGCCATGAAATATACACAAAACTACCATGTATTACTGTCAGCAGCCTAAACTTACACTAAGACATAACATATCACACCTATCACAAGCAATAATCGTCCCTTCTCAATTTCCCCATTCTTATCAAACTTTCTCTTTCTCCTTTACCAACTTATTTTGAGCCACTATCATAATCAGTTGCTTCTTTTGTTTACAGGGACTCTTGGGTCTGATGTTGACTTTGTTTTCAATAGTCACACCTTTCATAGGTCTGGTTAAAACAGTCCTCAGTCACTCTTTATCATGTGGCTCCTCATAATGTATTAAAATATATTCCCAAATCCACTGACGCTGTATTCAGCCCAGGCTCCTCCCTACTTTCCTCACTGAGACTCAGTATTTCCTCCTCCTCCTTATCTACCACCTCTAATCTCTCTCTTCCATTCTCTCAGTTGATTCTCTTTTGAAAGTTTTTTAACAAGTCCAGTTAAGTCACTACCTTGTGTGGGGTCCTCCCTATCAAAGTTTGAGGTTTTTTTATTTTTAAAAATAAAATCTTCATGTCTGAAAAAGCAAACTTTATACTACAGCACAATTCCTAGGAGCAATTTTATGATAATAGTAAAACGGAGAAAACTTTGTGGTTAGATATTTTAACTTGATAAAAATGCTTTCTAGGTATCATTGTTTCAATTTGTTAGTTAAAAAAATACACTAAATATTTCCATATGACTGTGATTTCATTTTTGTGAACAAATAAACTGACCTAAATACATGCCAAGAAAGGCAGCTCAACTAAATCCATAAATGTTGGATTAAAAAATGTAATTATACCCTAGCCAAGAAGAGCAGAGGCTGAAAGTTAAACATGTTGTACACAATTCAGTCAAAAATAAATGCAGTTAATTTCTAAATCATCCTTAAACACTTAAAAATAGAAAAGCAGCAGTGTGCTCCCAAGAGAGTTAAAGTTTTTCCCACTTATAGAAGTTTATTATCTTTCAAACTCACTCTATCTGAACTGGTAGTTTCTTTTGAATAAGGAGCCTTAAAAACTCATTGGACTTTTCATCAAAAAATAGCATATATATATATATATATATATATATATATATATGCTATTTATATATATATATATATAAAACTTCATATGTATGAGTCAGCCAAACTTCAAGAATTATTGTTTGTAGAATATTGAAGTCCTGATTTATAGTCTTCTCATGACATTTTTATATTAACATGGAAACTACCCACTGAAACTAAAAAAATAAAATACTAAATGAACTGCAAAGGCTATATCTCAGACTATGACCAATTTACAAGTCCAACAGTATAACTTACAAATTAATCATCAGACAAATAATTGGACTTCACAGTCTATGCAATTCAGATGATCAAGGTTCACTTTATTAACTAAAGCCTGATCTGAACTGACATAAGGATATTTATAGTCTTCACTATCTTTATTTACTCATTTATTGTGAAATATTAATGGAAAGTACTACCCAGTGAAGAGGAAAAAATTCTAAATTCCAAAACAATCTTGCTCCCAGGGGTTCTGGATGAGGAATAGGGACCTGTGTCATTATTTTATAGTATTGAAAGTGTTAGTCCCCTTTTTCCATTGTGTACAGATTTTAGAAATATTAATGTCTTCAACAGGAAGTTCCTTAAGTGATCAGATTAGCCATTTTCACACCTCCTTCATTACCCCAGCTACTCTGAAATAAAGCACTGTGCTATACCTTGGCTAACTGAATTTAAATTTAAAAAATTTTAAAAAGAAAAAAGAAAAAACAAAGCCCTGTGCTAGGCATTAGGGACAGTAGAGATGAGGCATGATCCCTGTGTTTTAGATGCTTACAAATTAATTGAGGAGTCACATGCTTTTATATTTACCAAATCTGTAAATAAATGTTTTAGAATTTCCAAGAAAAGAATGTTCACTCAAGCCTTGAATCTCCTGGGGTTCTATGAAGGAAATGAGACTTGTGGAAGAACACATAAGACTCATACAAACAGTAAAGAGGAACATGTACACTAAAATAAGGCAAATGGCATAAACACAGAAATCAGAATGTTCATGGCCAGCTTGTGGAACAACGAAATGATAGACTTAACTAGGATGAGACATAGGGGATTTATTTAATACGGGCTGTCTATTTTTTCTCAGCATTCAACTGGAAACTTGAAACACAACTCTGCCCTCAGAGAATCACAATCTAGTGAAAGGAGACTGATACATAAAGAACTGTCCTAAAATTTTATTGGTATTGTGATAGCGTGACATGAGGATACTAAGAAGAAATACTTAAATCTGTATGGATAACTAAAGGAAAAGTGTTCTTGGGGAAAGTAGTGATTGATTTAATTCATAGAAAGCACATTAGTATGACCATGTACACAAAGCCAGAGGTTATTCTAAATGTTATTTAAATGGATCTATGAGTTTAAGGCTCTCACAACACGAAAATTCTACAATCTTTTGGTAACCGATTACAGCATTCAAAAGCCTTTACCTTTACCAAGTTCTGTTTACTCACGAATGCCACTTTTCTTACAAAATTCAACATGGAGAATTTTATAACTTTCAGGTTAAGTTTTCCACATTCATATTAACATTTTCTGTGAGGGAAAATTAAAGGGGATAGATGTGTTGCTTAAATCCCAATACAGACAACTTTAACTCTGTAACTCTGATATAAAAGAACACCTGATCTGGCCTTAGTGTTGGCAGTCTATCTTTGTTTGTCTTCTTTGGGCGGCTATACAAATATGGAGAATATTACTGCTTTGGGAAACAGGATTAACTAAAATCCAGGTGCTTAAAATATTACTCAATCCAAATATAAACATACCAAAGTGTTTATCCATCAATCACTCCAAGTACGTCTCACAGGCTTTTATTTCCCACTTAGTTTACTCATTGTAATCTCTCCTCTTCAATAAATTCAGGAACCCTATTAAATGATAGCAAAGATTTTCTCTTTCTGGACTATGGAATCTCTTTCTTGCCATTGGTAGAACACAAACGTGCTCAAATTCCTTTACATTTTATTTTTTAAATATTTTATTTATTTATTTGATGGAGAGAGAGACACAGTGAGAGAGAGAACACAAACAGGGGAAGCTGGAGAAAGAGAAGCAGGCTTCATGCCAAGCAGAGAGCCCAATGCGGGGCTCGATCCCAAGGACCCTGGGATCATGACCTGAGCTGAAGGCAGATGCTTAACAACTGAGCCACCCAGGTGCCCCAAATTTCTTTACATTTTAAAATAATCTTACTGTTTAGAAACCAATCTCCCAGAACCCTCTTCTTAATAGACATAGCACATTCTTTTTTTTAATGCATGACCGATCAGTTCCCAATTTTCTTAGGGCATTCACACTCCTGGTTTTCATGTGCTCAGAGAAAGGACTTAGCCTCCCAACCCCTATCTGATTTAGATCTCCTCCACTATACTGACATAGCATCTACACACACTATAATTATACTGAACTGTGAACCCTGATTTATTATCTGCTTCCTCACTACACTAAAAGCTTACCATGTTTTATTTGAATCTCATCCATTCAATACAAATGGCTGGCTGGCTGGCTGGCTGGCTGGCAAGACAGACAATAAACCTCACTTAATCTTTATAAGCACAGCTTTTAATTCAACTCAATATAAGTTCATGACTGCAAGGGCCATGCTTCTTTAATGCAATACGGTTTCTCTTTCATTCAACTAATGAATAAATATATGACTGGAATAAAATTAGGTATCCAATTAATATATAAACTCTGACTTTATTTGTACTTATAAAACACTGGAATATCTTAAAATTTTGATGTTTCTTTCAGTTATTTTAATAAATTATCTGTTTTTTAAAAATGTATCGTTTCACTTTCTTCTCTACCTCACTAATTTCCTACCTTATGCAACAACAACAAAAACTATTAAATATTTCCAAGTATAGTCTTGTTTATCTGGATAAAAAAATCAGATAGTTCAGAATATTCTTCTAAGTAGCTAAAATTAAATTTAAAGGTTTAATATTTATATTGGCTGAAATGAAGAGATACACTCCTAAAAACAATTTCAGAGAACTTACTAGAAATGGCTAACAGTAGAGAATTTTAAAACTTCTCTTTTTAGATAAGTGAAAAATACATTAGCTAAGTATTTAAGAAATTCCTAAGGTCATTTTAAGTAGACTCAAATAGTTCAGCATGATTCAGATCAGGCCCAGCTATAGATAATAATAAAAGGCTAGTTAACATCTATCGCCTCACATATTTATAGTTTTTTTTCTCAAAATTAGAACTTTAAAGATCTACTCTTGGCAACTTTCATATATATAAGACAGTATTATTAACTATACTCCTAAGTTGTATTGGTCCCACTTTACCTACAGATAAAGAGACACTCAAAGTGGTTATGTTACAAGATGCAGTAATAAAATAGTGCCAGAATCTAAACTCTAGATATCTTATCTGGGTTTAGTCCATGTTTTTCCACCCCTTGTAAGACAATAATTGAAGTAAAGATATGATTCTTAAAATGTATAAATTATTGCTATTATCATACTCATTATTGTCTTGACATAAGGTTTTGGGGCAGTAATTTACCATAACAGTTCCATTACTTGAGTTCAATTTCTCCCACTTGTGAAAAACACAAATAACACATATCTACCTCTGTCAGCATCTCTAATAAAAATTGAAAAACATCTTTGAACCCACAAGGCTACCCAGTTAATATCAAGGACATTTCAAAGAAAGTTCTGGAGATAGCACTGGGAAACAGGCCTGAGGACAATCCCAGGGAGAATGCACAGCTATAGATTTCCACGAAAGCCATGGACAAGCCTCATTTCTTCCTCTCCTTTACTGCTCATTCCCTTTTTCCATGCTTGGTTTTACCAGTATTTTTCTTACTCTCCTACATTTTCTGCTTTACCATTTTAACCAGAGTACTGCATACACTTAAAGCAGCATATAAGCTGACTTAAACTTCGAGGTTAGAGAAGTGTTTAAATCTAGGAAACATAATTTTAATATAGTGATAATGGTTTAAAATGGAAAAATTATATTGTAAAACTATATTTAACCTTTAAAGACATTGAACATTTTATACTTAAGAAACAAGAGAAATTTATCCAGAAATTCCTAATAATGACAACTCATTAACAAAGGTTTTTCTACTCTTCTACAAAACTTAAGTCAAGATCCTTCACGAAGTCCAGTACAGTACTTATTTTAAAAATAAAGTCCTGACCTCTAGTGGCTGATTTGAATTAATTCAATAACTGAATATACTGAACAATTTTAACATCAAAAAAGAGACAGGTATTATAACCTCCCTACCTAATGTAATACAGTAGGCAATGTACAGTTCCACCTATAAAATATTCGTAAAAAGAAAAAAGATTTGAATCTGATCTAGCCTCTAGGTCTAATACAACAACCAGATTAGCAAAAATAAAAAGCTAGATAAAAAAAGGTAAAAAACACCAATCTAGAATGTGGAAAATTCTATCCCACCTAAGATCCATTCCAGAAAGAAAGAAAAAAAGTGGTGGGAGGGAAAACTCTTATAGATTACAAGTGTCTTAAGAGGATACTATGTGGAATCCTAAAAACAAAACAAATGAATAAAACAAACAAAAAGCAGAATCAGAACTATAAATACAGAGAACACTCATGGTTTCCAGAGGGAAGAGGGTGGAGGGATGGGCAAAATGGGTGGAGGGGAGTGGGAGAAAGAGGCTTCCAATTATGGAATGAATAAGTCAAGAGAATTAAAGGCACAGCATAGGGAATATAGTCAATGACATTGTAATAGCGCTGTACGGTGACAGATGGTTAGCATCTGTCATAAGCATGTGAACATAGTATACAGAATAAAGTAGAATCAATCACTATGCTATACATCTGAAACTAAGGTAACATTGTAAGTCATACTCAAATTAAAAATGTATATATATCAGCATAAAAATACAAAAAAGAGACATATTAAACAAGTGCAATGTGTGAACCTTGTTTGAGCCTAATCTGAACAAATCTCCTTTTAAGCTGTGAAAACAAGGAAAATGTAAACTCTGCATATCAGATGACATTATGGAATTGTAGTTTAATTTTAAGGTGCGATATTGATATTATGTTTACTTTTTAAATGGTCTCTTAGGTATATAGTCAAGTATTTACAATTAGAATTTTTAAAAGATCAGATAATTGTAAGTAAAGAAAACAAAAGATGCAAAGAAAACTAAAGCAGAAATGTGTTTCAGAAGGTGAGTTCAAAAAGGTCATGGGAGTATAGAATAACATAGGGTTTTGTAAGATTTTTAATGATTTTGCCTATGTGAAATAGAAAGCCATCAGAGTATTTTTAGCAGAGTAGTAATATAATCAGATTTAGATTTTTAAAGGTCATTCTGCATGGAAAGCATACTGTTGACAGGCAATGGTGAACACAAAGTAACACGTTAGGAAGTTGTTGCCATTATATAGGATAATAAATGGTGGCTTGGACAGTAAGAAGTGGTCATACTCTGTTATATTTCATAAGCAGAGCTGAAAGGATTTACTAAATGTGAGTAAACATGATGACTAAATGTGAGTGTGAGAAAGAGAGACGTCAAAGATGGCCACAGTTTTCTAGCCTGATCTATTGGAAATACGGAGATGCCATCTTGGAAAAGGAAAGATGACAGGAGAGGACTTGGTGGGCAATCAGAAGTTCAGTTTTACCATCGTTTTCTCCCCTAATTTCATTGAGATACACACACACAGAATATATATACATATGTATATACACAATATACATATATATACCTATACAATGTATAGACACAATTATAATAATATATTAGCTTATATATATAATACTCTATTAGCTTAAGGTGTACAATATCATAAATATGATATGTATATGTTGTGAAAAAATCATAATAAGTCTAGTTAATACTCATCATCTCACATAACTACAATTTTTTTATTGAGATGAGAACTTTTAAGACTTTACTCTTAGCAACTTTCAAGCACTGTATATTAACCATAGTCATCGTGCTATGTATTACATCCCCAGAATTTATAATGTGAAATTTATACCTTTTGACCACCTTTGACTACATTCACCCATTCTCTTACCCCATGCACCCCCTCCAGCAACCACCAGTCTGTTCTGTTTCTATGGGTTCAGTTGTTTGTTTTTTAAATTCCACTTATAAGTGAGGTCACACAGCATTTGTCTTTCTCTATAAATTTATTTCACTTAGCATAATGCCCTCAAGGTCTAACCATGTTGTTGTGAATGGCATGATTTCCTTCTTTTTCATGGTGATAAAATATTCTATTATGAATATATACCACAATTTTTTTTCATCCACTGATGGATATTTAGGTTTGTTTCCATGTCTTGGCTATTGTAAATAATGCTGCAATGAACACTGGGAGGAGGGGCAGATATATCTTCAAACTAGTGATTTTTGAGAGATACATCACAGAGTAGAACTGCTAGATCATAAGGTATTCTATTTTCAATTTTTTTTTTAGAAAATCCCATACTATTTTACCTATGGCTGCCCCAATTAACATGCCCACCAACAGTGCACAAGGGTTCCCTTTCCTCTACACCTTCACCAACACTTGTATCTGTTGTCTTTTTGCTGACGGCAACTCTAACAGGTATGAAGTGATACCTCATTGTGGTTTTGGTTTGCTTAGCACATTTTCATGTACCTGTTGGCCATTTGTATGTCTTCTCTGGAAAAATGTCTAGTTTTTCTTAAGTACGCTCCATGTCCATCATGGAGCCTTAATGTGGGGCTCGAACTCATGACCTTGAGATCAAGACCTGAGCTGAGATCAAGAGTCAGACATTTAACTGACTGAGCCACTCAGGAGCCCCAGTTCCTCATTTTTTTTCCCCAGTTCCTCATTTTTAAATCATATTGTTTGTGGAGTTTCTTTGCTAAGTTATAGAATTTCTTTATACTTTTTGGATATTAACCCCTTATCAGATATATGATTTGTAAATATTTTTCCCATTTGATAGGTTTCCTTTTCATTTTTTTTTTTTTGATGGTTTCCTTCACTGTGAAGAAGTTTCTTAGTTTGATGTAGTGCCACTTGTTTATTTTTCCTTTTGTTGCCTTAGCTTTTGGTGTCATTTACAAAAAACCATTGCCAAAACTGCTGCCAAGCAGCCTAGACTCATGTTCCCATGTTTTCTTCTAGTTTTATGATTTCAGGTATGACATTCAAATATTTAATCCATTTTTAGGTGATTTTTGCATATGGCATAAGACAGAGTTCCAGTTTCATTCTTTTGCATGTGGTTGTCCAGTTTTCCCAACACCATTTATTGAAAAGACATTCTTTTCTCCATTATATATTCTTGGCTCCTCTGTTGTAAATTAATTGACCATATATGCATGGGTTTATTTCTGGGCTCTCTATTCTGTTCATTGAGATATGTGTCCATATTCATGCCAATGCCACACTGTTTTGATTACTAATGCTTTGTAATATAGTTTGAAATTAGGAGGAGTAATGCATCCAGCTTTGTTCTTTCTCTAGATAGCTTTGACTATTTGGGGGCTTTTTTGGTTCTATATTCTAATATAATTTTTTCTACTTCTTTGAAAAATGACATTGGAAATTTGATAAGGATTGCAAAGAATCTATAGCTTGCTTTGGGTAGTACAGACATTTGAACAATATTGTTCTAATCTAAGAACACGCAATATCTTTCCATTTAATTATGTCTTCAATTTCTTTCATTGATGTCTTACAGTTTTCAGTGTACAGCTCTTTCCACTGGTTTGATTAAGTTTATTCCTAGTTTTGATGCAATTATAAATATGACTGTACTCCTAATTTCAGATAACTCATTATTAGTGTATGGAAACACATTTATTTTTGCAGATTGATTGTGAATATTATAAATTTACTGAATTTGATTTTTTTGTTCTAATAGTTTTTTGGGCTCTAACACCTTTAGGGATTTTGACATATAATATCATGTCATCTGCAAATAAAGACTTCCTTCCTAATTTGAATACCTTTTATTTCTTTTCCTATTTCATTTTCCTCTAGCAGGACCCAGCATTATACTGAATAAAAATGACATGAACATCTTTGTGTTGTTCCTGACTTTGGAGGAAAAGCTTTTATACTCACAACTGAGTATAAGACTAACAGTGGGTTTGTCATATATGGCCCTTATGATGTTGAGGTATGTTCCCTCTACACCCATTTAGATGAGAGTTTTCATCATGATGGATGTTGAATTTTATCAAATTATTTTCTGCATCTATTGAGATGATCATAGGGTTTTTATCCTTCATTTTGTTATTATAGTCTATGACACTGATTGATTTGCAGATGTTTAACCATCCTTGCATCCTTGGAATAAATCCCACTTGATCATGGTGTATGATCCTTTTAATATACTGTTGAATTTGGCTTGCTATTTTGTTGAGGACTTTTACATCTATGTTCACTCAAGAAATGGGCCTATAATTTTCTTGTGTCCTTGACTGGTTTTGGTATCAGGGTAATGGTGGCCTCAAAAAAAAAAAAAAAAGATTTTGGGAGTATTCCCTCCTCTTCCATTTTTTGGAAGAGTTTGAGAAGGACTGACATTAATATTTCTTCAAATAATTAGAATTTACCTGTGAACCCATCTGGTCTTAGATTTTTGTTTGTTGGTAGGTTTATGATTACTGAGTCAATAAACTTACTAACAATTGGTCTGTTCAGTTTTCTACTTCTTCACAATTTGGTTTTGGAAAATTACATGTTTTATATTAATTTATCCATTTTTTCTAAGTTGTCCAACTTGTAGGTGTAAAATTGCTCATATTAATCTCTTATGATCCTTTGTATTTCTGTGACAGCAGTAGTAATATATCCTCTTTCATCTCTAATTTTATGTAATTGAATCAGCTCTCCTTTCTCCTTGATGAGTCTAGCTATTTTTGTCCCGCTTCTGATAACATCAAATCCACAGCAAATCTCCACTTCATTAGACCCTTTCCAAAATTACTCAACCTAAATTCTATAATAGGTTCTTCTAACACTATTACTGGGCCTCCCCACAGTTCCTCATAGTGATAGTTCTCCTTCACTGCAACGATAAGCCCAAGCTGTTCAACTCTAAGTGTGTTCCTGCTGGTCTTTTCCTGAAGGACACTGACACATCTAACATACTGTGTGTTCCTCTTGTTTATTTGCTTAATGTCAGTCTCTCCCATTAGAATGAATTTTTGTCTATTTGGTCACTGCTAACATCCTCAGCAGTTAGACTCATGCCTGGTATATTACAGGCTCTCAATAAATAGTTGTTAAGTAAGCGAGTGAACATTAAGCACTCAGATTTCAGTAGACATTAGAGAAGCAAATGTGAATCAGAGTAAGTTCCTGAGATGTTCAGAGTAGTGGCTCAGGTTCACCAATACTGATTCAATAAGTTTGCCTGGGGAAAAAATGAAACAAGCACAGAATTTGACTTATTGTCAAGTTGACAATAAGTCAAATTCTGTGCTGGGGACTGGTGTGTTATTCTGCTTTCCCTTCCTGATCTATTTTCGGTTTCACTGTTTTCTTTCTTACCAAGTTAGACACATTCTTCTGAAACCAGTGATGGCTAAAGGAAACATGGTTTATACTGCCAGTGAGAACTGGACATGCTATGGAATCTCACACCAAATCTATTAAAACTTCCTCTTGATGGCCTTGCTGAGACAATAATTCAAGAATTAGAGAGGAATTCATTGTAATTTAGAAATCCTACTTACGATTCTCAAACTTCAGAGCACTTAAGAATCCCCTGAAGAGTTAGAAAAAGAAACTGTTCTTAATTGAAACAAAATTTATTAACCTTATAATAAAATTAGTGCATTGAACTTAAAGGCTTAAAATATCTAAATTTACAAGTTTACAATTTTAATAAATTGAAAATTTACTAAAGATTGGCAACTATAAATATTTTTTCAAGCCCAAAATCTTCCCTCAAGAAAATTCACAATCCAACCAACATTTCTCAGGGTTCTTTGCAAATACTCTTGCCTTAGAAGAGCCAACATGCATGCTTCTCCTCTTCTTTGATTTCAGCTATCATCCTTAGGCCCATTATTTAAAAAATTAGTAATTCTGGTTTAGGGAATCTCTTAAAAGTGTGGTGAGTTTCCAGATCTGGAAGGTGTTGTGGTGATCTAGGTGTTTAGGAATTGTTCCAAGTAGGCCCCACCCATGTAATACAAAAGCATCCTTTAGCAATGCCATTAGTCTATTATCCTCTGATTGCAATCATGCTTATTTCAGGTAAAACTTTAAAGAAGATATACAGCATCTGGTTTTTTAAAAAGAGAACAATCTGGGGCACCTGGATGGCTCAGTGGGTTAAAGCCTCTGCCTTCGGCTCAGGTCATGATCTTAGGGTCCTGGAATCAAGCCCCGCATTGGGCTCTCTGCTCGGTGGGGAGCCTGCTTCCCCCTCTCTCTCTGCCTGACTCTCTGCCTGCTTGTGATCTCTCTCTCTCTCTGTGTCAAATAATAAATAAAATCTTTTAAAAAAAAGAGAGAGAGAGAAAGAACAATTTGTTCAAAGAAAATACCAATATAGTACTGACTATTCCACTTGGTGCCACAAGATGTCACTTATATACAAGAAAACTCTCTATGTATAATAGAATTTTAATTTTCTGCAAACATTTTTTTAAACTTTTTTTTAAGATTTTATTTATTTGAGAGAACAAGTGGTACATAAGGATTGCATTAAATATGTAGACTGCTTTGGCAGTATTGACATTTTAACATTATTTGCTCTTCCAACACATAAGCATGGAATGTCTTTCCATTTCTTTGTATCATCTTTACTTTCTTTCCTCAGTGTGCTACAGTTTTCAGAGTATGTCTTTTATCTCTTTGGTTAAGTTCATTCCTATGTATCTTATTATTTTTGTACAATTGCAAATGGGACTGTTAATTTCTCTTTCTGCTACTTCATTACTGGTATACAGAAATGCAACAGATTTTTATACATTGATTTTGTATCCTGCAACACTGCTAATTTCACTTATCGGTTCTAGCAGTTTTTTGATGGAGTGTTTTTCGTTTTCTATGTATAGTATTATGTCATCTGCAAATAGTTCAAGTTTTACCTCTTCCTTGCCAATCTGGCTGTCTTTCATTTCTTTTTGTTGTCTGCTATGGTTAGGAATTCCAGTACTATATTGAATAAAAGTGGTGAGAAAGGACATCTTTGTCTTATAATCCCAACCTTAGAGGAAAAGTTCTAAGTTTTACCCCATTGAGTATATTTATTGTGGGTTTTTCATATATGGCCTTTATTATTTTGAGAGATGTCCCCTCTAGACCTGCTTTGTTGAGGGTTTTTATCATGAATAGATGTTGTATCTTGTCAAATGCTTTTTCTGCATCTTTTAAAATGATCATATGATTTTTATCCTTTCTCTTACTGATGTATCACATTGATTGAACTGTGAGTACTGAACCACTCTTCCATTCCAGGACTAAATCCCACTTGGTCGTGGTGAATATTGTTGGATTTGACTTGCTAGGATTTCATTGAGCATTTTGTTTTTTAAAGACTTATTTATTTATTTTAGAGAAAGAGAGAGCATGTGCACAAGTGGGGGAAGGGACAGATGCAGAGGGAGAGAAGCAGACTCCTTGCTTAGTGTGGAGCTGGACTCAGGGCTTGATCCCAGAAGATCATGACCTGAGCTAAAATGAAGAGTTGGATGCTTAACTGAATGAGCCATCCAAGCACCCTGAATTTTGTTGAGGATTGTTTTGCTTCTATGTTCATGAGACATATCGGCCTATAGTTCCCTTTTTTTGTGATATCTGGTTTTGGTATCAGGGCAATACTGGATTCATGGAATGAATTTGGAAGTTTTCCTTCTTTTTCTATTTTTGAACAGGTTGAGAAGACTAGGTATCAACTCTTCTTTAAACATTAAATGATTTTGCTTGTGGATCTGTCTGGTCCTGGACTTCTGTTTGTTTGAATTCTTTGATTATTGATTCTATTTCATTGCTATAATCACTCTGTCCAAACTTTCTATTTCTTCCTGCTTCAGTTTTGGTAGGTTATATGTTTCTAGGGATTTATCCATTTCTTTTAAGTTATCCAATTTGTTAGCATATAATTTTTCATAATATTCTCTTACAGTTTTTTATATTTCTGTGGTGGGGGGGGGTTTCCCTCTCTCATTTGTGATTTTGTTTGGGTTCTCTCTCTCTCCCCTTTTCATTTTATTATTTTTTAATGAGTCTGGCTAGAACTTTGTCAATTTTGTTGATCTTCTCAAATAAGTAGTTCCTGGTGTATCTGTTCCACTTTTCTTTTTTTTTTTTTTAGTTTCTGTATCATTTATTTTTGCTCTAATCTATTATTTCCTTCCTTCTGCTGGTTTGGAGTTTTGTTTGTTTTACCTCCTTTAGGTATAAAGTTAGGTTGTTTATTTGACTTTTTTCCTGCTTCTTGAGGTAGGCCTATATTGCTGTAAACTTTCCTCTTAGAATTGCTTTTGTTGCATCCCAAAGATTTTGGATCATTGTGTTTGCATTTTCACTTGTTTCCATGTATTTTTTATTTCTTTGACTTCTTGACCCATCCATTGTTGATCAGCATGTTATTTAACCTCCATGCATTTGTGTTCTTTCCAGATTTTTTCTTGGGGTTGATTTTCTAATTTCAAGCATTGTGGTCAGAAAAGATGTGTAATATAACTCCAATCTTTTTTAATTTGTTGAGCCTTGTTTTGTGGCCTAATGTAATCTAGTCTGTGTGTGCTTGTAAAGAATGTCTATTCTGCTGTTTTAGGATAGAATGTTCTGAATGTATGTGTTAAATCCATATGGTCCAATGTGTCATTATAGCCACTGTTGCCTTGCTGATTTTGTTTAGATGATCTATCCATTGATGTAATGGGGCATTAAAGTCCCTACTATCATTGTGTTATTATCAATTACTTCCTTTATGTTTGTTAATAGCTTCTTGATGTTTTTGGGGGCTCCCATGTTGGGTGCACAAATATTTACAATTGTTATTATCTTCTTGTTGGATTGTTCCCTTTATAATTATGTAGTGTCCTTATTTGTCTCATTACAGTCTTTGTTTTAAAGCCTATTTTGTTTAAGTATTGCTACCCTATATTTCTTTTCACTCCCATTTATATAAGTGTTTTTCCACTCATTCATTTTCAATCCGTACGTGTCTTAGGTCGAAATGAGTCTTTTGTAGGCAGCATATAGATGGATCTTGCTTTTTTACCCTTTCCATCACCCTATGTCTTTTGACAGGAATGTTTAGTCCATTTACACTCAAAGTAATTATCAAAAATATGTACTTATTGCCATTTTATTAGCTGTTTTACAGTTGTTTTGTAGTTCTTTTCTGTTCCTTTCTTATCTTGCTCTCTTCTCTCATGATTTGCTGGCTTTCTTTAGTGATATACTTGGATTACTTTCTCTCTCTCTCTCTCTGCATATCTATTAAGAGTTTTTTATTTGTGATTACCATTAGGTTTATATGTAACATCTTATGCATAGAGCAGTCCATATTAATTTGATGGTTGATTAAGTCTGAACCCATTCCAAAACCACTATTTACTCCTCTCTCCATCCTATGTTTTAGGCATATGGTGTCATATTTTACATTCTTTTGTAAACCCCTTAACTGGTTTTTATAGATATATTTAATTTTGCTGTTTTTGTGCTTCTCACTTTTCTTATTCTTACTTATGGTCTTTCCTTCCCATTCAAAAAGTCCCCTTTAACATTTCTTATAGGGCTGACTTGGAGATGAAGTCTTTTAACTTTTGTCTGGGAAACTCTTCATCTCTCCTTCTATTCTGAATGATAGCCTTGCTGGATAGAGTATTCTTGGCTGCAGACTTTTTCCTCTCAGCATTCTGAATATATCATGCCAATCCCTTCTGGCCTGTAAAGTTTTTGCTGTAAAGTCTGATAGCCTTATGGGGTTTTTCCTGGATGTAACTGTTTTCTTTTGCTTTTAGAATTCTCTATCATGACTTTCTGCCATTTTAATTACTACACATGTTGGTGTGGACCTCCTTGGGTTATTTTGCTGGGGGCCCTCTATACCTCCTGGATCTGGATTTGTTTCCTTCCCCAGTTTAGTGAAATTTTCAGCTCTTATTTCTTCAAAGAAATTTTCCACCCCCTTTTCCCCCTCTTCTCCTAAAGGGATTCCTATAATGCAAATGGAGTTAACACTTGATGGTGTTGCTGAGTTCCCTTAATCTCTTCTCATTTTTTTATTTTTCTTTTTTCATTCTCCTTTTCAGCTTTATTGCTTTTTATTACTGTCCTTCAGGTCACTGATCCATTCTTCCACTTCCTCTACTCTAATACTAATTCCGTCTAGTGTGTTTTTAATTTTAAATATTGAGTTCTTCATCTCTGATTCATTTTTATGTTTTCTATCTCTTTCTTGAGGGTCTAACTAACATCTTCCACTCTTTTCTCAAGTCCAGTGAATATCTTTATGATCATTACTTTAAATTCTCTACTAGTCATACTACATTTGTTTCATTTAGCTATTTAGCTCCCTTATTGTGATTTTGTCCTTTTCTCTCATTTGGGACATATTCTTCTGTCTCCTCATTTTGTCTAACTCTCTATATCTGTTTCTATATTAAGAAAGTCAGCTTTGTCTACTACTCTTGAATAGTGACTTTATGAAGATGAGATCCTATAATGCCCTATAGTACAATGTCCCTGGCACTTCAGAAACATCTTTTCCCTATGTATGCTGTGTGCACCCTACTATTGTGGCTAAGCCAAATTTGTCTTTAGTCCAGTCATCTTTAATTGCTCTTTTACCTGTGGGGGTCACTTTCCGAGTTATTTACACTGATGTCGGTGTCATCTGGGTGTATCTGTGGGAAGAGGTGAGCTTAGTGTCATCATACTACACCATCCTCCCCAGAGGTTCTATTAGCTATTATTCTTTTTTTTTTAAGATTTTATTTATTTATTTGAGAGATAGAGATCACAAGCAGGCAGAGAGGCAGGCAGAGAGAGGGGGAAGCAGGCTCCCTACTGAGTAGAGAGCCCGAAGTGGGGCTCGAACCCAGGACCCTGAGATCATGACCTGAGCCGAAGGCAGAGGCTTAACCCACTGAGCCACCCAGGAGCCCCTAGCTATTATTCTGTATAAAGAAACTTTTACTCATAAATTAATTGAATTCCTTAAGGTAGAGAAAATTATAAAAACAGAATAAATGCTTAATCCTCTCTATTTTATTTAGTAATAAAAGACACACACACACATATATATACACAAATGATAACTACACACATGTGTGATATACATACATATAGTAACCATATTAAACTAAAATATATTGTTTACCAGTATAGGGAAGGTGGAACAGAATGAGGGAACTGGAATAGAAGCTAGAGTTTCTGAGCTTAACCTAATTTTGTAGATTTAATGTGTAATCATATATTTATTTCACACTTATAAAAGTAAATCATAAAAAAAATTTCTAAAAACAAAAGCAAAACATAACCAATCTGAAAGAAATTATTTCAAATGTCTTAAAAAAACAGAATGTATATAATGTATTTTTTATAGTATATAATCTAAGGACAAAAAAATCTTTAAAAAATCTTTAAATGTTACAGTGATCATATTGTTAATTGTAGTTTTGATGCTGTTATTCTGAGACAGTTGCAAATGTAATATAGGACAAAGCAACATATCAATATTAAGGTGCACTTTGCGGACCAGCATTTTTATTATGGGAGAAAGGATATATACAAATAAGATAAAGAGGTTAAATAAAAACTCAAAAAATACTGAATTTAAATTGGAATGTCCATAAATTTCATGACATATGTTAATATATTTATTTTTTTAAATTTATACTTATATTTATTTCCTACCACTGTCCACTGAAATACCTAGAAACAATGACTAATCTGGAAGCCACGAACACTACTAGTGGCAGGTTGTGTTCTACTTTCCCATTAAAAGGAACCAGGTCTCATTACAGGTGTGTGTCTTTCTTCACACAACAATATATGCTATAGAGAGGTATATTCTTCATTCCTTTTTAGGGCCACAGATTACTCCATTATGTGGCCCTATCCTGGTTTACTCAGGTTACCTTTTTTTTCCCCCCAAATATGTTTATTTTATTTTTTCAGTGTTACAAGATTGATTGTTTCAGGTTACCTTTTGATGGAAATTTGGTTCCTTCTAGATCTGTGCTACCATAAATTGTACCACAATGATAGACTCACTTTTCTACTGTTATATACTTTTGCACTACTTCATGTTCATATATTATTTGTCCAACTTTCTTCAAAAAGTTATGAGAAAAAAAGATAACTTTAGATAGCAACAGCATGAACAAAACTAGCAGAGGGAGACCCAGAATGAGAAAGGAAGCAAGGACCTGTAAGAGAGACCTATAGCCATCCAGGTAAGAGTACAGTGAACCGGAATGAGAGCCATGGAAGTGATACCATAAGAGAGGAGAGGACAGACCCAACAGGTGTTTAGAAATAGAACTCTAGGAACTTGAGGATTAGTGAGATATGGGGCCTAAGAGAGGAGACCTCTAAGCCAGACTCTTATCTGTGGGAAGGTGATGACCAACAGCAGGGAAAACATGGAAAATCTGAAGGAAAAGATAATGACTTCATTTTGGACATTTTACATGTGAAATGCCTCTGATATAGCAAGTAAAAATGTTGAGTTACCAGAAATGGGTAAAAAAGGAGACTTAAGAGTCTTTAGCACATGGCAGTAGCCAAATCCATGAGAGTGGATGAGTTTGAGGCAGAATCCTAAGAAAAACTCTATTTACATATGATATATATTGGCATATTGCATGTATGTGTATGTGTGCATGTGCATACATGTTTAACTATTTTGGACATCGTCAAACATATTCAAAAGTAGAGATACAATGCACTTCTAATACCTCTTACGCCGTTTCAATAATTACCAAACATTTGCATTCTTATTATCTACCATGTATTTTTTAAGTATTTAAACCAGATCCCTAAATTCATAATTTCACCTATTAACACTACATTTTATATCTCTAATAGATAAAGTCCATTTTTGTCATTCTTATAACCAAAAAACCATTATTCCGCCTAGTGTTATTGTACTAGTTTACTAGGGCTGCCATAAAAAAATACCACAGATTTGGTGTGTTCTTATCACTAGTGTCTATGTACCCTAACTTCTTTTTACAAGGGTACCCATCATATTGGATTAGGGCCCATATTAACAGCTTCATGTAACTTAATCACCTCTTTAAAGACTCTATTTACAATACAGTCACATTCTAAGGTCCTAGGAGTTCAAGCTTTAGCAAAGAATTTTCGGGGGACAAAATTCAGCCCATAACAGTTAACATAGCCAGTTTATATTCCATTTTCCTGCAGTGTTTACCACGTTATGTACTGGGTGGATTCAATTATCATGATGTTACTTAACATGTTACTCTGTGTCTCTTTTTTCAGGTAAAACTGATAGATCTAGAGGTTTCATTAGATTTAGATTCAATTTTTGGTTTTGTGAAAGTATTTCATAAATAGTAACAATATGAAATATATCACATCAGGAAGTACACAATACTTGATCATCTCGCTTGCAGTACTATTAAGATTGATCAAGTGTTGGGGTACCTGGGTGGCGCAGTGGGTTAAAGCCTCTGCCTTCGGCTCAGGTCATGATCTCAGGGTCCTGGGATCAAGCCCCGCATCAGGCTCTCTGCTCAGCAGGGAGCCTGCTTCCCCCTCCCTCTCTGCCTGCTTCTCTGCCTACTTGTGATCTCTCTCTCTGTCAAATAAATAAATATTTAAAAAAAATATTGATCAAGTGTTGTCAGCCTGATCCACTTTTATAAAGTCCCCTTTCAACCTTCCACCTAATGGTTATTCGGCAAACATTAGTTATTACTTCCTCAGCCATTTAGGACCATCATTAGTCCAATCTACTAATAGGCCCATCAAAGGCATTCATTTCTTTTATACATTTTTTGGTCTCTTACATTTATTTTTGGTTCTTTGTTAGGACTTTCATCTCTATGCTTACATTGTCCATCTACTCTTGCATGCTGTCCACTTTGTCCCTTAAAGTCATCAGCATTTAATCACAGTTTTTTTTTAAGATTTTATTTATTTATTTGACAGAGAGACAGTGAGAGAGGAAACAGAAGCAGAGGGAGTGGGAGAGGAAGAAACAGGCTTCCCACTGAGCAGGGAGCCCAATGTGGGGCTCGATCCCAGGGCCCTGGGATCATGACCTGAGCCGAAGGCAGACACTTAATGACTGAGCCACCCAGGCGCCCCTCAGTTTTAGAGGCCCAATCTGATAATTTCAATATCCATGCAACATCTGGTGCTTGCTTTGTCTCAACAAACTATGTTTTTTGTCTTTTTAAAGTCCTGTACTTTTTTCTTGATAGCTGGACACTTAAAAAGGACTATTGTAAACAGGCCTTTTATAATGTAATAGTGAGATTTAGGGGAGGTGAAGGATTCTACAGTCCTATAAGTAGGCCTCAGTCTTTCAGTGAGCCTATAGCTCTGAACCATGAACTTCATGATTACTTCTCAGTTTCCTCCTCCTTCCTATCATATGTGGGCCAGGATGGCTAGAGTGGACTAGAGTTGAGTGTTTCCTTTCCCCCAGGTCATCCAGGTTGTGATAAAACCCCAACAAGTTAGGTCTAGTTTCCTCTGCAGGTATGCCTTACTAAGGACAGAGTTCTCTGGTTTATTTTCGGATAGTTCCTTTTCCTCTCCTCCTGTCTAAGCACAAGATTTTTCTCTGATATTTACTGTGACAACCTGGTAGAGTTCTTGGAGGTATAAACTTACAGAAGTGTGTGGACTGCCTCATGACTCAATCGCCCAGAGTTTGGGTATCAGAATAGTCCAGACTGAGCCTCCAGCAAATCATCAATTACAGTTCAGGTTTCCCTATCTTGGCACTGGTTCCCATGGAGGTTGTTGCTCCAATAAATTGTGATTCTATATTCACATGGCAGGCAGTATGTGCCCTGTGACCTCACTTCTCTTGCAGATCTAAAAAGTTGTTGATTTTTCAGTTTGTTCATCTTTTAACTTATTGTTATGATGGAGTAGCAACTTCTGAGACTGGACCTCCTATTTCTTAGAAACACTATTTTCTTTTCTTTTTTTTTTTAAGATATTGATTTATTTGACAGAGAGAGAGAGAGAAAGAGAGAGGGAACACAAGCAGGGGGATTGGGAGAGGGAGAAGCGGGCTTCCTGCTGAGCAGGAGCCCGACGCGGGGCTCGATCCCAGGACCCTGGAATCATGACCTGAGCCGAAGGCAGGTGCTTAATGCCTGAGCCATCCAGGTGCCCCTAGAAACACTATTTTCTTATGGCTTCCAAAATGGTGATGTTATATCATTCCTTATTTATTCATTGGATTTTTTCCATAAAAAAGTTTTTCTTCATCAGTAATTTGGTTACTCTGAATTTTAGTTTATGTAGGAAAAGCAGATTGGTTTTTTTTTTAACCATTATTTACCAATTTCAGAATAATGAATTGATGTCCTACCAATCTTCAATGTGACTAGTGAGGGTTTTTTTTAAGCAATATTAAGAATTCATGTATTTTTAACATACTTAATGAGTTTAATTGTCCTTGGTATGCTAAGTATTTCTTCTTTTGCCAGTAGGAGCCATTTCAAACTGGACACTGTATCATTGCCTGCAGAAACACACGCATACAAATACACACACATACACACAAAGCCAAAGGACTCAGAACATACATGCCTTCCCCTTCTCTCCAAGACTGCATTTAGTTTCCCAACTAGTGGACATATGTTACATCCACTCACATTCCATTGGCCAAAGCAAGTCATATGGCAAAATGCAAAGTCATTACAGTGGGGGAAGTATATTCTACCCAAACTGAAGCCATGAGAAAAGTGAAATTTTTTTATTTAAAGAACTGTGAACTAATAAAACTATCTACCACACTGGGTGTGATGGTTGGTTTTATGTGTCAACTTTGCTACCCACCTTTTAATCAAACACTAATCTAGGTGTTACTGTGAAAAGAATTCTGTAGATGTATCTTTCATCTACAATTGATTGACTGTAAATAAAGATTACTCTTGATGATATGGGTAGGCTTTTTTCAATCAATCTTAATAATACATAAAGGCCTTTACAGCAAAAACTGAGGTTTCTTGAAAAAGAACAAATTCTGTCTCAAGACTGCAACATCAACTCCTGCCTGAGTTTTCAGCCTACCACCCTGCCCTACAAATTTCAGACTTGCCACCTGTAACAACTGTATGGGTCAATGCCTTAAATTGAAACAATAACCCTAGCCAAATTAATTAGACAAGGGAAAGAAATAAAAGGCTTCCAAAGTATAAGGAAGAAATAAAACTATCTCGATTAACAGATGCTATGATCCTATATACAGAAACCCTAAAGAACACATGTGTACACACACACACACACACATATATACACACAATTATTAGAGGTAATAATAAATTTGGCAAATTTGCAGAGTACAAGATCAACACTCAAAAAAAATGTGTTTTTTTAATACACCAACAATGAATAACCCAAAAAGGAAATGAAGTGATAATTCCATTATAATATCAACTGCTATGGACTGAACGGTGTCCCTGCAGAATCCATATGTTAAAGCCCTAATCTCCAATGTGATTGTTTTTGAGATAAGGCCTATAAGAAGGTAATTTAAGGTTAAATGAGGTCATAAGGGTAGGGCCCTGATTGGATAGATTACTATCCTTATAAGAATAGACATGAGTACATTCTGTCTTCCTTTTCTTTCTCTCCCTGCCCACTATGGAAGGACAAAGTGAGAAGGCAGCTATCTATAAGCCAGGAAGAAAACTCACCAGAAACCAAATTGGCCTTGATCTCGGATTCCCAGTCTTCAGAACCGTAAGAAAGAAATTTCCATTGTTTAAGACACCCAGAATGTGATATTTTGTCATAGTAACCTAAGCAGACTAAGATAGCATTCAAAAAGATGAAATACCTACGAGTAAATTTAAGGAGATGAAAAGTTTGTGCACTGAAAACCACAAAACATTGACTGAAAGAAATTAAAGAAGACCTGAATAAATGGAAAGACATCATGCTCATGAATTGGAAGACTGAATATTTAACACACCAATACTTGTCAAAGTGATCTACTGATTCAATACAATCCTTATCAAAATCCTACTGGCCTTTTTGCAAAAATGGAAAAGCTGACCAACAAAAATGGAAAAGCTGATCTTCAAATTCATATAAAGTTGCAAGGGAGCCAAAACAATATTACAAAAGAAGAACAAGGGGCACCTGGGTGGCTCAGTTGGTTAAGTGACTACCTTCAGCTCAGATCGTAATCCTGGAGTCCCAGGATCGAGTCCCAGGTTGGGCTCCCTGCTCAGCAGGGAGTCTGATTCTCCCTCTGACCTCTCCCCTCTCATACTTTCTCACTCTCTCAAATAAATAAATAAAATCTTTAAAAAAAAAAGAAGAATAAAACTGGAGGACTTACACTTCCCCATTTTAAACCTTACTACAAAGCTACAGTAATCAAAACAGTGTGGTACATATTTCTTCCTGCTATCAAAAAACGGAGTTCCTGTGAAACCTTTTATAAACTGAAATGGCATAGAGTGAAAAAGCAATTAACATTAATTTACACGGAAAACTTTCCCAGACCCAAGAAACAATCTCTCTCAGGCTTTTCAGATACTTTAGGACACATCTTGCTAATGGATGCACAGCATAAATCAAGATTAACCACAGATGCACAGACACAGTGCAAAGCTTTGGTGGCTTGATACTGAGATGTAGTTCCCAGGGAAAGAGCTTGGTTGTGCCCCTCTTGCTGCTCAGGGTGCATGCAACCTCTATAAAGGCTCACTACAAAACAAATGCTGAATGCTTTTTTCTCTCTTTTAATCTTTTGTCATAAAAGCAAAAATCCTTTTCAGATTTCTTTCAATTAATGAAAACAAGTACTAACGTAGGTCTTTTGTAAAAGCAAAGTGGCATGACACACAACGTTTTGAAAAGCAGGGCATACCTACATTGATATACTGATAGACATATAGACCAATGAAGTAGAATTAACAGTCTAGAAGCAAACCCATATGTGTATGGCAAATTGATTTTTGATATGGAGGTCAAGACCATTCACTGGGAGTAAGAACAGTCGCTTCAATAAATGGTTCTGGCACAACATGCAAAAGAATGAAATGAAATCCCTATTATACAACATATACAAAAACTAACTGAAAGTGAATCAATGACTTAAACATAAGAGCTAAAGTCATAAAACTTTTATAAAACTCTAGGGGTAAATCCTATAGAATCAAAATTAAAATGGAGTCACTTATGATGGGGACAAAATGGTATTGGCCAATGCAGGCACATTAGGGAAAAACAAAACTTAGCCTTACCTGACAAATTGCAGTAACTTATGGCTCCTCTCAGAAATCAGTCCAGGACAGTGATGCCCCAAAATGCCAAGTCTGTTCATGTCATCTTTGGACTTTCTTTTTTCTCTTATTCAGCTACCCTGACACAAATAAGAAGACCAAGCAACCAATCAACTAAAAAAGCCAAGTAACTTCCATGTTTAGCCCATAAACACCTTTTAACTTTAAACTCATTGCTCTCTTAGTCTTGAGTTTCCCGGTTTACAGTTCAAAACCATTGCAATAAACTCATCTTTCTGTTTTATTTTACTAAGTGTGTGGAGTTAGGTTTTTGGCAATCCTTATAAATTTGGATGTGGCAATGGGTTTTTAAGTATGACACCAAAAGCACAAGCCATAAGAGAAAAAATAAACTAGGCTTCATCAAAAATTTAAGTTTGTACATCAAAGCAAGAAAGTGAAAAGACAACCTACAGAATAGAATTATTTGCAAATCATAGATCTGATAAGGGTCTAGTATCCAGAATATAGGAATAACTCGTAATTTAAACAACAAAGACAACCTAATTAAAAAATAGGCAAAGGACTTGAATAGACAGTTCTCCAAAGCTATACAAATGGCCAACATGGACATGAAAAGATGTGCAACATCACTAGCCTTAGGAAAACACAAATCAAAACCACAACAAGATACTATTTCATACCTACTAGGATGACTATAATTTTTTTTTAACAAAGAATAAATTTGGTGAGGATGTGGAGAAATTGGAACCACCACATATTGATTTGTTAGTATATAAAATGTCTCAGCCACTGTGGAAGATAATTTTATCAATTTCTCAAATATTTAAAAATAGAATTACCATATGACCCAGCAATTCCACTCCTAGGTATCTAACAAGCTATCTCCATGACTCTAGTCTGATTTGTGGGGCATGTAACAACCAGTTGTAGCAAGAATCCTAAATCAGTTTACGGAGAACTATATATCTGGATCCACCTGGATATCTGATCACCTTCAATATCTGAACAAACTCTTAGTCCCTACCCTTGGTGTCTGATCACCCTGATCTGCCTTCAGTCAGAACTCCAACAAGTCAGTTTAGCCGGAATGCCTCCTGACCCCTAATGATCCCCATTATTTCCTATTAAGAAACTTCCATCCACTGCCTTCCAACTCTGTCCCTTGGCTATAACTTACTACTTGTTCATGCTGTATATTTGGAATTAAGCCCAGTTCTATACTGAGGTCTCTTTCCCTCCTTTGCAATAGTTCCTGAATAAAATCTGTTTTTATCACTTGAACTATGTCAGGCTCTGGTTTTCTTTTAGGGTACATTATACCCCCCCAAAATTGAAAACAGGACTCAAATCTTCCACATAAATATTTACAGCAGCACTATCCACAATAGTGGAAAGGTGTAAATAACTCAAATGGCCACCAATGGACCAATGCATAAAACTGTGGTATATACGTACAATGGAAGAGAATATAAGCCATAAAAAGGAATTAAGTACTGATACTTGCTACAAGGTGGATGGACCTGGAAAACATTATGCTAAGGGAAAGAAGACACAGAAGAGGTCACATATTTCATTTATGTGAAATATCCAGATTAGTAATTGGTGTCTGCCTAGGTCTAAGAGAGGGGAAAATGGAAAGTAAATACTTAATGGGGGTGATGAAAATGTTTTGGAATTAGAGCTGATGGTTGTACAATATCACGAATGTACTAAATGCTACTGAATTGTACTCTTTAAATGTTTCGTTTTATGTTCTGTGAATTTCACCTCAATAAGAATAAAGTTTATACCCAACAACCAAAGTTGTTTAAAGGTGCAGAACTACAATTAGACATTGTAATGTATGCTGATTATTCTCTTTCTGAACTGTTATAACTCTTCTGTGAGGATGCTTCTGTTTGTTTTTTGGAACTTTTTAAACATTAAATTCATTGGCATTTGATATATACTATCGAGGGTTGAATGGCTTGGACTAGTTACAGAAGCGATGACATCCCCTTTCCATTTGGATGGGCTGAGCAATAAAGCTCGTTCCAAGTTTTTCACTCTAGAAATTCAGAAGGGCACGCTACCCACCAAAGAGCCACATCCTACCTCGCATTCTAGGGAGCCGAAAGCCCGGCCTGCAGAGGAGCCTGTGGCCCCCGCCCCCTGCCGGGCCTGAGTGCCTAATGGCTTTGAGGAGACAGCCCCAGCGACACGACAGCCCCGCGGCGTGCAAACTTCCTCAAGGCCGCCCAGCCCTCCCAACTCCACCTCTTCCGCCCGCGGTCCCCAGCTCGCCCCGCCCAGCGCACCAGTCGGAAGTGCGGGCGCCGGAACAATCCCGCGCTGAATTGCGACGCTCCCGCGAGGGGACGTACAAAACGAACCTGCAATCCGCAGGGCGGGGCACTCGCCCGCACGTCTTTTTCCAGCCGAGCCAGGCGCCGGCATGACGCCTAGCGCGGCGGCGTTCCGCACAGGTGGGCGGTGGGCGGTGGGCGGTGGGCGGTGGGCGGTGGGCGGTGGGCGGTGGGCGCGGGGGAGTGGCTGGTCCTCAGCCGACGGTTAGGCGCGCGATATCTTGGCCGGGGTCAGAGGTGAGCGAGCGGCTTCCCGAGTGCCTTTTCGCCGCTTTCCACAGAGCGGGGATCCCGCAGGAGGAAGGTGTTCACGGAGACGGGGGAGGGCTGGGCTGAGCTCCCGGACCCCGGGTAGTCGCTTCAGTTGCCCCTCGCAGTGTTTCCAAGCAACGCTTTTGGTTGTAGTTTTGACTTTTGGATTCCAGGTACGGGTATTTCCAGAAATTCCCAAGAATTTCGCGTAGCGCTTCTTTGGGAGAAGGTTTCTTGGTATCCATATTGAATAAAGGCTGTTCGCCCTGCTGTAGAGTTGTGGCGTTATGTTGGTAAAGCCTAAGTTTCAAAAACAAAAACTCGAACAGTTAAAGCGTCAGGTCGATCAGGAAAAGCAGTGGAATCGGTGCGAGTTTTACAGTTGGATTAATTTACTGGCCCTCGCTGTGGTTACCGGAGATCAGAAATTAACTTAAGAGCTCTCTGTTCCTGGAAGCCATCTCCTGTAACCATCGCTTCAGGAGGGGTGCGTTTTCCTGAAGTCCCTGGTAGGAAAATAGTGATTAGCAAGATTCTCGGAGTTAGATTGAGTATAGTGTACGAAGGTTGAGAACCATGATATGAAGTTAAATCAAAATTAAGAAAAAAGATGTACATTATTAGTCTGAACAGAATCCGGTCTTTAAATGCATTGCTTTTTAAAATCTAAAAACGGGTGCTAGATTGAATGACCTGAAGGTCGTAAACTTTAGTAGAAAGAATCTAAGATTAAAAATTGAGGGAGGTCTGAATTCCAGTCTGTTGTGTGATCTTGGGAAAATCTTTCGTTCTGGTGCCTTATTTTTTAAAATGGAGGCGATAATGACGATGGATTTTTCACAGCGTTTTGGTAAATCTGTGCGGTCGTAATGTTTGCTTATAGATTGTATTCGTAGTTAATGGCTTTAAATAATTTAAAGTTGCAAAGCTTTCCTCTTCCCACCCCCCTCCCCAATTTAGTGACAGGAGATCTAATTTTACAATCATCACATTTTATGATGTATCTTCATCTTCATCTTTAGATTCAGAGGTCAGAAATTTTCACTTTAACTTAAACTCATTAAATCCATGAGCTGTTGGAAGGTAGGATTAGTATTTTACTTTTTAAATTATTATTCCTGGAACTCGGATGGTGCTTGTCATTTTTTGTTTTTGTTTGTTTCTTTAAACCCAAACCAGCAAAACCTAAGCTTTGTTTTCACCAAAAACAATTTCACATGGAAAATAATGTTTTCTGTCACCTGAGAATGTGATTTTTATAGCTTAGTGATATGTAGACACAAGTTAGAGGGAGTTAGGTAAAATTAGCCTTTGCATCGCCTGGAGATTTCAAAAAATGCTGATCCCTAGGCCCTACTCCAGACCAGTTAATTAGAATCACTGAAAGGTAGGGCATGAGTATTGAGAAGGGCACATATTGCATGGAGCACTGGGTGTGGTGCATGAACAATCAATCTTGTAACACTGAAAAATTAAAATAAACATATATGGGGAGAAAAAAAAAAGAGTATACCACTTTTTAAAGCTCCCCAAGGTTATTCTGTGATGCAGCCAAAGTGAGAACCTATGTGATAGAGGAATGAGATTGATTCTTCAGCAAGTGTATCCAGTTTGCTTGAAGAGGGGAAAGGCTGAAAAGACTGCAGCTGTATCTGCAAAATGTAGCTTGGGATAATTGGGGGAACATCTTTAGAGGACTTTTATCAGGTATGATGAAATGTATGATTTGTAACGTGAACTGTACAGTGACAGAGTCTAATGGGTAGATTGTTAGAATAACCTATTGTCATAGGAACAATGACAGTAGCAACAGTGGTGATGGGGAGAAGAAATTTGAAGATATTTATTCTTTTCTCTCCTAATGTTAAATATTTTGAAGAAAGCAAGTAATGATTCTAATGTGCAAACTTTATTTTACACTACCTAGTTAAAACTGTACTTTAAATTCAAACTGTACTTTTTAACAATTGAAAAGACTGTGATATGTGATTTTTATTGTTGCTAATTATTCAAAAATGTGTTCAAAAATTTGTATTTCTCAAGTAATTTATCTTAGTAATGAAATCGTCTGATTTCTCAATAGTTTTATGTTAATGTGGGTTTTTTCCTTTTTTTTTTTTTAGCACTATAAGATTGATATTAAAGACATGGTTTTCACCCCTCTCCATCAACGCACATAAATTATCTCTTTTTGGATCCCTGTCTTAAACCACAATGGTAAGGTAGAGCTCATTATGTTCTTATTTGTGTTTTAGAGTATTCTCTTCCTTTATCTCTATAAAAATATCTGTATTACAGGTACAGAAATACTTATGTATGCCTAAGTTACCCTACCTGGGCAATTATTTAGCAGTGATCTGCAAAATCTTCTCTAGAAAATAGGGGGCTCATCTCTCATTTGAGTGGTATAATTATGTCTAACTGAAAAAGACAGTGGGTCTGTCCTTATGTTTGTGAAGCATTAAAAAATATTTACTTCTCCTGCCACAGTCAAATCACTGGCAAGGAGGATGGGTATAAATACCAATGACCTGGGGGGGGCGTGGCGAGTGGGGGTAGCACAGGTTTTTTGTATTTTGAAGTTCCTCTTAGATTTTTTTTTTAAGTTTAAAAACAAATGTAACCTGCTTACCACAAATAATGTTTAAAGCAGTATCAACTTTAGCCTTCTAATGGCACATTTCTGTTCACTGACTTACAGTCATTAAGCATACTTGGGGCTGGGCATTTACTTTTTGCCATGAAAAAATTTAAAGAGAAAAGGAAAAAATCACTTAATTGTGTTTGAGAGAAGCAGCAGCATTTAACAATGCAAAAATAAACACTGACCACAGTGCTGAAGAAACCTTTGAAAACATTTATCCTCTCTTTTGATCTTGCCTATCCACGACTGCCCTGTTAGAGAAAAGTAGAGCTGTCACAATGCTGACCTCGACTTATATTTTGGATCCATATTAGCTATAACTTCCCTCTCAAGTGTTAGGAGGTCGTGAATAAAATGATGCTTATAAACATAAGCAGTTATATTTCACAAGAACTTTTGAAGTTTTGATTTCAGAAGATAAGACATTTCCTTGAGAAGACTAATGATAACCAATTGTCTTAGAGTATATGTTTGTGTTTATTATAATTTTTTATATAAACTTACTTTAAATTTTTTATAACCAAAATAATTAAAAGAACCTTATATATTTGTTAAAAGGACATATCAGAGTTACAGTTTTTTGCTGGAAAATTGTTTACACTAAAGAATCTTATCTTGAATCCTGGGAACCAATTTTATTAGGAATCTGCTGCTTATAAGATTATTTCCACAAATTAAATTGATATAAATTTATTTTAACTTACATTTTAGGTGTTTGGTAATGTGAGTGGGTTGTTTTTTGGTTTTTGGTTTTTTAATTGCAGTCTAAAAAGACCAGTTATTTTTGTCATCATATGAATACTCCATCCCTAGAACTTGGGTGCCAGGGTCACTTAAACTATTCCATGGTTTCCAAAGGCTGGCAATATTTTTTTTTCCCACTGCTTTCTTGGAATTTTGGTGGGTGCTAGATTTTACCTCATGGAGTTTAGTAGGTAGAATTACAGGAGTCTACAAAATAAAACAAAAATTTAGGTCCTTGTTAATAAAAAAATGAAAGTTCTCTGCCTCTCAATGGAATTAAAAATTAAAGACGACTATCATTGTGTATGAAAAATACTGTGACATTGTATGGTACCCAAACCACAAAATTAGAAAGAGTTATCATTGGTGTAAAATTTGCTTATTTAAAACCTAGTACTTTTTATTCTTAGATGTCATTACAAAAGACAGTTTTACAAGTGAGAAAGAGCTTTACCTTCTCTTGCCTTGATAAAAGGGTCTCAAAATGAATGAAGAGTGGGAGTCTATTATATATTTTCAAGCCCTACGTGCAGTAGTAAAACTATTATATCATTAATTCTAGGTGCATTTTCTTTTACATTTTAATATTACTGAATTAATTGAGTCTACAATTAAGGACATCTTGCAGTTATAATTGGCTACAGTTGTTTCTTAATATAACCTAGGATACTGATGCATACTTACAGTTAGTGATATCTTAAAGTTATTGAAACATAGTAATGATAGCTATCATTTATTGTATTTCTGCTGAGCACCGTCTTAGAAACCTTATGTTATAGATTCTCTGTATTAAAATATTAGGAATTTCTAAATTGTCGTTAGGTACCAATATAATAACACCGCCAATTTTCAGGGTTCCTAGCAAATTAGGAGGGTTAATCTTTGCTTCACTTTAATTGCATACTTGATGACTATATATTTTCCTGAATAGTGTTCTTAGACTCTTGAACTTGAAGTTTATAAAATGTTAGTAGTTTGTATATTCACCCCTTGCTCTGTATCAGCCTCCATAAACACTAACCAGAGAAAACCATTTTAGTATTTCTTATATAATTTATTTTCATAATCAGGTACCCAAAACTGACATGATTTTTCTTTGTAATATACCTTGAACAAAATGAGGTGGGTGGATATAAAATAAAGGAAAATATATTAGACATGTTTTAGAAGAAACATTTATAGAACTAGAAGTGTTATATTAAATTCTTTTAACTAGAATTTAACTAGAAGTGTTATATTAAATTCTTTTTGTGAAAATAACTAATACCAAATACGCTGTTTACTTTTTACAGCAACAAGCTTTAGAACTAGCTTTGGATCGTGCCGAGGTGAGGTGTGACTAAGTTACATAGTGAAATAGTGTTGTCTTAATTAACAAAACTCAGTTTTAAGAGATTTTTGTATGTGGTTCTGAAAGGAGCATATTAACATAATTTTAGGATAAGTATGCATATAATTTTTCCATAAATAAAAATACTTTGTGAGGAAGTCATCTCTTATTTGGAATTCTTAGATAATGTTGTGGAATAAAAATTATTGGACAAAGAATTTCTAAAATTATGTTTTCCTATTTTGATAAGTTTTCTAATTGTTCAATTAGATGGGAAGATAGTTCAAAGATATATAGAGTTCTTGCAGTTGGGTATGCTGTGCATATTCTGAACAACCATAAAACATTTTGAGAATAATTCCGACTTGTGAAAACACACTTCTGAAACTATATGATTTTGCTTATATCATAGCAGTGAAATATTGTGCTAAATTTTAGTGCAGTTTAAATTTCACTTGTTTGTAATATAAATTTAGAAGTTAAGTAGTTTTTCCTATAAGGTATAATTTAATATGAATCAGGGACTTGAGTGACTAGTCTTTTTGATCTTAACACATGTTTTAAGTAAACTTAAAGTAGAGCTGTTTGTGCACTAAGCAAAAGACAAGCTGTTTTCATAAACTTCTTTTTTAGTATGTCATTGAAAGTGCCCGACAGAGACCTCCTAAAAGGAAATACCTGTCTAGTGGAAGGTATGAATACTTAATTGATATCTTTGATTATTGGAAATAACATAGCTACCATCTACCATTTATTGCATTCCTTCTAGGCACTGTGCTAGAAATACTAGAAGTACTTTAAAGTTGGTATTAGCTACTGTATCCAACCCCGCTTCAACCCCAGTTTGGAGGAAAATGGGGAAAAGTTTAGGGAAAATTTCAAAATAGCATTCACTTTATGATGATTATAATATTATAGTCACATTATTTTGTTTCATTAAATTTTAGAAAATCTGTATTTCAAAAACTTTATGACTTATATATTGAAGAATGTGAAAAAGAGCCTGAGGTTAAGGTAAGTATAATTTTTTTATGTTATTATTGCTTTTGAAATGTAGAGGAAGAGGGACATTTGAAGGAGTTAAATTTGAAGTAGTAATGATTTATATTTTTGTCAGTTAACTAATATCTTTTCCAGCCAGACTAACCAGTTCTGCAGCTGACCCATAACCTTGGCTAATCTGGCACTGGGTAGAGATTACCTGCTTAATAAGTAAGAGAGGTGAACAGTGTTTGCTGAATAATAGAAAATATTTCCTTGAGAAGCCCAAAGAAGCAAAGTTACCATATATATTATCTTTTGCTTCTTTTACCCCTTGATAAGTGATTTGTAGACTGAAGACAGGAGGAAAAAAGTAGCTATTTCCTCATGGTAATTTGTACTGGAAAGTTAAAGTTATTTTAAGGATGTGTAAGAAATTCAGGTATGATAATAAAAGATGAATTTGATCACAAAAATTAGTTCAGAGCCATGTTAACTCATTTTTATTTAGTATAGAAGTATGGGCAATAGAAATGTAACAAATTGATTTCTTGTTACCTTTTGGATTGTTGGGTTATAAGAGCCTTAAAAAGCTCTATGAGCTTCTTTAAAGATGAATACCATTGTGCTCACTATGGCAGCACATATGCTAAAAATGAATACCATTTGGGGTGCTTAGGTGGTTTAGTCATAAGCATTGGACTCTTGGTTTCAGCTCAGGTCATGATCTCAGTTGTGAGATCAAGCCCCATGTAGAGCCTGCTTAAGATTCTCCCTCTCTCTCTACCCCTTGTGCATTCTCTCTCTCTCTCTCTCTTAAAGAGAAAAATACTTTTTTACCTTTTAGGCAGAAAATTAATGGAATGCTAATAATATCTAGCCTTTAAAATCTTAACATAGGCAAAAATAATAGGTAAGTATTGAATAAATCTTATGGTACATTTCTCATAAGTTTTGTTGAGGTATAATTGATGTACAATAAATTGTACATGTTTATATATTTTTTAAGTTTTGACATATGTACACTCATTAAACTATGACCACAATCAATATAGCAAACATATCCATCACCCGAGGGACAAAACTAAGATAGGATATGTAAATAAAGATTCTAAATTGGGGTTGGAAACCATTATCTGCCAGCTGAATTTAGCCCACTGCATGTTTTTGTAAATGAAGTTTTGTTGTAATCCAGCCACAGTCATTCATTTATGTCTTGTCTTGGGGCTGATTTCAAGGCACAACAGCAGAGTTAAGTATGTGCAACACAGACCATACATAGCCTACAAGCCTAAAATACTGTCTAACCCTTTGAGAAAGAAGTTTTCTGACCTCAGCTTTTTTGCTCACCTCAGAACCAAGTGGGAACCAACTTGTTGTCTTGAAGAGATACTCAGTACTGTTAAAATTTATCTAACTGTTCTGTCTTTTGTCAACTAAGAAAGTTTTCTCTGCACTTGAAAATACTTTAAAATTTTAGTCTCTCTCTACTCTTTTTTTTTTTTTTTGGTGAGAGAGAGAGTGCACACAGTGGGAAGTTGTAAAGGAAGAGGGAGAACGACTCTGAAGCAGATTCTTCACTGAGCGTGGAGCCTGACAAGTGGCTCGATCTCACAACCCTGAGATCATGACCTGAGCCAAAACGGAGTCAGGTGCTTAACCAAATGCACCACCCAGATGTGCCCCTCTACTAATTCTTTATTAAATAGTTCAATTGTTGATTTGCTCATTTTTTTTTAAATTTTCAAAATGCTGGGGGGTTTTGTTCCATGGTTACAATAAATGAATTTATCATTTGTCTCTGCATATAACTGTATATATACATGTTTAACACAAACACTTGGGTTTGTTTTTTGAGATCCTGTAAAACTATTCTATTAACTCAATTCTTTTGTAAATAAAATTTGATGAAATGAATTATATCTATTTATCTGGGTTTCCTTTTAAAACAGACGCAGTTCTAAAATAATGGATTTTTAGATATGTGTTCTATTTTTCCTGTGATTTTTTTTTTTTTTTTTCAGAATAGTTTTTTTAGGGGCGCCTGGGTGGCTCAGTGGGTTAAAGCCTCTGCTTTCGGCTCTGGTCATGATCTCAGGATCCTGGGATCGAGCCCCCCATCGGGCTCTCTGCTCAGCGGGGAGCCTGCTTCCCCCTCTCCCTCTGCCTGCCTTTCTGCCTACTTGGATCTCTCTCTAAAATAATATTAAAAAAAAAAAAAAGGATATGATTTCAGAGTTCCAGGATTGACCTTTGCATCAGGCTCCTGGCTCGAGAGGGGAATTTGTTTCTCCCTCTTCCTCTGCTCCTCCCCCTGTTCATGCTTACTCTCTCTCTCTCTCTCACTCCCTCTCTCAAATAAATAAATAAAATCTTTAAAAGTTTCTAAAGAGCTCTTATATTGAATTTATAGGAAATTGCCTAAATTCCTCAGTTCTTCTTACCAGCTAGGTATCTTTGAGCCTAACATTACAACTAAGTTGAGCTTTTGAATTTGTTCGTATCTAATTTATGCCAAAAATATTTTTAAAAGGGGATACTAGTAACAGTACAATCAAAGATAATACCCCAAATTCTTTATGTGTAGACTTATATTTAAAAAAACTATGTCTATGACATCTTTTATATATTTGCCCTTAATGGTTTTACATTTTACTCATTTAAATATTTTTGTTTTATTCTGCTTGTATGCAAAGATATGTATTTTATATATGAATATTTTTGCTTTTTTATAGATCACTTTTTTCTTTGTGGTTTGAACTAATTGGTATAAAACATAGTAGTAGACCAAAATTGAATTTACATAGTTGTGTCTTGTATTTAGTGGCTGTATTGTTTGTGAATCTTCCCCATATATTCAGGATCATAATGTGGAAGGAACACTAAAAGATTCATTCAGGTCTGATTTTGTTAAATCATAGCATTTTTGTTAAGGTTATGCCAGATTATTTTCATGAGCTCTGCCTCTTTTTAAAGCAGAAATTAAGAAGAAATGTGAATTTGTTAGAGAAGCTTGTTATGCAAGAGACATTGTCCTGTTTAGTGGTCAACCTATACCCAGGAAATGAGGGATATTCTCTGATGCTCAGGGGAAAAAATGGATCAGGTAAGAACCTTCGGCGAGCTGCAGCCACAAAAATTCCTCTGCAAGGCAGGATGTGCTATCTTTTATAAGTAGTTTTTTAACCTGTTAAGTGATCTGTCCGTCAGATCAGTGATGACTTGATAAAAGAATACATGAGTCCAAATTTTCCTCTTTACAGTGTTTTGTTAAGAAGTATCTGTAAGATGATTACCTTCATGAGTAAGAATTCTAATTGAGGTAGGTCTTTGCAGTTAAATTATATAAGACCTAACCTTTAAATAATTGTCAGAGTTTTCTTTTTTTTCCTATTTATATTTTAAGGTAGCATAAGGTGTTTATTTTTCTTCTGTATTTTGAGTATACTCTGAGTCTGAAACCTTCAAAATAAAGCAGACTCTCTGCCTTTTGAATAATTTTCTTATTTAATAACATTTATTTCTATTAATGTAGACTTGAAAACAGTTTTGAAATATAAGCGCTCTTAGATTTCACTAAAGAGACATTTAGAAATTTGATACGGTGATGATGATGTGGTTTCTACAAGGAAATCGTCCAGTTAAGGATTTTTTTGTCTTTTATTGATAATAATAAAATGTAACTGAATTTTGTTCTTTAAGTGACCATTTTTCAGATGAGGTACCAAATTATCATGCTGATTTTTAGATTAGATAAGTAGTCTTCAGGGGACTTTCAGTTACCAGTGTGGGAATTTTCTCATATTCTGATTAGTGTAATGATTGCTGGCTGTGGTTTACATTATGTTGTTATGCCAGATTCTTTTCACAGTGTGTTGAGGGTTTTCTCCTTTCTGGCCTAAAATTGTATACAATTTACCAAGTCTTTCAGTAGTATATGAAGTAATTCATTTATAAGACTTAAATAAAGAAGGACTGTAGAAAAATCTTTGGAATTTATTCTTTTTTTTTCTTAATGGAAACTCATTTAAATTATACACCTAAGCTTTGCAGTGAGCCTGAACATTTTTCAAAAACTTTGTGTTTTAATATTAAGATTCTGAGACCATTCGACTGCCTTATGAAGAAGGAGAATTGCTTGAATACTTGGATGCAGAAGAATTACCTCCTATTTTGGTTGATCTCCTAGAAAAATCTCAGGTACAACATTTTTCTCCTTAAAGTGTCATTAGAGAGGCACCTGGGTGACTCATTTGGTTAAGTGTCTCCTTTTGGCTCAGGTCATGATCTCAGGATCCTAGGATCAAGCCCTGCATTGGGCTCCCTGCTCAGCAGGGAGTCTGCTGCTCCCTTTCCCTCTGCTGCTCTACCACCACCACCCTGCCCGCCCTGCGCATGCTCCAGCTCTCTCTCGAATAAATAAAATCTTAGAAAAAAATGAAATGTCATTAGATTTGTTGAGTCTATGGCATTTGTTATAAATTATATTTAATTATGTTCTTGATGGTTCTGAGAACATAAAGCGAGACATTAGACATAGTTATATGGTAACTATTTTATTGTGGGATACTCACCGTTTAGGCTGTAATGAAATGTGTAGCTTTAGTTGATCCTTCTAAAATTGCTTTAACAGTTATTTCATTTGTTGGAAATCTCTCTATACCTACAATTAAGATTATGGGAGAAACTATTTACTCCTTGGCTGCACTCCAGCAATACTGTGTACTTAGGATAAAGAAGCCATCTAATTGGAATTTTCATTTTCTCCTAGTCCTAGTCGACTAGCATCCACATCTTTGTTCACACTTTCTTCCTGCCTTTCTGTTAAAATGGATGAAGTATGCTGTTCCTAAGAAATCTCTGCTTGTATTCTGGATTCTCTTCCTTCTCAGGGATTTGCAATTGTAACGCCTCTCTTCTATCATCTATTTTTCTACAAGATAATCTTTCTACAAGATATCTTTCTACAAGATAAAGAATACAAGTATGTTGTACTATACAGTATGTTGTACTGTATCATAACTTAAAAAAAAAAATCCTCCCTTGACCCCATGTCCTTCTCCAGGTACTATTCGATAATTCTGCTTTTCTTGACAGCGAAGCTACTCACAAAATTGTATGTAATCTTTCTTTTTTCCTCACATCTCATTCTTCCTCTACCTCTTTCAGCATTTTAACATCACCATTCTACAGAATCAGCTTTGTCAAGATCACCAGTGATCTCCATGCCACTGAATCAACTGGTCATTTTCTGTTCCTTTTTTTTTTTTTTTTTTTAAGATTTTATTTATTTATTTGACAGAGAGAGAGATCACAAGCAGGCAGAGAGGCAAGCAGAGAGAGAGAAGGAAGCAGGCTCCCTGCTGAGCAGAGAGCCCGATGCGGGGCTCAATCCCAGGACCCTGAGATCATGTCCTGAGCCGAAGGCAGAGGCTTTAACCCACTGAGCCACCCAGGCACCCCATCATTTTCTGTTCTTATCTTTTTTTTTTTTTCTTTAAGGTTTTATGTATTTGTCAGAGAGTGAGCACACAAGCAGGGGAGCAGCAGACAGAGGGAGAAGCAGTCTCCCTACTGAGCAAGGAGCACAGTGTGGGACTTGATTGCAGGACCCTGAGATCATGACCTGAGCTGAAAGCAGCCACTTAACTGACTGAACGCCCCAGGCATCGCCCTACTGTTCTCATCTTAATTGTTCTCAACAAAGTGGATGCAAATGGCTGCTTCCTTCTTGGCACATTCTTCTTTTGGCTTCTGGAACATTGCATTCTGGTTTTCCTTTTCTCTTTACTCTCTATTACTTTTGTCTTCTTTACTGTCATCTCTTTTCACTTCATAAATGTGTAATGGTTTCAGGGTTCAATCCTATGCCTTCTATTCTTTACTACCACTCTGTCGATCAATGATCTCAACCAGTGTTCGGAGTTCTAAAATGATATGTGATCCCTTGCTTATCTCTCCATGACTATTCCATTCAGCTCCAAACTTCTATTAACTAGGATATATAATAGGTTCCTCCAGCTTCACTTGATGAGAACAAAACTTTTTATTTTCTACCTCTTAGACCAGTTTTAGTCCTTGTAATCTGTGACCCTGCTTTCCCCTTTCACAGTCAGTCCATCAGCAAATGTCATCTGTACCTTCAAAATATATACGGTCATGACCTGCTATGACCTTCCTGAACTTTTTCCTTTCACTCTGAAAACTGATCCAGAAATCAGTCCTCCACAGACAGCTAGATTAAGTTTACAAAACAAACAAACCAAAAAAAAAAAATAGGGGAAAAAAAGTTCCCGGCTTAAAATTTTCAGTGTCTTCATCTTCTGATTCTCCTCCCTACTCACTACACTGCAGCTCTCCATAGTTCTTTACATACTAAAAAAAACCAACCTTATTCCTGCCTTAAGACCTTTCATTGGGGGTGCCTGGGTGGCTCAGTCGTTGGGCGTCTGCCTTCGGCTCGGTCATAATCCCAGGGTCCTGGGATCCAGCTCCACATCGGGCTCCCTGCTCTGCAGGAAGCCTGCTTCTCCCTCTCCCACTTCCCCTGCTTGTGTTCCTTTTCTCACTCTCTTATCTCTCTCTGTCAAATAAGTAAATAAAATCTTTAAAAAAACCAAAAAACCTTTCATCTGTTGTTCCTTGTATGTGGAATGTTCTCTGCCTGTGTCTGGCCCTTTTGTGATTCAGGCCTCACCTAAGAAGTCACTTCTTCAGAGAGGTTTTTATCTGAACACACAATCTAAATTAACTCCTCCCTATTTTATTTCTTTTCTAGCATTCATCGTTATCTAAGATTATCTTGTTTATTTCTGTACATGTTTATTGCTTGTCTTCCCACACTAAGAGAAATAATTGTCCCACACCACTGTATCTGTGAAGATTCTTGTATAGTGCCTGGCATATAGTTCACATTGTCATGGCTCAATATTTATTGTTAAAAAGAATGAGCATAATAACAACTTATAGCAAAGAAAGTCCCCAGTAAAAGTTCTGAAAGGGTGAAAAAACATAATATTGTAAATACCTATGGCAGGTTGTGGTTAGCAAGACTTGAGTGATAAAGTTTCTTACCTTTGGAGTAGAAAACAGTATGTTTAGCCGAAAATTATTATTTGAATTCATAGTTAGCTTTCTTCCTTTTATTAATAAAGACAGTCATATTTCTGGAAATCTTAGCAGAGCAAATAGTGGTAGTTTCCAGAAACTGAAACTCTGGCAGAGTTGATTGACAATTTAGAACAAAGATGGACTTAATAAAAATGACAAAGTTAGCAAAGTATGTCTGTGAGCCAGTGAGCATCAAGAACAGCATTTCCAGTGATTTGTAACCTTAAAATATATAAATGCCAAAACTCAATCTATAATTAGAATTCATTAAATGATTTTAAACTTCTTGAGTCATAGTGATGACCATAAAATAATTCCTTACAAAAGTTTATATGGACAGGATGGGATGGGGAAGGAGACAAACCGTAAGAGACTCCTCAACTCACGAAACAAACTAATGGTGGCTGGGAGGTGAGGGGGTGGGTAGGATTATGGACATCGTGGAGGGTATGGGCTATGGCAAATGCTGTGAAATGTGTAAGCCTGATGATTCACAGACATGTACCCTGGTGCAAATAATACATTAAATGTTAATAAAAAATTAAAAAAAAAAATTTATATGGTGGTAAATCCACCAGTAAGGATGGCCACTTTAGATCTGTGAGTGGCCAGAAGTACTGCATAAGCATGTAAAGAACCTGAAACATTGAGTGTAAGCAATTAGACTTATTAATGTAGACTTTTAAAAAATGACATTTACTTAAGTATTTTCACTCAAAACAGGTTAATATTTTTCATTGTGGATGTGTCATAGCAGAAATACGTGACTACAGGCAGTCCAGTAATATGAAATCTCCTGGTTACCAAAGTAGGCATATTCTCTTACGGCCAACAATGCAGGTAAGCAATATTTAAGTATTTTAGGGGCGCCTGGCTGGCTCAGTTGGTGAAGTGGGTGACCCTCAATCTCAGAGTTGTAAGTTCAAGTTAGGAGTAGAGATTATTTAAAAATAAAATCTTGAAAAATAAAGGAATTTTAGGTTTTATTTATTTAGAGTTTTATTTATTAAATATCTTCATATGTTTGTATATCTTATATCAATGGTTTTTTTTGTTTTTATTTTTTGTAGACTTTGGTCTGTGATGTGCATTCAATAACAAGTGATAACCATAAATGGACCCAGGTTAGTTTCTTTTTAAATCCCAAATGGGCAAAATAAAGGAACAATACTTAACATTGTTAAGTTAAGCAAAAGATATTTTATTTGTAGTTTTATTCAAATGTAAATTTTGGGATTCTTTTATGAGCTTTAGAAATCAGAGGTCTCTTTATCCATGCAGTAATCTTTCAAGGAACTAAGCAATTCCATCCCATTTGCTTTAGGAACATGGTGAAACAAGGTCAGGCTGACCTGATCTGCCCAATGTGTGAAACTTAGTTTTCTATCCCCTCTCAAGTAGAAGAAAAATACTTGTTTTTATACCATGGATATAAATAGATGCTGGTTTTCTATAACCTAGGATTCTAAAGCAGGTCTAGCCTGTCCTTTTGCCATTCACACCAGGTGTAGCACTAGAACCTTGAGACTAGCTAGTTAACTCTCTGGTGCTGGATCAGTATATATTGGTGCCCACTCATGAGAGTGTTTACTTAACTTCTCTGCTACTATAGAGAGGAATAGTAATTAAAACAAAGAAAATATCAATAATGAAAATTGTCTTCAAAATGTGGTTATGAATAAGATGCCATCATCAGTAACTGTCAAATGTTGTGTTAACTTTGGGCTATAATCTTTTTGTCTGTAAAGTTAAAAGCTATTGAAAGAATATTTAAAACAAGCAAAGGAAAAAAACCCTCATTGGTCACCATAAGAGGTTGCTAGGGTGTCAGTTTCTTATTCTGAATGTTGAAGAATAAAGGGAGAGATTGTAGATTATTCTGCTTTTTCTATGTGAACTGTGTGTTAGATAGTCAGATAGTGACTAGGGGAAAATTCTTCGGAAAAATTAGATCTTAAAAGTTTTTACCATAAGAAAAGTTTTTGTTGCTATGGGTAACTAGACTTACTGTGATGGCCATTTTGCAATGTATACAAATATCAAATCACTTGTGTACCTGAAAATTAATATGTCAGTTATATCTCAGTTGAAAAGAGGAAGAACAAACAATTATCCTGGTACAAATTATTGGTAGAGGATATTTCTTATAGGCAGATGTGTAGTTTCTGTCTTTGAAAAATACCGCCTGCATTCTTAAAAAATTACCACCTCTATCTTTACACAAAAGTTTATTTTCTTAATTTGCTTTCATATAAACATGGATTCAGAGTTAACTTTTGAAAATATAACACATTCAAATATGCTTTGGTAATGATTTATTTAAGAAGGTTCCAGTAAATGGACATTGGGGAGGGTATGTGCTATGGCAAATGCTGTGAAATGTGTAAGCCTAATGATTCACAGACATGTACCCTGGGGCAAATAATACATTATATGTTAATAAAAAATTAAAATAAAATAGAAAAGAAGGTTCCAGTAAGAATCAGGAACTATAGAAGACAATTTAGACAAGAGATTTAGACAATTTAGAATTTATAAAAAATAATTTGGCACAAAGAAGACAATTTAACATTTCTGATATTGGTAAGAATTTGAATTTCTTTGGGTGAGGTGCATATAAATGGTGCTTTTGTAAGTAAGAATTCCAAATAGCAGAAATTTTTAGTTGTGATTTCACATATTATAGATACCAGTAGCGTCTCAACTTAATTTCCTTTGAATTTTATACCATTAAATGTTGATATAGGCTCCATAGCATTCCTGCCTGATGGGTAATCTTAACACAATTGAAAGATGCGCCCCCAGCTACTTAGCACATATGTAGGAATAATTCCAGCGAATAGGTACAAAAGAAATGATGGATTTTTTTAAAACATCAATTTAAAACAGCTATAATTCTTATGTATAAAAACCATTAGATCATAGGTTCATAGGAATATTTATAATGCAGAGATCTGACTAACCCCACTGGTGTAAAAGTGGGACTGTTGGACATTTTCCTCCTGGTGTGATGCAAGAGAAAGTACACAGTAGTACCAATAAAGAATTCTTGTCTAAAAAAACAGAACCAGAATTAAGCTTCTAATAACTTTACAGGGAATTCAGGAAATAAAAAAGGCTATTAAATGACACAGTGAGGAAGCAACTGGTCAGATCCAGTTTAAGTCCACAAGGAAGTAGTGGCTTAAATCCACCTAACCAATTAATTAAATGAGAAAAGGGGAAAAAAAGTTGGGAGAAGAAGGTTATCACATCACAGAATGAAAAGAAGGTGTTTAAAACAGATAAAAACCAGATACCATAGGCCTTGTTTGAGTTCAAATTCAAACAAACCAACTAAAAAATACACTCTTGAGATAATGGGAAATTTAAAGCCAGACTGGATGTTAGAACTCCTTATCAGTTAGCAATGCATGCTGAAATAGATTATTTTAAACTACTCCAGCAGAACAAAAACATAAGTTACAGGGGGAGTTGAATGAAATTTAAGTGTTGGTACATGGAGTCACCACACTTCTGCTTTTGTGTATGTTTGAAAATAATCCATAATAAAAAGTCGAAGTATTGAAAGAAGCAGTGTGTGTTTGCAAAAATCTTATTTCAGCAATAGTATTGACTCATTTGACTGTAAAAAATTTAGTTGTTGCTATTAAAATATTTTAGTAATCAAAAAAAAAAAAAGGAATGCAGTATTCCTTATGTAATACCAGTAAAACACCTGTACACACTTTGGAATTGGGTATATAGAGTTTATGCAGTATTAGTGTAACCTTTTTTATTCTTGTAATGAAGTTAAGCTGAGTATAGAATGTTAATCTTTGTTATCAAAAGTGCTATGATCCAACATGATTCTGTAAGCTTTGTGGGAGCAGATGATTTTATATGTTTTGTTCACTACTTAATCCTCAGCTCTTAGAACAAGGCCTGACGCATAGGAAGTGTTCAGCAAATATTTGTCGAATTAATGAATAGGCAGTCTTACAACTTGACCATTTTGAAAACTGTTAGATTACTGACATCCATTAATAGTTTCATTATGCTGTCAAGTTTTCGAAGTTTACACAAAGGTTGGAACTTGAAATACTGTGTTGTATGTTAGTATATAACAGAGTTCCAAGGAATATTTCTAGATTAAGAGATATGTGTGATTTGAAAAACTTAAATCTGTTACTGACATGTGCTCTCATACATTTTAGGAAGATAAGCTTTTGCTTGAGAGCCAACTGATCCTAGCTACAGCTGAACCACTGTGTCTTGATCCTTCTATAGCAGTAACCTGCACTGCAAACAGACTGCTTTATAACAAGCAAAAGATGAACACACGCCCGATGAAACGGTAATTGCCTCTGTAGATAGGTAAACCAAAAGATGCTCCTAAGCAAGAGCTTTAAATTTTGCTATGAATGGTATCTTTCCCCTCCAAAGTATATAAGTGCTCTTTTTTTTAAATAGGATTTTTAATGGCCTTATATTACTTTTTTTGTGTATTACGGATTTTTAATACTGTCTGCTTTATATTGAAATTGTGCATTCTCTGCATTTTGTGAAAGAAAAAACTTCCTAAAGTTTAGAGTCTGTTTACCAAAAAGAGAGACTGAGAAGAGACAAGTATAAATAGAAAGAATAATTCCTTTATTAAGACTAATAACCAATAACCTGTTTTATTAATACTGCTTTTGAAGAAGCAATTTGTAGTTTATTTTTGAGATCTGATAAAATATCACAGTCTGACACAGTTTATAACCAGATGCCTTTTTATAACATGGCAAGTCATCTTTAAATGTTTTTGCTATATCTTTTACTTAATATTAACTTGGACTACAGTTATAGTTGGTTCATCATTAAGTACTTTTGACATAATTGTTTGAATTGCCCATAATTCAATGGGAGATAATCATCAAGTTTGTAGGAGTTCAAAAACATATCCATTTTCTAAGTTCCTTAATTTACTATGTTCCTTAATTTACTATGTAGACAACGTATGCTGAAGAAAAGGTTCAGTTTCAGAAATAGTGAAGTAAGTCCATATAAGATCTGTCAGCAGCCCTATAAAACTTTTTTGTAGCTCTCCACATCTCCATGCCCACTGCTAAATCATTGTTAAAGTCAACAACATCTTCATCTTGACTTCTCTTGTAAATTCCTGTTTGACCCATCTTCCTCTTGCTCTCTTTGCTCCCTTTTGATCTATTTGTCAAGTAAGCAAACCAGAAAAATCTTTTAAAAACGTCAAAGGAGACTACGTCACTACTTGCTTAAATTTCCCTAAAGCTTCCCACTGTATTTCACATTAAATCTAAACACATTACCATTAATCTGCAAGACCCCTTTCTCACTCTCTGACCTCATCTATTATGTGGACCCTCATGCCCTACTCACATCTATTTTCTGTTTTTAAGAATAAATTTAAGTTTTTAATTCTTTTTAAAATTCTTCTCGGTACTTGAAATACTCATTCCCTGAGCTTTCTTTTTTTTTTCTCTCTCTTTTTTTTTTTTTTTAAGATTTTACTTATTTATTTGAGAGAGCACGAGGCGTAGGGGGCAGAGGGAGAGGAAAAAGCAGACTCCTCACCAAGCAGGAAGCCCAACTTGGGGCTTGATCCTGGGACCCTGAGATCATAACCCAAGCCAAACGCTGATGCCCAACCACTCGAGCACACAGGCATCCTTCACTGATTTCATAGCCACTTCCTCCGTGCTGTTCATAGCTCAGCTCACACAGCATTTCTTCAGAGGCCAGTTCTTCCTTTCTCTTACCTAATGCTGCCCTCTCTATCACTGACTCACCAAAGTACCCTGTTTTGTTTTGTTTTTTCTCCTACTAATCAGAACTCTGTGCGATGATCTTACCTGTTTACTTGTAAATGTCTATTTTCCCTTCTGGGCTATCAACTCCATGGCAGCAGGAATTTTGTTTATCTTGTTCATTTTTGTTTTATCAGGGGGTGGGACTTTTTTTGGCAAGTGATAGTGTTTTGCAGATATTTATGATTTACACATATAATGCTTACTGATTGGAATCCAGATTTATTCTGAGTTTCTTTTGTTTAGTTCACTCTCTTAATATTTCAGGTGTTTCAAGAGGTATTCCAGGTCCTCTCTGAATCGGCAACAGGATCTGTCTCATTGTCCACCTCCTCCACAGCTAAAGTTACTTGATTTCTTACAAAAAAGGAAGGAAAGGAAAGCAGGTCAACATTATGACCTCAAGATATCTAAAGCAGGAAATGTAAGTTTATGTTTTTTAAATGAAGCTTATTCTTATGCCAAAAGCTTTGCTCATTTTGAATTTTCAATATATTAATACTGCTTTTAATTTTCAGTGTGTAGATATGTGGAAGCGGAGTCCCTGTAATTTGGCCATACCTTCTGAAGTGGATGTAAGTCAGTTCATGAATTGCACTTATTTTCATATAAAGTTCCTAAATCTAACTAATAGCAGCTTATACTCACAGAAAACGAAGACTTACTTGTTTTAAAAACAGTAATTATTTTTTTAAATCAATTGCTCATTTTTAAAATATTTTAGAATATTCTTTCACATTAACTTATGTAAGAATACAACACTTTAATACATCTATGTATTGCTATAAAAGATTGTGTTTAGAGTAGGAATAATAAAAGAATTTTGAAATGGAAAAAGATGGTACATTATTATATAATATGTATAGTATGCGCTCTTTTTTTCATAATAGGTCATTATAATTTCCTGATAATGCTTCTTTTCTCAAATTAGTTCAATGTAAAAATTAACAATAGTGGAGCAGTGACCAGGATTAGGAACTTCATATGTTATTCTCTGCTCATTCATAATATTCATGAGATATAAATGATCAAAAACATAAAAGATATTTTGATGACTTATCCCATATTTCTTTCACTTTCCTATTTCCCCTGTGTTACTTTCTGCTTTTCACTCAAGTCTTTATAATTGGTCAGTTATTTTAACTGATGTTTGCTTTTTTCCTGCATCCTTGGATAGCTAGCACATGGGCTAGCATATGTACTAGGCTAGCACATGTACTATTCTTACTTCCTGAGATTAAAAGAAAATTTTCTGAGAAGCACAAAACCAAAACCTTTGGAAGTATTGTACACTATGCACAAAAGTATAGTACACTATATGTATGACTAAAGGGGGGTATAAGCTACATTATTTTTTGATAACTTACGTGTTTCCGGAGGAACGCAGCTTGAGAAGAGATGTTAGTGTAAATATCAAAAGGTGGAATTTAGCTTTGGAGAGTGACTGGATATCTAAAGCAGTGCTTCTCGAACTTTAATATATATCCTCATTCCTTGACTTGCTTGTTAAAATGCAGATTCTAATTCAGCAAGTCTGGGTTAGAACCTGAGGTGCTGCAATTTTGCCGGACTCTCAGGTTGCGTGGTACTGGGGTCCACAGCCTCTACATTTGATTAGCAAAATGCTAATACAAAGTTTCTCAGTCTGAGTCGACCAGAAGGAAGAATCTAGAATACCAGGTAAATGTAGATTTCAGGCCCCACTTCAGACCTTCTAATTTAATCAGCTCTCCAGGGAAAGAACATGGAAATCTGAATTTTTACCGAGTTCCCAGGTGAGTCTGATTGATCTTAAGCTCATGGTTACCAGGAAGATGAGAATATTCGATTCACACAGATTGGTAGGAGATAATACAGGATATATGGTCCATGTCTGATTAGAAAATGGAAAAGGTTTATAAAAATTGTATTAAGTTTAATATAACTTACCTAGTCTTCCTCCAGTTTTGTCCCAACTGTCACAAGAGAACTCCTGTTCCATTAAAACCCAGCCATGGGGAGCATCTGGGTGGCTATTCGGTGAAGCATCTGCCTTCAGCTCCAATCATGGTCCTGGGGTCTTGGGATTGAGCCTCACGTATCAACTTATAGGATAAAAGAAGAGGCACTGTCAAAAAAAAAACCCAGCTATGTTTATTATACCTATTTAATGACAAAGGGGATTGTAATTATTTTTTTTAAAACCAGTTGGTTCCTGTGTCAGGAGAGTTTTATACTAAGCATAAATAGTTGGTGATATTAGCAATTCAGGAATATTAGCAATTCAAGAATTTTTGTGCTTGAAACTATATTGTATTGTTGAGTTACTTAGAATTCTCTCTTTGGTCACAGTATTGATTCCGTTACATCTGCTGTCTCTTGATTTGATTGCTTAGGTAGAGAAATATGCTAAAGTGGAAAAATCCATCAAATCTGATGACTCACAACCAACAGTCTGGCCAGCCCATGTAAGTCCATCCTTGCAGTCTTCTTTCTGATGAGGCTGTTTCTGAATTTATTAAACATGAAGTGACTTAACTTTTAGGATTCTTGTTTTTTGTGGGGGGTTTTTTTTGTAGGTTTTTTTTTTTTTTAATTTAAAGGATACTCTGGGTGTTTAGTGAATTAAAGGAAAGAACAATTGTTTAGTTTTGTTTTTCATAAAGTATGGTTTAGGGCAGTTACAATATATAACTGAATTTTTATTTCTGTTTTGGTTGCATATTGGTGGTTCTGATTGGTTTTCTGTTTCTAATTAGTAACGTATTCTAAGGATGATTTTAAATGTTATATATGTTTCCCTAAGTGCAGTAATATTTTTTTGTATGTGGTATATAGAAGTAGATCGGTCTTCAAAAGTTTTACCCCTTTAATATTTAGTATTTGTATTCATATGTCCAGTACATGCAATTCTGCCATATTTCACTTGGGCTTGGTTAACTACTCCATTGGACCCTCATTCTTACAGTGCTGTATAAAAGAGAATCCTGGGCTTTATTCTCTTTGATGGTCTTAAACAGGTATATAGTCAAAATGTAATGTGTTTTCCTATTGCAAGATATAAGTTAGTGTGTCATTTGTCAACTTTGATTATGTATTTACTGAAGAAGATACTTATCTGGAACATTCTTTTACAGGATGTAAAAGATGATTATGTATTTGAATGTGAAGCTGGTAATCAGTATCAAAAAACAAAGCTAACCATTCTGCAGTCACTTGGTGATCCACTTTACTATGGTAAAATACAGCCATGTAAGGAAGATGAAGAAAATGACAGCCAGATGTCTCCGTCCCAGTGAGTTCTGTTAAACACATGTAATTGACAAAATCAGGCATCAGAATTTATCTAGCAACTACTGATGAACCATTAATAACTAAAAATTTCCTTTTGGGGATTCATTTGTTATTTAACTACTCCAATTACATTTGTCAGTGGACAAAAGTAAATTACAATTACCATGTTGTCCAGGAGTTAAAATAATAATATCTTTTTAAAAACCTAAGGCATAATTATTTTTATACTTGTTTTGAAGGATATATCCCTCTTGTTATATTTATGTGTTGACACTTGACTATAACCTGTGAGCAGGAAGTTGAAGTATTTCTGAGAAGTAGTTTGTTTAAATGGGTAGCAAGTTTACTATAAATGAAGCTGTTAAAGATACTTGGTATTACAGCACTGCATGTAAGGACAAAGACTCAGTGCATAATGTAGTTACTGGCTCTAAAAGAAAATACACACACATATTTGATCTTCTGAAAGTTATGGACTATAAATAAGTTACTACAAGGTAATAATATTTAGTTTTTATTGTTTGATTATTAGTCTTATTTTTCAATCAAGTTTATGCTGTTTCAAAAAGAAGAAACTACAAAGAGGAGCTCAACAGAAAAAAAGCAGGGGCCAGGACTATGTTAAATTATTTATAAAGTCTTTCCTTAACACAAGATACTAAATGAAACAACAGGAGAAATGGATTTTTAAAGAACAGCCTCACCAGTATCTAAGTAAAAGTCAATGGGAAGAAATAGTTTCAGTCAAAGAAACATTAGGTAATTTTTTCACATTACCAGTTTCTGTCGTTGAATACTACATAGATCAGATGTTTTGATTATCTGTTTTTAAAAATCTTCCCCTTTAAGACATACATTGGTTATTTTAAATTATGAACTTTTCTCAAACACGAGATAATACATGTTTTTTTTTTCCTCGCTTAAAAATCAGTTCAAAAGCCAACTGATTAGATCGAACAAGAAGAGAATGGAATTTTTTGCCTTTACATCAGGGACTTGCTGCAAAAATGCTGCATGTTTTGTTACGTCCAGTCATTCCTCCATATTCATAAATTACTTGAGTTAATAACTTCGAAGTTAAAGTTTGAGCTGCATTAACCAAGTTTTTTCTTTTTTTACATTTTATATTTCAGCTCCTCCACAGATGATCATTCAAATTGGTAATTAAAAAATAAACAAACTCACTATTTTAATCTGTTAAGAAATCATATAAATGTCAAATTCTTTAAAAAGACTTGGTAAAAACATTTTATTGAATTGGCAATAAACGACCTTGTCTAAAATATATTTTAAGATCTGTTCTATAGACATTATTAATGACTTCGAAAATCAAAGGTTAAAGTGAGAGGAAGGCCAAAGGCCTTGCACACAGTAGGTCAGTGAATTTTGCTGTAGGGCAGACACTTGTTAGGATGTATAGCACTTGGTAACTTTGAGCCCAGATTTTGTTTTGATATGTAAGTTTTATGCCTAAATACATCTCCCTTAAATCAGCCAAATTATTCACAGGATATTTGATAATGCATGCAAAACTTGGTCATTGCTTCATAAGTTTAAATGTATTTAAAAAAATTTTTTTTGTAATTTCTCTGTAGTTTGACTCATTTTATAAAACTACAGTCACTAGAATATGGAACCCTTCAAAAATAATCCCAACGCTCCTTAAGACAACTCTTAACATAATACTTTTCTCTCTTTTAAACATTTCAGGTTTATTATTGGATCAAAGACTGATGCTGAGAGGTAAAAATATTTGTGTCTATCTTTAATCTGGATAGATATGAAAAACTTCACTTTTATAGGATAGAGAGTACTCCACTGAAAGTCACAACTTTTGATTTTAGTTATACTTTAGGTATTACTAGTGTTTTTCATAGAATTTAGAAAATAACACCAGAATTTGGTGTATTTTCAATAAGAAAGTAAGGAAGATAAATTCTAAGTAGTACTTTAATCAGAATGTAAGTGAAAGTCAGTGGATAATTTCTTTGGCTGCTTATTGGTTAAATAATCCTTGTAATTTCTGTATTAAAAGGAAGATGCTGTATTTTTATCTTTAGATTGTTTATTAGCAAAATGTTTTGAGCATTAGCTTGTCATTGAAAAGATTAGAAGAATGTACTTTTGGCACAAACCTATATTATTCAGTCTGAATTTTTGTGTTAATTTTGATGGAAATTCTTTTATTAATAGTTATTTATTTTCTATAAATTTGTACTTAGAACAGTTAGCTAATCCTTACTCATTTACTCCTAATATTCCAGGGTAGTCAATCAGTACCAGGAATTGGTCCAGAATGAAGCCAAATGTCCAGTCAAAATGTCACACAGCTCCAGTGGCTCAGCCAGCTTGAGTCAGCTTTCTCCAGGAAAAGAAACAGAAGTGTGTTTGATTACTTTTTTTTGCCTAATTATTTCTCAAGGAATCTAAGAATTGTTAAAGACTATTTTTTGAGGGATGGGGGTATTGTTTAATATTTAACTTTCTGTAATGGAAACTTTCAAGTATACACAAAGGTATAGAGAAAAGTATAATGAACACCTGTGTATACTAATTACCTGGCTTCAACAGTTTACTCCTTTCCCTGGAAAGATTTAAGAGTGGAAGTTTTGCCTTCAGTTTACCTTTCTGCCCTTCTCCCTTAAACTTTCTCCCCACCCTGTTACTTAGAAATCTTTCCTTCATCTTTTATATGTGCTATAATTTATTTCATGGATCTTCTTAGGTGAAATTATATATATTTTATAACATCTGTAACACCCAGCCTATTACACTGAAAGTATTTTGCAGAGTTTTAAAGTGCGTGTTCTCATCTAGAAGCTATAGTAGTATTCGTGAGTTTCTGATTTGAGCTTAATTTTAATCAGCATATTTAATGTCTGTCTCTTAGCAACCAGAGACTGTGTCAGTTCAGTCTTCAGTATTGGGAAAGGGAGTAAAACATCGACCTCCACCCATCAAACTTCCCTCAAGCTCAGGAAATAGTTCTTCAGGTATTACACTGGTTTCTGTCATTTGGAGTAAAACACATTGTACAGTCATAATCTATTTTTAAAACAATACTCGTATTATGGCTTACTTAAGTCACAGAATTTTTAATTATAAGTGTAGGAAATAACTTTTTTTATTTTTCTAGGTAACTATTTTACACCACAGCAGGCCAGCAGCTTTCTTAAATCTCCAACTCCTCCTCCTGCTTCCAAGCCACCAAGTCTTTCTCGGAAGTCATCTGTGGATCTCAATCAAGTTAGCATGCTTTCTCCAGCTGCCCTGTCACCTGCCAGCTCCTCACAAAGTGAGTTATAACATATATTCTTCATTAGCTCTTCATTAGCTTTTTGCATTAGTGTTTCTTAAAACAGCTATTTTTTTTTTGACCAGTGAAATACTGAAATCTGAATGTACTATGTACGCAAAATGTTATAAGTTTTGAGAAGCTTCAGGGGAATCTCTTGTTAATTGTATGTATTATGTGTTTATTGTAATTGTATTTGTTTTTCTGTATCTATGTATGCACTGTGTGTATACCTTATAGATTTACAACCTACACATCTCCTTAAAAAAATAATCTGTTAGTTAAATGTGGCGATAAGATTCCAAAATACTTTTTATTCCAGTGTTCACTAGGGATCATGTTACATTTAATGTAATCTGTGTAGCTGATAAGGAAAAAAATGTCATAAGAGTTGTTGCTGCAGTCCTATCTTTGTATCTGTAAGAAACCAAGTAGTTCCAAGGTGGTGATAAAATAAACTGAAAGCTTATTTTTCAAAAACACTCCTACACTCTTAAAAATTGTAATCAGTTACTAAAATGTGGTAATAATCATAAGGCATTATTCTGAAAATATTAAGATGTAATTTTTACTACTGAATATTTTTTTTAACATCAAGAAAATTTATACAAGAATTCTAGCATTCAATTGGGAGAATTTCTTCAAATTAGAGTTTTCTGAGATATTTAGGTATCAATTTGCAAAAAAGCATTCCAGTTTTTTAGATTTTTTTATGGATAACTAAAGTGTGCTGAAAGTTTTAGTACACTGCACAGTGATAGGGTGGTCTTTGCCTTAGATATAAACATCTTCATCTTGATAGCTCAAAAGGTGTAATTTTTCTGCCTTCTTGTTTTGCACAAAGAAAAATTTATAAATTTCCTGGAAGTCTTATTCACACTTCTTATGTTGTGGGTATGGATTATGTTAATCTACTGCACACAGTTGTTACTTTAAGTAAGGGTTGAGTGACAGCTTCTGGACATTCACATTTCTTTCCTTTCTTTCTGCAGGACATGAAAGCTAAAAAAGAAAACACCTCAAGAGCTTTTGGTTTTATTTTTTTGTTTTTTGTTTTTGTTTTTTTTAAAAAGTTGATAAACTGTGCATACTTCATTCACAACAAATTTTCTATACATTCTTACATTTAAACAGAAGTACACAGTTACTGTTAAAGATGCAGTATTATCTATCAAATATTTGCTTTATTATTGTGTTTTGTAAATTTGTTTGTCAGGATAAACTTGATGTGTTAGGAATTAAACGTGTACATTTAGGTGCCAAATATGATTGTTAACCATATGTAATTTATTAACTATGTTCAGAGTTTATCTCAGACTGTTAGAGAAAATAAGCAATATTTTTAAATGAAGTTCTAAATTAGTGGAATCGTAAATAACAAAAATTAATTTGAATTCCTCTTAACTTTTTAGGCCAAAGGTAAAATGTAGGAAATTAACTTTTAAATGGGTATTGTGGTAGTATACAAATGTATATTTTTACTGTTACTGTAATAGCATCTCCGATGGAATTTTTAGGTGATATACTGCATCCTTAATTGTAATTGAGTGTAGCAACACTCATGTATCATGTGTAGAAATTAACACTTGCAGTTAACTGCTTAAAAAAAACTGGAACAAATTGTCAGTGCTAAGTAAGATTCCATTAACCTTATTTTAAAAAGGACTGGCCATTTATAACAAACTAGCAATTTTTATTTTTCTCAATGAGCAGGATCTGGAACTCCTAAGCCATCTACTCCTACACCAACCCCTTCATCGACCCCACACCCTCCTGATGCTCAGAGCTCAACTCCTATTACCCCTTCAGCCACCCTTACTCCCCAAGATTCAGGCTTCACCCCTCAGCCCACTTTGTTAACTCAGTTTGCTCAGCAGCAAAGGTCTCTGAGCCAGGCAATGCCTGTAACGACCATTCCTCTTTCCACCATGGTAACATCCATAACTACAGGAACCACGGCCACCCAGGTCATGGCAAACTCTGCTGGACTTAACTTCATCAATGTAGTGGGCTCTGTTTGGTAAGTTTGCATTGATGCCCTGATTTTGGTTGTTTTTTTTGTTTTGTGTGTGTTTGTGTGTGTGTTTTAAGATATTTTCATTGATCTAAATAAATTCTTTTTTGTGAAATTAATAAATTGCATATTTCTGAAACTGAAAAATAAGTAGTTTAGATATGGACAGAAACTATCTCAACAAGTATGTTTTAATTTTAGGTAATATATGTATTATATGCACTAACCTAATCACTATTTCACACATCTATCTCGCAGTAGAGATTTTCTTGTTTATCCTCAGCGTTACCATCTCTTAATCCCTTGATTAATGCTTTTACCCTTTTAAAGTAGATTTTAAACCTTGATAAATATGCAGTAATTAATTTTAGATAATCTTACTGTCTAGCATAAAAATGAAACAGAGCCCCAAAACTGATGTAAGACTGAACTACATTAATTGTGTTTGTTTAGTAGATTGTTTTTTAATTCAGGGAATTAATATGTGACTGAAATTTTCTTTTGTAGTGCAAGTTTAATGCTTTGTCTTATTCTCCTGCAGTGGAGCTCAGGCTTTGATGAGTGGTTCAAACCCCATGCTGGGCTGTAACACTGGTGCCATAACTCCTGCAGGAATAAACCTGAGTGGCCTTCTCCCCTCAGGCGGTCTGCTACCAAATGCATTGCCCGGTGCAATGCAGGCAGCTTCTCAAGCAGGTCAGAATATTAGAAATAATAATCTCTAAAAAATTAAAGTACATGCTAATATAAAAATGTCATGCTTTTAAGCATATTATAAAAACTTAAGGTCCTTATTTCTTAAAGCATTATGTCACAGGTATTTCATTTAAAAAGCCCTTGAAGTTCTGGTGCTTTTTTTTTGCTTTTTTTTTTTTGCTTTTTTTTTTTCAGTGTATCAACAATTCATTATTTTATTTTTTTCCCAAATACTTTTATTTTTTTCAGTGTTACAAGATTCATTGTTCATGTACCACACCCAGTGGTCCATGCAATACGTACCCTCCTCAATACCCACCACCAGGCTTGTCCAACCCTCCACTAAGTTTCCCTCCAAAATCTTCAGTTTGTTGCTCAGAGTCCACAGTCTCTCATGGTTCATCTCCCCCTCCGGTTTCCCCCAATTCATCCTTCCTTCTCACAATGTCCTCCATGTTTTTCTTTATGCTCTACACGTGAGACCATATGATAATTGACTCTCTGCTTGACTTATTTCACTCAGCATAATCTCTTCCAATCCCGTCCATGTTGATACAAAAGTTGGGTATTCATCCTTTCTGATGGAGGTGTAATATTCCATTGTATATATGGACCATATCTTTTTTTTTTTTTAAAGATTTTTTTATTTATTTATCAGAGACTGAGAATGAGAGGGGAGAAGGTCAGAGGGAGAAGCAGACTTCCCGCAGAGCCGGGAGTCCGATATGGGACTCGATCCTGGGACTCCAGGATCATGACCTGAGCCAAAGGCAGTCGCTTAACCAACTGAGCCACCCAGGCGCCCTGGACCATATCTTTTTTATCCATTCATCTGGTGAAGGGCATCTTGGCTCTGATACTTAAGTTAAAGTTCTGGTACTTAAATTAAAAACCATGTAGCAATTATATGAAGAAACTTGGTAAGTTTCTGCAACTTATATCTGCCTTCCAAACATAATAAATTAATTTTGATAGCCTTACTGTCAATATAGTCCTTCTATTCCAGGTAAAAGAAATACATTTTGGAAACATAGGTTGTGTGTAAAAGACAACATAGAATGGCAATAAAAAGGCTGGACTCTAGAACCAGACTGCCTAAGTTTGAATTGTAGTTGTGCAACTTATTGAATAATCATGGGAAAGTCACCTCACTTTCCTTGTCAATAAAATGAGGGAGAATAATGCTTTGCCTCATAGTTGTGAAGTTTAAATGAGTAAATACAGATCATATACTTTAAACTGCCTGAGACATAATAAGCATTCAAAAAAATTTACTGTCCTCATCATAAACAGTAATAGTTTTAGTGCAATAGTAATTACTTTCACATGTACTGGGAAACAGTTATAACAACTTACGCTCTTTTTTAATGCTGTTTAAAATAATGTTTTGTAATCCTGGAATAATCAATTTCTTACACTGCTGAGAAGAAACTTAGGAAAAACAAACCTGACAAAGAAAAATTTACCAAAAAATTTCTGAGTTATGAGAAGTCAAACCCAAAGAGTGTAATTTAAACATGTGACATTGCTGCGATTTCCTAGTTCTAGCTGATGATCTCATTTTGATGTTCATACATATTAGTGACAGAAGCTCTGGAAATGGAATTATGTGTTGAATTTAGGATGCTTATATTTACCTCTACCAATTAGTTACATGTGGCTACAGTTCTGTGGGGCCTAAAGGAGGTCACTTAATTTTTCTTCCTTGGCCTCAGTTTCATTTGTTCTTTTTTTTTTTTTTTAAGATTTTATTTATTTATTTTGACAGAGAGAGATCACAAGTAGGCAGAAAGAGAGGGGGAAACAGACTCCCTGCTGAGCAGAGAGCCTGATGTGGGGCTCCATCCCAGGACCCTGAGATCATACCTAAGCCGAAGGCAGAGGCTTTAACCCACTGAGCCACCCAGGCGCCCAAGTTTCATTTGTTCTAAAATGGGAATAAAAATATGACTTCAGATGGTATTTAGGAGACGTTAATGGAGTGATTTGTAAGTGCCTTTGATAAGCCATAAGCATTAGGTAGATGTCATTCATTTTTAAAGGAATTATGGGAGTGCCTGGGTGGCTCAGCCAGTTAAGTGTCTACCTTTGGCTCCTCCCTGCTAAGCGGGGAATCTGCCTCTCCCTCTGCCCCTCCCCTGTGCACAGGTGCGTTCTCAAATAAATAGTCTTTAAAAATAAATAAATAAAGGAATTTATGTCATATCTTTTCATGAGAATTTTTCCTGATGGGGATATATCAATACTGTAATATTTTAATGTGATTATGCTTCTTCAGTTTCTTATTAGAAGGCTTTGCTACCATCACCTGTGAATGTTCTGCCTTTTATCTTTTCTTAATGCAATTACCTGCTGAGAGGACTAAATCCATTTTGATAGTGCTCAAATTGGTATATCTTGTTGGCAAAATATGCACATACTTTGAAACCATGGTCTGCAAACTACGTGAATGGTTATATGTTTAAAGGTTTCTTTAAAAAAAAAAAAAAAAGTGAAGTGGAAGAATATACCACAGAGGCCATATGTGGCCCACAAGGCCTACTGAAAAAGGTTGCCAACCCCTGCTTTCTGTGCTCTATATTGCATCACAGATTTTCAGGATTAAGTTCAGAAATAACAGCATTGTTTCCTGACTTTCAGTTTTGACAAAATTCAGTGCTCTTTAACATTATTAATATTATTATTTGTACTTGGAAAAAATAGCAAACAGCACATGGGTTCTCGGAGATAGGATTATTATTGTATATACTACTTAGCACTGAGAAATTTAAATAGATGTCCATACGTGAAATGTATTTGCAAAAGAGTGATAGTTTTATTATATCCATGGTGTCTGCATACTTCCTGATTACTTTCTTCAGCCAAAATCAAAATAGTGGTAAAAGAGGTAATCATTTCTGAAATAATAGAATACAGGCTTTATTGCACTTTGAAGATACTGCATTTTCCTTTACAAATTGAAGGTTTGTGGCAACCCTGCATCAAGCAAGGCTATTGATTGCCATTTTTGCAGTAGCTTTTCCTCATTTCATTATCTCTGGATCACATTTTGGTAATTCTTGCAATATTTCTGATCTTTTCATTATTCATTTGTTACAGTCCTCTGTGATCAGAAATTATGACACATTGAAAACTCAGTTAATGTATTTTTTCATAGAATATTTTAATTAAGGTTTGTATATTGTGTTTTCAGCCATAATGCTATTGCACATTTAATAGACTGCAGTATAGTGTAAGCATAATATATTCACTGGGAAATCATAATTCATTTGACTTGCTTTTTCCAATACTCACTTTATTGCAGTGGTCTGAATTGAACCCACAGTATCTCTAAGGTATGCCTATAAAATGTACATCTGGTGCTCCACATCTTTGAATAAGATCTTAGTGGTAATAGGTATTGATGAATTTTTTTTGGTTTTTATTTTAAAAGTATAGGAAAAAATAACCACATCTATGTAGAAAGTACTTAAAACATTGTATTTATAGATACTAAAGTATAAAATATTTTGAAGTGCAATAAAATTTTAATTCCCTCTTGTAACCATGAGTTTTATTTAACAGGTGTTCCATTTGGTTTAAAAAATACTTCAAATCTCAGGCCCTTAAATCTACTCCAGGTAAATGTGGTACACTGCTTTTGATTGAAGTTTTTATGCTTAGTATCTTTTTTAATGATGTATATCTGATTATATAAGCATTTGAAATGTTGAAGTCTGTTCTAAATCTTCTAAGGGTATGGTTAATTATTGCTTTCTTTGTATGATCACGAGGAAAGTGGATAAAGAGAAAGAATCTATATCTTGCATACCGCACTCATTGGCTCCAGCACCCTGCCTAATCAAGCACTAGGTGTTCCAATGGGGAGAATTGACAACTACCAAGGACTGCACTTGCCTACAGTAGCAGTAATATACTTAGAAAATAATTCCTCTTTCAACAGGCATTTTATGTATGTATTATATGTATTACTGTTTGCTTATAGAAAGATTTTAAAAATAGGTAAGTGTTCTTTTCCGAAGCAGAATATGATTTCATAACACAATTCCAGGCACCTAACAGTCATTCATTAAATGTTTGTCAGATTACAGTTTGTGTTTAATGATGAGGCTTTACTTAACATGTTAGCAGTTGTCAGCATATAAAAAGATTGAAAATGGAGAATTTAGTACATGTTGTGAACTTATAGTATTCTAGATGTTAATGCTAAGTCCTTTAATTTAAGGATGAGTTCCAGTATAAAGCTACCAGGTTGGAAAATGGGTGGGATTGTCTACAGAGAACTTTTAGAGAAGGTAGACATGAATGTCTGGACACAAAATGGCAGAGCTTTGGATTATTAGGATACAACAGTATCAGACGGGAGCACCTAGATTGCTCAGTCAGTTAAGCATCTGCCTTAAGCCCAGGTTATGATCCCAGGGTCCAGGGATCTAGCCCCATGTCAGGCTCTGCTCAACGGGGAGCCTGCCTTTCCCTTCCCTCTGCCTGCTGCTCCCCCTGCTTGTGCATGCATGCACTCGCTCGTGCGCTCTCTCTCTGCCCAATAAGTAAAATTAAAAAACAAGAACAGTACCAGACAGATCACAATCCAACCTGATTTTCAGGAATAACTAATCAGGAAGTGTATTTTAAGCTAAAACTTAAAAAACATTTCTTACACAAAATGCAAACAGTGTCTGTATTTACAGAATGTAATCACAGCACAGTCTGCTTATAATATGGACAGACCACAGATCATATTGGTTTATTTGGCAACTTCTTTGCATACTGCTCTTGGAAAGGAGTGGAATTCCTTAATAGCACTAATTATAAGGAGTAAGGCTACCTTATAAGTTAATATTTCGTTACACTTATTATCTTAACTGATTGAGAAAGGAACAGTTGACCTATGCTCAGTTCAAATTTTCCTAACAATGAAGTGACTTGAGAACACATTTTTTTTTTTTTTTTGGCTATGCACACCTAAGAGTTCTGTAGTTGGATATTTATTTGCTTGGACTTTTTCTTAAGGACTTCAGAGTGCTTCTACAATAGTCCCGTTTCCCCGGGAAGATGCATTTTCAAGACCCCTAGCAGATGCCTAAAACATGGATAGTGCCAAAATACTGTATATATTGTTTTTCCTTTACATACATACTGTTAACCTTAAAAATAAAACTCAGTTATTTTACCAGCAAAATGGGTTTATTTGGGAATAACAGAGACTTGTTATTTGGGCCAAACAAGCCATGACAAAACCATAGGCAAGTTCAACAAACGAAAGAGAGGAGTTTTATTTTACGATGGAGGGGGAGGAAGTGGAGAGGGTTATTTTGAATGAAGTGTATTGGAGAAAAGCAAGAGTTCAGGCTGATGACAGCTTCTCATAGAGATGGCTGATTTCTTGTCGGAGATGCAGTGCACCTCTTTCCCGGCTGGGGCCTGTAACTGATTTTGTCCTGTTGAGGATTCTTTTGTTGGGGGATCTGTAATTGACAGGCTTCCTATAATTGACTTTGAGCTTCCTGACTAGTTAGTCGTCTCTATTTTCACAATACCTTCAGTAAAGTTTAATTTGTGAATTAGACGTAGTGAGAGGTTAACAATAATTAAGAAAATAGAACAGCGATAACAGGTACACTGTAATAAAAGTTATGTAAATATGGTCTGTCAAGTACAGAGCGTAAGTACAGGGTACTATACTTACCCTTCTTGTAATATGAGATGATAAAATGCCTAGGTGATGAGATGAAGTGAGGTGAATGACATAGGTGTTGTGATGTAGTGTTAGGCTACTCTTGACCTGACCGTGTCAGAAAGATCATCTGCTTCTGGACTTCATTTAACTGTAGTAACTGAAACCAGGGAAAGCAAAATAATACATGAAGGGAGATTACTATAGCTTAAACCTTAAAGCAAGTTAGTACCTCTAAACTAAAAACATGGCTATCTAATGTACTTCCATTACAGCTTTAGAATTCCTTACTGTGTTATATAAAAATCCATGCATCTATGGGTTTTGGTAAAGCTAGAACAAATCAGAGAAGTTTTCTTAATATGTGTATCTGATTATCACTAGTTTCTTGTTCATACTTTGTAATGCATTCAGTGCAGTTTTATACTGATGTGTAACAAGAGTGAAATAAAAGCAGTATGCACATTTGGATAGCTAACTATTAAGCAGAATCATAGGTATTTGAGATTACTTACCTGTTTGAGAGCCTAAAGCAATAGCAATTAAAAGTTACTGGTAGATTTCTCTTTAAAGGGCAGGGATATTGGTTTTTGGTTTTTGTTCACTTGTTTCCTCAGTACACAGAAGAATGTCTGATACACAGTGAAAGTTATAAAAGTGTTTATGGAATAAAGAAGTTTTAAAAATGGGAAAGGAGCTAATTTGTTCTTCTTGAACAGCTTCCAGGTGGTTCACTCATTTTTAACACTCTGCAGCAGCAGCAGCAGCAGCTCTCTCAGTTTACACCACAGCAGCCTCAGCAACCTACAACTTCTAGTCCTCAACAGGCAGGGGAGCAGGTATGTGCTTTCCAGCCCTCCATCTGCTTTGTATGACACAATTGTAACTTTTTTTTTTTTATTCCAAGCATATCTGACATGGCTTTAGTTCAAACAGACAATTCTCCTTCTGCTTTTATTATCAGTAGCAGTGGTCAGTTATTGGGTGCCTATTTCAAATTCCTTTTCTGCCCCTATAGCCCATGAATTTTTTGCCCAGTAATCATCCTTCTGTTTGCAATATTTTGTCTCTGTTGGAATAGAAATGTCCATATTATCATGAAGCTTAAGGCAAAGGGAAGATAGACTTAAATATTTGTATACTGTCAAACGGAACGAAATTGAATAAGAACTGCACTAAATTAAAGGAGAAGGAACTACAGGTTTTTCTGAATCTTTGCTACACTTTGGAATCATCAGGGAACTAAAAGATCTGATTCTTGGGTCCCGTTCCTCCCCCCCAGAGTTTTTCTTAGTTCACAAAGATTTCCCAGTTAAGTCTTGGTTGGGTAAAGCTTATCTTCTAGTCGATTCTCAGGAAGGGCACATTTAAAGGAATTTTTCTTTATTCTTTAACACATGAAGGATTACTTGGCTGGATATAAAATTGATTTACACTTTTTTTTAAATTAAGGTAAAATACACGTAATATATAATTTGCCATTTTCATCATTTCAAGTGTGCATGTTAAGTACTGTTAAATATATTCATATTTTTAGGCAACCAATCTCCACAGTATTTTCATCTTGTAAAATTGAAACTCTGTACCCATTAAATACTAATTCTCCATTTCCCTCTCTTGCTAGCCCTGACAACCATCATTCTCCTTTCTGTTTCTCTGCATTTGACTACTATAGACAGTATTTGTCTTTCTGTGACTGGTTTACTTCACTTAGCATAATGTGCCCAGAGTTATTCCATATTGTAGGTGTGTCAGAATTTCCTTACTTTTAAAAGCTGAAATAATATTCCACTATATGTATATACCACATTTTGTTTATTCATTCGTCTGTCGATAGACATTTGGATTGCTTCCATCTTTTGGCTGTGGTGAATGATTCTGCTACAACATGGGTGTAGAAACAGCTAACTCGGGCGCCTGGATGGCTCAGTTGGTTGAGCAACTGCCTTTGGCTCAGGTCATGATCCCGGAGTTCCGGGATCGAGTCCCATATCGGACTCCCGGCTCTGCGGGAAGTCTGCTTCTCCTTCTGACCTTCTCCCCTCTCATTCTCAGTCTCTCGCTCTCTAATAAATAAATAAAAATCTTTAAAAAAAAAAAAAAAAAAAGAAACAGCTAACTCCCTGCTTTTCAGTTCTTTTGGATAATACCCAGGAGTGGGATTTTTAATTTTTTGAGGGACCTACGTACTGTTCCATTTGTACCATTTTACATTCTCCCCAGCAATGCACAAAGGTTCCTATTTCTCCGTATCCTGACAAGTTTTGACACCTGTTATTTTCTGGGGCTTTTTTTTTTTTTTTAATAGTAACCATCCTCATAAATGTAAGGTGATAGCTCATTTTGATTTGCGTTTCCCTAATGATTAATGCTTTTGAACATCTTTTCATATACTTGCTGGTTGTTCATATATCTTCTTTTTCAGTAGTTTTTTTTTTTTTTTAAGATTTTTTTATTTATTTATTAGAGACAGAGACTGAGAATGAGAGGGGAGAAGGTCAGAGGGAGAAGCAGACTTCCCGCAGAGCCAGGAGTCCGATATGGGACTCGATCCTGGGACTCCAGGATCATGACCTGAGCCAAAGGCAGTCGCCCAACCAACTGAGCCACCCAGGCACCCCTGTTCATATATCTTCTTTGGAGAAATGTCTACTCAGGTCCTTTTGCTCCTTTTTTAAATCAATATCCAGGGAAGTCCTCTCAAAATAAATGTCTTATAACTTGAAATGTTTGACTTACGTTATTTACTAAAATGTTATTTCAAACACTGTTGTAACAAAGGGTATCTTTTTTAGAGCAAAAGTTCTTAGTTTTGATGAAGTCTAGAGTTATAAATTTCTTTCTTTTATGGATCATGCCTTATGTGTTGTCTGCTAATGCCTCACTTAGCCCTATGGCCCAGAGATTTTCTCCTTGTTGTCTTCTAACAGTTCTATAGCTTTTCGTTTACATCTGTGATCCATTTCCAGTTAATTTTTGCATAAGGTGTAAGATGTAGGTCAGGGGGCAAAAGGGATCATTGTCCAATTGCTACAGCACTAGTTGTTGGAAAAGTCATCCTTAATCAGTTGAATTACTTTGCACCTTTGTGTTAAGATAATATTTTCATGGCTCTCTGTGTTCTCTATTCCCTTTCACCTATCTGTGTATCTATCCCTGTGTTGGTACCACACTGTCTTGATTAGTGTAGGCTATATACTAAGTCTTAGAATCAGGCAGTGTGATTCCTCCCATTTTGTTTTTCAAAACTATTTAGCTTTTCTAGATCTTTTTCTTTTCCATCTAAATTTTAGAATTATCTTGTCTATAGAGAAAAAAAGAACACGCTAGCATTTGTAAAAGAATTGAGTTAAACCTGTAGGTCAGTTTGAAAGTGACTTTACCATCTTTACTGTGTGAATTTCCAGTCTATGAACTAACTTTTTACAAGACCTAATCTAATGTTGGTATTTTCCCTCACATCAGGAAAAAAAAATTTCACCAACTCAAAATTGTTTTCCTTTTAGTACAATCATGTATTATTTTTTTATTCAGGGTTCTGAACAAGGTTCAACCAGTCAAGAACAGGCCTTATCTGCTCAGCATGCCGCTGTTATTAACCTTGCTGGAGTAGGAAGTTTTATGCAGTCACAGGCAGCTGGTTGGTATCTTTCTGTTTTTATATGTTAAATTTACTAAAAGTAACTGATCACATAGGGATTTCTTTTCCTTCTCTTACAAGCAGTAATGGAGGAAAAAATATGGTTCTATTTAATGCATGAACTATTAAGTTGATTGATGGCTGAGATTTTTTTTGTTAATATGACAGTTGATTAAAAATGTTATTACCCAGATATATTAATAGCAATTGGGTTTTCCTCACGTTATAGTTGGTAAAATTTTATACAATTATCCAACTTACTAGGAAGCTACCAAAACTGTTAAATCTTCAATTCTGCTGGGTTATTGAGACTGCCTTTATCTTGATTGCATAATCTTTGGTCTCATTCTGGTAGCTTGCAAATTGTGTGAATTAAGACTTAATGAATGGTCAGCATAAGTTTTATAAGCTACTTTTATCATTTGTTTAAAAAAATGAGATTATATTAAATGACTGCTCACCACTTCTAGCAGTAAATGGTGAACCAAAGATTTACCTTTAATGAAGATACCTTGTCACTTAATGACAGTAATTATAACTTTACATTAAAGTCACTAAGCCACATGTATAAGTAAGCTATGATGGAGTTTGAGGATTGAGTGAGCAAACATGTCAACATTTTGAATTATCACTGGACTTAACTGTCCTATATATCTACAACTCCCAGTGTCTGAATTTAGAATAAGCAGGGTCTTATATAATGCCCTATTTCGAGCTTGTGAACTTCCAAATGGAAATTTGTGGTCATAAACCTTTACCACCCAAGCTATAAATCTCCTAAAATGGCTGTTGTGTATTTAGTGGAAAGAATTCTAGGCTGAAAAATCATGAGAATGTTTCTAGCTCTAGACCTGTCAGTAATTTTGAGTGAGTCACTCAGACCATCTTGGCTGGGAATTTTTTCATCACACATCGAGGAGGTTAAACTAATTACTCAGGCCCCCCTTAGCTTGAAAAGAAATAAAATATTGCAGTCTCAGTTTACCACCATTATTGGCGAGTAATGTAGTCTGAAACTCATTGCAGCATCTTTTGCTTAAAGCTCTTGTCCACCAGTTTTATCATTATGGTAGATTGGACTTCTCCCACTCCCTTTCCTACTTCATTGATTAGATTTTAAAACAACATACTGTATTTTACATTTTTGCAAGAAAGCCTTCTCAACAAAATAGCACTAGTATCAAATTTCATTGTGATGCAAGAAAAGGGATATAGTGCTTTGACACACGGGCACTCCCTTCCCTTTCATATCCAGGAGGTTCTGTAATCAGTGGTACCCTTAACTAACAGGAGACTATACTAAATTTATTCTGAAATGTCTGTGATTTGGTACTTAAGATTAATCATACTGATAACTTTTCTATTATTTCATTTTCTGTGTTGTCCTTTTCTAACCCTGGTAGCCTTCAAACTTTTTGACTGGCCTGCTTTCCCCTTCTCCTCTCTGTAGTGTTGTCTCAGCTTGGCTCTGCCGAGAACAGACCTGAGCAAAGCCTTCCTCAGCAGAGATTCCAGCTCTCCTCTGCCTTTCAACAGCAGCAGCAACAGATACAAGTAATCCAGCAACTTCACTCTGATTACATTTTAAAGATAACTCTGCTCCAAAAGTACCTCAACATACCTTACTCTAGTTTTATTTTACTGTCTTTTAAGACTATACAATAGTAGGTAAATAATTTAACAAATTTAACTTAAAACTCTGACATTTTAGCCAGTCAGCTTGGAGCACTGAACATATCTTGTACATTTAAGCCATAGTCTTCCTGATTTAAAATCTTTCATGAAGTGCTGGTGGCACATCAACATACATTTTGTAGTTTCCAGTATGTTTTGAAACAGAGACAGTTATAAGTGCCAATGGTTAACTTTTTGATACTGTACTGCAGAAAAAGGCAAGTATACCAGTGTTCCTATTAGTAAATGTCATACCTGTTTTAGAAAAATGTTACTCCATGATTGTAGGAAGTCCGCATATTATAGTTGACTATCTCTGATAATGCAGGGTGGTTTTATATTGCTATGAACTATCATACAACCAAATAGTAACTGAAGTTGCTGAGTTACTACAATAGAGACTGGCAGGGCAAAGTAACAGAAATATTTTCGAAGTTTACCAAGAACCCATTTTTTTAAAGCCCTCAGCAGGCTTCTGTGCCACTGGTGCTGTTTGACTGTGCATTGTCTCAGTGTGGTAGAGTCCCTTTTTGTTATCTTGGTGCTTTCTCCCTTTCAGTTTTGTTTTCACCTCTCAAGAAAAGCACCTTTCCATACCTGCCTCCGTTTAACGTAACTTGACGTTTTCCCCCCCCTTTTGCAGCAGTTGCGATTCTTGCAGCATCAAATGGCTATGGCAGCAGCAGCAGCACAAACAGCTCAGCTACATCGTCATCGGCATACAGGCAGCCAGTCAAAAAGTAAAATGAAGAGAGGCGCGCCAACCACTCCAAAATTCTGAGTCTTGCTTTTTTTTTCTCTCTCTCTCTTTTTTAAAACCATAAGAGCATTGAATCAAAGGATTCTGAGTTTCTATTTCATTTTTGGTTTTGTTTCTTCAAATGTGTCAGTATTTTACATTGCTAGATGTACAAACTTTATACAGAAGCACAACCCTATGATTTTTAATTGAAAACAGGGGAATGGTTTAACAAACCATTAGGGTTGGTTTGCCTAAGTCATTGCTTTTTAAAAATGGTTTCACTGTACATACTACATATGGAAGTGACCTAAGAAATACTAGAAACATCTTTCTGAAGAATGTAGTTTGATATTTATTTAGTATAAAAGGTTTGTGCACAGTGTAACAAATACAGTTTTTACAAATCTGTTTTGAAAATGTGGTGGTTGTTTATTTGGGTTTCATACTCTTAATTACTTCATCCATCAGTTTTTTTACTTCTTTGTGTCTGGTAACTGCTCGACTCATACAGTCCTGAAGTTTAGCTCCAGTCAGCCCACTTCCACCTGAAAAATTATTGTAACAACACTTTTAGTGTCTGTCATTTTACTTATAAAAAATATATATATATCAAGTCAAATTGTAAGACAAAAAAATTCAATAATGTAAGCCAGTGAGACTGCCAAGATTTGCAGATTCTGTTTTAACTAGCCTTACAAGTGATTCTGATGGATACCATAAGTTTAAGAACCACTGGCAGACAAAATAGATAAGGAATTTGAGATAACAAAGAAACTGCAGTAAACAGTAAAACCTCTTACATTCCATTTGGTCCTCCCTAATACAGAGAAGCTCACACTGACTTTTTATTTTACATGTTTAGGGTTGAAGTGGAAGGAACATGCCTGGTTTGTGAAGACAACATAGCTTGCCTTCCTCATCCATTACTACTGTTAAGGTTCCAGTTGCCAGATGTTCCTCCTCTCCAGTAGGGTCAACTATGAGCAGAGTGCTATTTAAAATACAAGAAAAATACAAATTATCGATCCACAGAACAAATTTTATATACAAGGGATAAAATTAACTTCCAGCCTTTTCGTTTAGGTACTGATGTCAGATTGAAGCACTAGAATAGAACTGGTGGGAAACCAGAAACGGTAATAACAACCCAACATTATATACTACGTGTAAGAATCTTTACCTTTCAACTTATAAATATATTATTCAAGTCCTTGGCAAATATAGAAGGTAGCCTAAGATAAATCTTCTGTGAAAGAATTAAGAAGATTAACATTACACAGGAATAAGAAAACCAAGAAACAGGGAGAACACAAAATTCATCATTCAAATCAGGATGGTTTTGAAAGTATAAGGCTAAGCTAATAATAATTCTGTAGGGACAACAGTTATAAACCTAGGTATCCAGGACAAACTAGGATGTATCGTCACTATAGGTATTTCCTAAAAAGTTAGAAAGCTGAATAATAATCCATTACCTTAATTACTTAATTTTTTATACATCTGATTAACTTACTCATCAAATATAGCAAAGGAAGTTGCAACTGGATGAGTTCTGATATTCAAATAACTTTTCTTCTTTAAATTAACTTCTGCTAAACCAGTTTCTTCATTTATAGAAACTTCTGGCAGCTGTACTAGAAAAAGGCAAATATGTGAAGTAAGTCTCTCTAACAAATGCAGGTTTCTATATTTTATTCACCTTTCCCTCTTTAAATTATTTAGAAGCATTTTTTTAATTATCTTAGGATAATTAAGGTGAATTTAGTGGATATAACCATGAATGATCAATCACTAAACATTAACAAAAACATTTAAAAAGTTTATTGACAAAGTTTAACAAAACAATATTCTGACACTAAGAAGGAATAGTGCCTTTTATTAAGGTTGCTTACCATTTTTTAAGGCTGCTAACAAAGCAAATGTACAAGCATCCAAGATGTTCCCATCATAGTCGAGGCAAATGATATCACAGTACAGAACCCAAGAAAGCTAAAACAGAATTTACACAAAGTGGGGGTAGAACATGGTATTTGTTTAACTTACAAACCACAGAATCCATGGTTAGACAAGCATGATAACCTTTAAAGCTCAAAAACTTTAAAAAAAAAAAAAGAAAAAAAACTCTACAAAGTATATAACCAACAAAGTAAACAGGTTTGGCTTTAAAAAAAAACAAAACTGGCTTTTAACTACCAAACTGACAAGTAACATCTAGATTTCCAATGAGAGCTCCAGATGTAAAAAGAATTTCTATTCTTGCTGCTAAGTTAGCAGATGAAAGAAATGCTTTTGGAAGTCCTAAGTGAAGTCCAAAACATACTTTCCCACAGAAACCTTAACATATGAAATGGCTAGGCTTTGCAGTGCTAATAAATCTGTATATAACTGAATAGGAAAAGCTTCTAGATCTTAGTCAACTTAGTTCTAAGTCTTTGATTTGAAATTAAAGACTTGAAGTGTATAGTGTGGATTAACATTAAACACATCAGTTGATCAGATACTGATCTATATGGAATAAACTGAATTATTTGTTGCAAAAGGGAAAAAAGTTACCTCACCTTAAAAAGTAGTCCCCAATTAGGTAATAAATTACTCAAAACTTTTTTTATGAACTAACATGGTTTATTTAGATAGTTACAGAGTAAGCTGGATTTTTTTAAAAACTAAATTCCATCTTAAGACATTCGTATTTAAGGCCCCTGGTTTAATTATTTTAATTTCCCTGTTCTCTTCCCCTAAAAACAATTCAAAATGAATAAAACCTCATAGCTTCTTCATTCATCTTACCTTTCCTGGAGCAATGCATAAGTCTTCTTTCTGAATTATCTGTGAACTTGGATTTAATAATAAAGCACAATAAATTAAAGGTCAAAAACTATCTGAAAATGAATGACAGTCAAATGTTCAGGATGATCTTACTTTTCAATGACATCTGCAATGAACTGGCTAGCCACTTGGGCCTCTTCTCCAGGAGGTCCAGACCGAAATCTCGATGAACACAGAGGTGGTAGATCCACATTAGGAACTGAAAGAAACACTCTAGAGCTATGAACTAAACTTCACCTCTGGTTTATGGAAGTGTTAAAGGTATTCTCAATCCACTGCAAAGGTGACTGTAGCCATAGATTTGCCAAGTGGAAAGCATTATAAAACATCAATTATTTCTTTTTGGTCTTTTTAATACTCTCAGGCTTAGATAAAATCTTATTTCCAACTTTTTTTTTCACACAAATAACAAAAATATAAAAAGCTTCAATCATAAATCCTTCAGAAAAATAAGATTTCTTCCAAAATACTTCAATCTGTTAACAGCAGAAAACCTCTATACTCTTACCCAACTGCCTCCCATTTTTAAAATGTTGGTACCTACCATAAAGAAGAGATGGTCCAAGGCAAGAAGAAAGTTCCATAGTGGTATAAATGAAGAATATTTATGGGAACATAAAAGTTTATAATTACAACCCTTTCCTAAGAGATTCTACTTCCTTGGTTGATGACATCTGAATGTATGCAAAGCTGAAATTTTTACAAAATTCTCTAACTTGCTATTAGGCTATCTTCTAACTAAAATTTTCAGGAATCTCTGCTTCATTCCTATATATTTCTGAATCTTCTACATTACCTTCAACTAAGCTACTGGGACTGACCTACAATATTATCATTAAATGTGTTAAAACATTTGTATTAAAATTACAAAACCATTTAACTTACCAACATACCCTTTATCAGGGGCATCCGTTGGTGGTGCTGCAAATTCCTAAAGAAGCAAACAAAGATTTCCTATGAAAGAAGCTACTCAGTAATTGTGAAGATGCTTAGCAATCAGTTATAAAAACCTCCAGCAAACACCATCTTAGCTAGTTAACTACATCAAGAGCATCTACTATGCTTACTAGGGAGTCCTATCCGGCTATATGGACACAGGCACAAATCCTCATATTAGGTCTGCAAGGTTAAAGAGGCAGCATAACTTAGCTGCCAACATTCTAGTGCTACTAACCAAAATTAAATGGGGCTCTTTTAAAAATATATATTAGTTGGTTTTCTTTCTCTCATTTAGTAGCAAAGAATCTGAATTTAAACCCAAGATGATCCTTACACAGCCAGATTTAGGAAGTGATAAAGTGATTAAGAGCAAAAGCCTGGGAATCACTGACCTGGTTCAAATGTCAGACCCACACTTTTTGGCTGAGGGACTTTAGTCAAATTGTATTACCTCTTACTATTCAACTTTCTCATGTGCAAAATGAGAAATTAATATGACCTACTTTTAGGGATTCTCAATGAGGGTCAAATGAAATAATGTTATGTCCCCAGCATAAAAGCTGGCAACAATTAAGTGCTCAGTTCATACTGTTAGATACCACCCCAGCTTTATCACCCTGAGGAAGAATCTTAACTTAGGTTAAGTAATTCATAGTGCAACACAATGAAAAAAGCACAAGCCTTGGAGTCAAAGTTATATTTAAGTTCTAGTTAGGTTCCTGGACAAGTTACTGAACCTCATGTAAAACAGAAGACAGAAATTATACTTCAAATGATTGTCCTAATGATTAAACTGGTAATTCTGTAATAAAGCACCTAATTTAAGGTGCCTGGAACATAAAAGGTACTCAGTAAACAGTGGCTTTTACTCCCTCAAGCTTTCTTTGGAGCAGTCTCAATTTTCTACATCATTTACACAGATTAAATGCTACCACTGGATAAAAGGATCTCACCAAAAATCTAAATAACAACCAAATTCTTAAAAAATTAAAGATAGGATTTTAAAAACGGTTTCAGCCCATTTGATGCACATTCATAAATTAAGAGTCACTGGGCTTGGGTCATTTTTAATCTACTTTGAGTATTATCTACTCAAAGATGAAAGCTCTTAGGAAATGAAACATACTAAAAAATTGACATCTGACTGCCTAATCAACAGAAATATAGGTGTAAAAATTACAGTCTAGTAACATGAAGCTAATTTGGTAATTCAAATCTCAGTAAGACATATTAAACCTACCGCCTTAATTCCACAAATTACTGTAGTATTTCCCAGCTTCACTAAAGCAGAACCATCTGCAGTACTAATTGAACCTGAAAAGATAATAAAAAGTCCATGGAAAGTTTTCATTTTCTACTATAATTTTATCTTGCTCTATATCTCAGTTGCTTATGAAAATTTATTCCTAGTTCATCTTTTTTAAATGATGTAACTATTTTAAAATAGTAGTGTTTTAGGAATCATTCACTTGTTCTTGAATTTGAGTTAATCATTTTCATTCAGTCATAGAACTGTTGCAGATAAAAATCTCTTGACACAGAATCACTGGATTCCCTTTGATATGGTATAATTTGGCTCAAGTATTATTTAAATGGTCAGGCTAAAACTCAAGAATGTCATAAGGGTTAAACTGGAAAATTCAGTGTTCGCAACAGAAAGTTTACTAAGTGTAAAATAAAAGAAAACCATGTCTTAGAGGTTTTAAAGGAAGAAAGGGGGAAACACTTTACTTCAAAAGTTACTTCAAAAGTTACTTCAAAATTTAAAAAGAACATAACAACTGAAACAACAGTGAGTTTAAAAAACATCACAAATAAAAATACATTAAAAAAAAGTCTGACCAACTTCAACATTCTATTTTAGAACTCAAAATATCCTCACCTATGTTGACAGTTGTGGTTCTGAATTCACCAAGTTCTCTTCCATCAGGACGGCAGTTCTCTTTCTAAATAAATTTACAGAAAGTATATCACATCTATGTATTTTACACACATCAGGGAAAACACATTAAACCTCATTAATTCATATAATTTGAAAAGCATAGGACACTTATCAAAAGGTACACCCTGTACATAACCATCTTTACTCACCAAAAATCTCCTGTAATACTCCAGAGGTTCCACAGTTCTGAAACATGTTAAAAATATATCTGAGGTAAGTTAATGGATCTTAACATAAATCCAGAAACTGGCAAAGATCTTAGAAGTGTGATGATGCAGCATAAATCTCCCGATTTGTGACTCAGTTTCTTTCATGAATTGTTTATGTTGCCACATGTAACTATTAAAAAGGTACTCTTGCATTAGTAATCACACTCAACTGCTGTCCTTAACTCTAATAAAACAATTACAGGTTGGAGCCCAAAGCCTTTGGGCATCTTTAAAAGAATTAATCCAGTTGTTAATGTTACTTTCCCTCTGAAACAGGGATTTTTTTTTTAAAGATTTTATTTATTTATTTGACAGAAAGAGATCACAAGTAGGCAGAGAGGCAGGCAGAGAGAGAAGGGGAAAAAGCAGGCTCCCTGTTGAGCAGAGAGCCTGAACCCTGAGATCAGGACCTGAGCTGAAGGCAGAGGCTTTAACCCACTGAGCCACCCAGGTGCCCCTGAAGCAGGGATTCTTAACATGGAAAAAATTAATCTTTATTTTCAATATCCTGTAACTTAAATTTAACATATCCTTCCATTTTGACTGTAGGCAATAAGCCTTTATAAAATATTAGTGCCTGCAAATTTAACCACCACAGAGAATAAATGTTTTCGCTTTTACTTTATAGTTGTTGTTGAAGCTTATATGTCACCTCGTTATGTTGGATTCCAGGAGCTACTAGACTCCCCACTAGAACTTGTTTAAGAATGTTCATTTTTTAAAAAGCACATATGTATCACTATATCAAGAACTAGGAGTTTACACAAATAGAAGATAGCTGTGTCAATACAATTGTTTTCCTTCGCAATCTTACGTATTTTATCCATTTAAAAACTTGAGGGGTGCCTGGGTAGCTCAGTGGGTTAAAGCCTCTGCCTTTCCCTCAGGTCATGATTTCAGGGTGCTGGGATCGAGCCCCGCATCAGGCTCTCTGCTCAGCAGGAAACCTGCTTCCCCTCTCACTGCCCGCCTCTCTGCCTACTTGTGATGTCTGTCAAATAAATAAATAAAATATTTTTTAAAAAACCTGACTCTCAGGACAAAAATCTACAGGCTTCACCAGAGTGGCACAAAAAAGGCTTAAGTAAAACCTTCCGAACACGGCACAATCCTTTTAGAAATAAATCATGGATGAAAGGAAGCACAGGGTGGCATGTGGTTCTGATACAACACTTTTTAAGAGATTACAGCGGTATCCCCTGGGGCCGCACGTCCACTACACGAAACCACAAACGCTTGCGACGGGTACTGAACTCTGTACACAGTCCCTTCCATCACAGCATAGATGCCCCGTCTCACTGCAGAGAAGCCCCCTTTCCTTTCACTACGACCACCTCCAGGTCCTTCCGCCCGTCGCCTGCTTCCGTGATGGAAAGATATGAGAATCTGGCTGGGTGGCCTCCAGGTGAAAAATATCCCAGCGAAGGGTTAAAGGAAGCCTCCAACCGCCAGAGCACAAACACGCGCCCGCGGGCCGCCAACACTCACTTGAACCCGGCCGCCATCTTCCCGCCCGCGCGCGTGCGCCTGCGCCAGGCGAAATCGCGTCTCGCGGCCGCGCGCCTACACCGCCCCCAAACTTTCGACAGGTACGCCTGCGCGCTTTGCCTGTTTGCGGCAGACGCAGGCGACTGGGTGCGGGGAGGGCGGTTCCAGACCCACCTTTGCTCCGAAGCCCTCTAGCCCCACGGACCTCTAGGCTTCTTTGTCTTGAATGCGTTTTCACGAATCTGCTATTAGGAAAGAGACGAGTATGTCTCTTTAGAAACAGTCTGGTAGTTCAAGAGTTTAAGGGAAAACCGACCTTATTGCCTAGATTGGAGTATTGAGTGTGCGAGCATTATTTCAAAGTTTCTGCGTCCTTTTCCCGCCTCCGTCTTGGGCTGGGCCCTGAGCTTGCCTCCTCCCAAGTAAAGGGCTCCTTGCTCCAATTACTGGGGAATTATGTAAACTTTCTGTGCGCTCATTATCCACACCAGGTTACACTTTGCCAGGTCCCAGGAGCGGGCTCCAAAGGAGCGGCTGGTACTGTAGGCCGTGCTGTGGCTCAAAGCCTCCACCCCCCTCCTAGATAGGGTTGCCAGACACAATACATGACGTCCAATTAAATTTGAATGTCGGATAAACAAAGAATTTTTTTTCTATGAGTATATGCCAAATAGTACATGTTATTAGTTATTATCGGGGGCTGGGGGCAGCGAAGAATGTTTTAGGAATAGATAATGGTGATGGATGCAGAAAATTGTGAATGTAATTAGTACCACTGAGTATTGTACATTTAAAATGGTTAAAATGGCAAATTTATTGTTGATCACACTTTTTTTAAAGATTTTATTTATTTGTCAGAGATCACAAGTAGGCAGAGGCAGGCAGACGGAGAGGGGGATGCAGGCTCCCTGCTGAGCAGACGAGCCCAATGTGGGGCTCCATTCCAGGACCCTGAGATCATGACCTGAGCGGAAGGCAGAGGCCCAACCCACTGAGCCACCCAGGCACCACCTGTATCACACTTTTTAAAAACTCGTGTAATGTGCCAAAACCTTTTAAGTAGGTGGATCGTATGGTGTGTAAATTCTATTTTAGCAAATCTGTCAAAAAAAACCGTTCACTGCTTAACTGAAATTCAAATTAAGTGGACCTTCTGTATTTTTACTTGCCGATTCTGTCAACCCTACAGTGGAACGCAGCGCCTACCTTTCCTCCGCGGAGCCTCACTCCCAAGCTACGTGTTCGTCTCCTTGCCGCGAGGGGGCGCTGTGGGAGGAGGGCGCCGGATCGGCGAGGCCCCTCTGCCGGCGGGAGGCGGGGCTGCGCGGCCGCGCTTCCGCGTGTGTGTAGGTGCTGGGTTGGGCGGGCGGAGACCTGGGCATGGAGGATGAGTTCGCTCCTGCTGCAGCTGGCGGTGCTCGGCGTGGCGCTGGTGGCCGCAGCCCTGTTACTGGTGAGGAGAGGGATGGGGGACCGACGCGGGCCTAGGCTCCCTGCTGTCTTGGAGACTCGGCCACTACACATCCTCTCGTCTGCACAGCCCACATTTCGATATGTCCCTTTACACCACGCTTCTCCCAAGCTTTGACCCCAGAATTTCCTCTCCTAGAATTTCGCACCCCCTTTCTTCCCTTCTTTATTTTTATGTTGGAGCTTTACCTCCCTCTGTGCCCAGGCCCTTGTACTTTTGTTCACCGTGGGAGGTGCTCATCCAGTCTCTATTCGTCTCTTGGTCCCCGGACCTCTGTCCACCCGCGCCCTCTCAGTCCCGACCTCTCCAAGACTTTCTTCCGGATCTGCAGCCTGTGCAGCTCTGGCTCCACCCGGGAAGGTCTTGAGCCCTCAGGATGTGCGTCTCCCTGGACTCATCCTTTTCCTGATGTGGTTAAGCAAATAGAAGGTGGTGACAGAGCATTGACGAGAACCATCTGTTACAGATCGGAATAAATCAGTGGATCAAGAAGACCAACCAGTAGGGACACAGTAAGACCAAGACACACAGGCCTAGTGTTACCATATGTCTTGGAGTCGTTATGTCCCCAAATTAAACACCCTATATTCACTGCCTCTCAAAGAGGCAGGCAGTACAATAGAATTCAAACTCGGATTTTCTTTGCCATTACTCTGGAAATAGAAACATTGTGAACACTTGCCGATCCATAAGTAACAGTTTGCCAAGTGAGCTTTCTCCCCCAAAATTTGGAATGACCCTCCCATCCAGTTCCCTCATGGAGAGGTTTCAGCTTCTTGGACACTCAGATTCGCACCCCAGATAGCACTGCTAGGAAGGCCATTCTTCCATCTTGCCAGGTTTGCAAACTCAGTGTGGAAACAATTTAATAGAAAAAAAGCAATGTCTCCTGTTTGTGTCTAGGTGAGAAAGGAGTTCTCTCTCTCCCTTAGTGGTATATGAGGATTTCAGGGTTTTTTCAGGTTTTTGAGCAAATCAGGTTGTGTTTTTTTGTTTGTTTTTTGGTGGGGCAGAATTTTGACAGAATCCTAGATTGAATCAGCTTGTTGAATCTGTCTGTTGCACAGAGTTAAATGGGTGCATTATAAAGGTTACTGCAAATATTTGATCCCACTAGCTTGAAGTGATTATAAGAGCTACCATTTATAGAGTACGTATAATATGCTGGGGGTTGTATTCAGTGTTTAACAGGGTTATCTCGTGTTATCTTTAAAACAACGCTGACATAAGTGTTATTATCTTTTGATGAGACTGAGATTGGAGAGAGGAGCTTATGTATGAAAATGTCACACAGCTAGTGGAACTTCCATTTGTTTAAAATGCCAGAGGGGCGCCTGGGTGGCTCAGTGGGTTGAGACCTCTGCCTTCGGCTCGGGTCATGATCTCAGGGTCCTGGGATCGAACCCGCATGGGGCTCTCTGCTCAGTGGGGAGCCTGCTTCCCTCTCTCTGCCTGCCTCTCTGCCTACTTGTGATCTCTCTCTGTCAAATAAATAAATAAAATCTTAAAAAAAAAAATAAAATGCCAGAGCAGGAAATAGTTATAAAAACCAAAAATAAACAAAAAAAACTAATTTCATATACATCCACTTCCATACACACTTTCTCACCCCACTTCCTTTCTGAATTATTTTGAAGCAAATCAAAGGCATAACACTCTATCTGTAAACCCTCAGCATTTATCTCTAAACACCCCCTTTTTTTAAATATAACCATAATAAAGTTATAATGGATTCTTAAAAAATTTCAACCATTATTCAGTGATTTCAAACTTCCTGTCAGTTCAGATGCCTCATGCACATTTTAGTATAGTCATTTGTTCGATTAAACATTCACACACACTTAGCACTCTATTGATGTCTCAAGTATCTTAATCTGTAAAAATTTGTCCTTTTTTTGTTTTTTTTTTTCCTTGTCTTTAATAAGTGATCATTTGTCCTGCAGAATTTCTCAAGATCTGGATTTTATTGATCGCACCCATTGGTGACTTTTAACATCTTCTGTCCCTTGAATTTCCTATAAACTGGTAGTAACATTTAGAGAGTTAATCCATGCATGTTTGAGTTTTTTAATCAAAAAAAGTATATATAAAAAAAGTATGTGACTGATGCTGAATACTTCCTCTTGTATCGTATCAGGAGGCTTGTAATATCTGATTTTCTCTGGTGTTAAGATGGATCCAGGGATTCAGCAGTTTTGTTAGCCTGACTCACCAATGATATAGTTTGTCAACCTAAATCCATTATTTCTCTGGGGGTTGCAAAATGCAACCTTTTGCACTTTGTATCATTCCTTTTTCATGTACTACCTGGAATTCTGTAATGAAAAAAATTTCATTCTCAGCTATTCAATTACTCTGAAATATCTTTCATAAATAAAAGATAAAAGGCAAGTCTTCAAAATAATGAGATGATTCTCTGGCATCTTACAAAGAGCACTGATTCCTTTTAGTAGGAAACCGAATTTAGAAATCACAGTCCGAACAGTGGGGTGCAGAATAGGAACTCATAACCACTAGTTGGGATACTGCCTCCATGCTCCCACTAATTAGAGCAAATTCAGTGGAATATTATAAATGGTCACCACGTGTATAATGGTAAGACTATACCACTCATTAAAAATGAGTAGCATTCCAAAAATTATGAATTAACTAAGGGGAAAGTGTACCAGTAGAAACAATGTTGCAAAGAATGGTTATTTCCAAAGCTAGTTTCCAAATAAATATGGAAGGAAGCTATCTAATTTTAGTAGTGCATGGTGCCAGAGCCTACAAGTTTGATTCTTTACTTCAAAAAATAATGTATTCTGAATTTAAATCTGGGATAAGTGTCAAGAATATGTTTGTAAGCATTACTGTTCCCTGCTATGGGGATAGAAGGGTCTTCCCTTCATACGCTGGGTCAGCGTGGTTGTAGATGGGAGGTCTTCCCTCACTCCATACATTCCACCTGCACTGTGAACTTAATCCTCTGTCACATATAGGCTCCAAGTAGGAATGGGACCTCACTGTGTTTATCAGGGATTGGGGGTTCAGGGCATCTTAAAATAGATTGCATTTTTGTAGTGACTTCCTTATTAGATCTGGGATGACAGAAGCCTGGAGATGACAGGTGAGAAGAGATCGGGAGCCTCCTAAGTCATTGGTTCCTTACCAATGGAAGAAAAGACAATAATTAGTTCATAAGTAAGGGATTTGAATTTTGTTGTCACCTCCAGTTCAGCTAATGGACTAAAAGCGAAAAGCAAATATTCCACCAAAAAAAGGAAAAAAAAAATCATGTAAATGATGTATTCTTACATCATTTAGATTTGTTAATCTAAAAAAAAGTCAGCACAGCATAATTTCTTGTTTAACATACCTGCTTTCAGATTTCCTTTGTTGCATTTATAACTGCTATGAAAATACCACACCTCCATCAACATGAAGAAGAGAAGTTCTTCTTAAATGCCAGAGGACAGAAGGAAACATTGCCCAGCATATGGGACTCACCTACTAAACAGCTCTCTATTGTCGTGCCTTCATACAATGAAGAAAAACGGTGTAAGCCCGATATCATTTTCTGGGTAAGGGGTCATTGGGAAGAAAAGGAAATTTAAAGTATGAACTTTGCTGTCTTTGACAGAATGTTAGTAGAGGTGGGCTGTGGTGAATGCATAGTTGGTAGTTGTAGTTCATAAGAGGGGAAACAAATACTAGCTGTAAAGGATAGGGTCAGCATCATGAAGTCATAGGACTGAAGTGTTCTAAAGAAGCAATAAGCCAGATGTGAGTAGAAAACAGCCCTTCCAGATGGGAGGGGCTATTGGGGGAGAGTCCTGGAGAGGCCTGTTTGACTCTTCAGACTTTTTCCATATGTAAACTGTGTGTTTGGGGCTTGGTAAATCATTTTCAAAAGCAATTTTTCATACATTTTTTTTTTCTTTAAGTGCCTGTAATGATGGATGAAGCTCTGGGCTATCTAGAGGAGAGACAGGTATCATGTTTTTTCTTTCAATATGATGTCTCTTATTAAAACTAGACCAGATCACCAACTTGTAGATCGCAGGCTAGATCCGCTGTGAGAGGCAGTGGCCGCTGAGCTGGGCCATTAAGGTCACCAGGCCTCCGGTGCTCAGCTTGCTGCCTACTCTCAGGTGTTAGCAGGCAAGCCAGGCACGTGGCTCCCTGCCTCCAGAAGCAGGTGGGTGAACCCAAAACAAACAGAAGCTGAAATTTCTTATGTACCCTCCCGCCCACTTTTTATTGTCTTGCCTGATGATATATTTAAAATTGAGTAGACTGTAGACTGTAGACTACTACAGTCTGTAGACTTTTTGTGGCCACACAATGCTGTTTCTACTTTTGTACCTTTTTAAAAAGACATTTATTTGAAAAAGACTTATAATGAAAGTGAAATTATTCTTGTTTTTCTTTATTATTCAGAGGAGTTCCTCTCTATTTTCTTTCCCCAAATAAGAAGAAAAGTAATATGTGTCCTTGTTTTGTACCATCAGCCGCTGTTGGAATCTCCTTGGAGAGTTCAAGGAAATAAATGAGCTTTGCCAGCTGTTTTTTTTGTTTTGTTTTTTTTTTTAGAAAATTCCTTGTTTGATTTACTTTGGTTTTAGGTTTTACATGTAAAAGGAAGATAGAAGATTCATTAAAAGAACTTCATTAAATTCATTAAAAGAACATTCAAAACTTGAGTTGAAAGAAGAGAAAGGGGCACCTGGCTGGCTTGGTCCATGGAGCATGCGACTCTTAATCTTGGGATTGTGAGTTCAAGCCCCATGTTGGGTATAGAGATTACCTAAAAATAAAATCTTTTAAAAAGAAAAAATAAAAGAGGGAGGGAATGGAGCCTTTATTATATATGAGGCTTCTATCGCTTCTATTACATGTTTTCAAAAGAACCACATGTGCTACGATTTTGGGGGGGGGGGTTGTTTTTTGGGTTTTTTTTTAAGGTTTTATTTATTTATTTGACAGAGGGAGATGCAGGGGGAGTGGGAGAGGGAGAACCAGGCTTCCCGCTGAGCAGAGAGCCCAATGTGGGGCTCGATCCCAGGACGCTGGGATCGTGCATGACCTGAGCCAAAGGCAGATGCTTAAGGACTGAGCCACTCAGACGCCCTTTGGGTTTTTTTTAAATGAGAAAACAGACCAGAAGTTCATAAGACTAAGAAATAGTGTGGCCAGGTTAGAATTACATGTTCTAACCTCCAACCTCACAGACTTTTTTCTCATACATGTTTGTAGCGTCTGTTAGAAGTGCCCAGCCCGGCAAGCACCAGGCTGCTCCCACCGATTTGGTACCGAGTGGGTTGCGGGAGAGGAATGGGGGACACACTCACGGATGTTCAGTCAGTGTTTGCCTTCTGCTCCTGTCCAGTGTCTTTCCTCCTTTTTTGTTCTTGGCCTTTTTATTTTATGTGCTTTTTGTATACTTAATTATATTCTTTTTTTTTTAAAGATTTTATTTATTTATTTGAGAGAGAGAGAAAGAGAGGGGAGAAGGTCAGAGGGAGAAGCAGACTTCCCACAGAGCTGGGAGCCCGATATGGGACTCGATTCCAGGTCTCCGGGATCACGACCCGAGCCAAAGGCAGTCACCCAACCAACTGAGCCACCCAGGCGCCCCAATTATATTCTTTTTATACGTAGCACACAATAAAAAACAATTGTTATTTAAACTCCTTACATTATTTTTGTTCTTTAAGCTCCTTTATCAGAATTCTTGATGACATTTATGCCAAATTGTGGCATTTTATTTTTGTTTCTTACAGAAGCAAGATCCTACATTCACTTATGAGGTGATAGTAGTTGATGATGGCAGCAAAGACCAGACTTCAAAGGTAAGTAAACTTGCTTTTAGGATTGCCAGTAGGGAGAAAGAAATAGAATAATTTAGCAGATGTAAAGTCTTCTTTCCACTCATGAGAGAACACTGACGATGTGCCAGCACTCTCTATTGTTACAGTACAGGTTCTCAGAAAGGCAGAGAGCTTTCATCTATGGAAAGCTGGGAAATATACCTGCTCTTCCACCACTCCAGAAGACCAGGGAAGCTATGAAGATCACCAAATTGGGAGAAAACATGCATAATTCACCATGGCCACTGGGAGCCTTCTTTGCTTACTAATACATATAGTTCCTTTTTCCTAAGCACAATTTTTTTCTTTTTTTTTCTTTTTTTTTTTTAAGATTTTATTTCTGTATTTGAGAGAGAAAGAAAGAGAGCATGATCGAGGAGAAGGTCAGAGGGAGAAGCAGACTCCCAGCAGAGCTGGTCGCCTGATGTGGGACTCGATCCCGGGACTCCAGGATCATGACGTGAGCCAAAGGCAGTCGCCAACCAACTAAGCCACCCAGGCGCCCACAGTTTTTTTTCCTTTATGCTTCACTTTGCCTTACAATTTCTTAAGCAGTCATGGAAATAGAAAGATGCCTTCATATCTGACTCTGGATATTAGATATGTCCTTTGGCATACATCCATTGAGATTTATCCATGGAAGGTAACAAGTGTCTTAGAGTGATGCCCCTCATGTTCCTGTATTCTTAGACCTATAGCTCCTGAGCTGTTAAAAAAAATAAAAGCTGATCTGCTAGGAGTGAGAATAACTTCACAGTCTCTATGGAAATGAAGATCAAAAGGGGAGGGTATTGGGTGCCTGGCTGTCTTAGTCAGTAGAACATGCAACCTGTGATCTTGGATTTGTGAGTTCAAGGCCCCCGTTGGGCATGGAGCCTACTTAAAAAAAGAAAGGAAGGTAGGAAGGGGCGCCTGGGTGGCTCAGTTGGTTAAGTGTCGAACTCTTAATCTCAGCTCAGGTCTCAGTCTCAGGGATGCGAGTTCAAGCCCATGTTGGGCTCCATGCCCATAAAAAATAAAATGAAAAATGAAAAAGAGAGAGGGTGCTGTTGATGAAGAGAGATAAGATAGAAGAGCAGTGTGGAAAAACAAAGGGTATGGACCATACTACAGTGGATTGATGACTGACTGATAAAGAGATGTACACAATGAATACAGATCACCATTTCATGGCTTTGATTATAAATCAAAAAGTAACGGCAAGAGCGCCTGGGTGGCTCTGTGGGTTAAGCTTCCAACTCTTGGTTTCATCTCAGGTCATGATCACAGGGTTATGAGATCAAGCCCCACAACAGGATATACACTCAGTGGGGAGTGTGTGACCCCTCTCCCTTTGCCCCTTCCCCCACTCGCACATGCTCTCTCTCTCTCTCTCTCTCTCTCTCTCAAGATAAATAATCTTAAAAAAAAAACACTAATGGCAATTGAGTAAAAAGATTTGGGGAAACATGTTTCAGAATATGAACAACTTCTCTGGGGAGTAAGATAAGTTGCTGACAAGTAAATGAGTTGTTAAGCAATAAGGGGAGATTGGCCATCTCAAGTATGTGCCAGTCGATCAGTGCATGGATTTTATTTTCTGTAGCAGCTCATTGGCGTAAATAAAGGAGTCAGAATAAGAGAGAGCTGCTCCCTGTTCTGGTGGTACCTCTGCAGGAAAGTGAATTGTGACTTCATCCTAGTGGGTCATTACTGGTTCTTGGCATCAGGAATTCAACAACTCTGGGCCATTAAAATGTATCCTGAGTATAATCTAGTCGCGAGAAGAAGGTGACTGGAACAGCAGTATTTAAGCCAAACTCATAAATGCAGTTTATGTTACTGTTTTGGAATCCAAGTTAATACTATTCTGACTTTTATATAATTTGACAGGTAGCTTTTAAATATTGCCAGAAATACGGAAGTGACAAGGTACGAGTGATAACGCTGGTGAAGAATCGCGGGAAAGGCGGAGCTATTAGGATGGTAATACATCGTTTCAACATTTTTATCTAAAATATAAACATTAATGATTTCTTTTGCAGACTATAGTACATTTGTGTTCTACAACTAGCTAGTTAAATACCACCATTTCAAGATAGTGGCAGATTAGTTTTAATAAGAATTTCATATAATTTCATTATATAATATGACCAAATCTTAAAAATCATGCCATATTGATAACATACTGGGTAATTCAGGAGAATATGCTTATCTTAATCAAAGTTTAAAATGTTACCATGTGCCTCTGTGCATCTTCGATATAGTTACTGGATAATAAGTTTAAATGATTTTTTTTTTTTTGCAGTTAATAAAATCTGATTTAGGTCTATCCTGATGAAATTTGCAGTCTGCTGTACTTATGGGAGGTACACATGAAGTACTATAGAAATTCCAAAAGGAATAGGTTAGTTTCAGAGTCAAGATACTCTGAAGAAAGACCATAAGTCAAGATAGATATGTGAAAGAAAATATAAAGGGAGCTTTAAATGATTTAGAGGTTTATTTTACTCCCCCCACCCATAAAGAGAAATTTGAGCATAGGCAGCCCAGGCCTTGTTGAACGTGGTGTCATCAGAAATCCTGCCTCGTAACTTTTCACTCCCTCTTCCTCATACACACAAGGTGAATCCTGGAGTGCTAGCCATTACTTCTACATTCCAGACAGGAAGGAGAAGGGCAAAGGCACAAGGTATAGGCTGGCTGGTTTGCCCCCTTTTAGAGAGTTTTCCTAGAAGCTCCACCCAACAATTTACTTAATTCTCACTGGCAAGAACAATGTCACAAGGCCACTCCTATTTCCAAGGAAAGCTGAGAAATGTTTCTAACATTTTCATTCCTGACCTAATCAGAGTAAAGAATAGATACTAAGTAGGTAACTAGCAATCTCGGGCATATGTCAAGCGACTTGACAGAGGGAGGTGTCACCCAAGCCAAGCCTCCAATAGTGGTGAACACTGGCTTTGACTTGGTTATTCCACTTGATTGGTTATTTTAAATAAATTAACCACTTCAGCGTACTTACCACATCTAATCCTCCTCATGTTGTCTCATGAGTTAGGTCCTATTATTTCAATTATGGAGGTGAGGGATGCGACACATAGGTAGGTAAAGTAACTTACTCAAGGTCACATAGTTACTAATAGATAGAATAAAGGTTTAGATTAGTTAGTACCCTGAAGTCCATGCTCTTAACCTAACCTCTCTGATAGTGTGTGGGAAGAGTTGAGAGAAGAGCATGCCAGTCAGCAAAGTAAAAAAGACAGAAGTCCGGACTCTTAGAATGTATACTGGGAGCAGTGAGTGTGCTCTGACTGGGTCATGGGACATGCAAAAAGGAGAAAAAGCAAATAGGGGGATGCAATATCATGGTGGCCTTTAAATCTATCCATTCACTTATTTATTCAGCCAACATTGCAGTGCCTACTACATGTCTATTATTACTTTATTAGAGATACTGAGATAAAGGACAACCAGGGGTGCCGAGGTGGCTCAGTTGGTTGAGTGTCCAACTCTTGATTTTGGTTCAGGTTGTAATTTCATGGGTCTGGGATTGAGACCCATGTCAAGCCCTGTATGGGGGCTCCACACTCAGTGGGGAGTCTGCTTGAAGAGTGCCACTCCCTCTGCTCCTATCCTCGCTTGAGTGTGCATGCTCTCTCTCTAAAATAAATAAATTTTAAAAAAAGACAACCATCCTATCCTTAAGGATATCATAGTTTATTAGTGTAAACACTGTAGTAGAAATGTATACAAAATGTTGGCACCACCTTCCATCTGGGAGGAGCAGCAGCAATGACTTCCCATAGTTGTTTTTATCTCATTTTTTCACCAGTATTCTAATGGATATGATTTTTTTTTTTAATTACAGAAACTAGTTCGTGGGCTTATCCTATAGAATAAATGATCAAAATTTTGCCTCGGGGCGCCTGGGTGGCTCAGTGGGTTAAAACCTCTACCTTCGGCTCAGGTCATGATCTCAGAGTCCTGGGCTCGAGCCCCACATTGGGCTCTCTGCTCAGCAGGGAGCCTGCTTCCCCCTGTCTCTCTGTCTACTTGTGATCTCTCTCTCTCTCTGTCAAATAAATACATAAAATCATTAAAAAAATTTTTTTGTCCACATTTGTATTTATTTTACCTATACTCCTACTGTTAAGTGATATCACAAACAATAAATTCACTCAAGTGGAACATGAGTTAAGAGTTGATGTATAGGGGCACCTGGGTGGCTTAATTGGTTAAGCGACTGCCTTTGGCTCAGGTCATGATCCTGGAGTCCCAGGATCGAGTCCCATATCAGACACCCGGCTCTGCGGGAAGTCTGCTTCTCCCTCTGACCTTCTCCCCTCTCATTCTCAGTCTCTGTCTCTAATAAATAAATAAATAAATCTTTAAAAAAAAAAAAGAGTTGATGTATAGTTTCTTTCCATGGGAAATATATACTCTTAGAGCCATACTTTGCACAAAAGACCAATCAATTCAATATTGAGGGGCATAATTTTGCTAAGTGTCAGACCCCTCAAATAACATAAAATAGTATTTGGATATATCTACATTTCCTAAATTTTAGTGATATTCCATATTTCTTTATTCAGTGATTAAACTAATTTAGATTCCAGGGGCACCTGGAATAAGATTGGTTAAGCATCTGCCTCAACTCAGGTCATGATCTCAGGGTCCAGGGATTGAGCCCCACATTAGGCTCCCTGATCAGCAGGGAATCTGCTTCTCCCTGTGCCTCTGCTACTCCCTCTGCTTGTGCTCTCTCCCTCTCTCAAATAAGTAAATAAAATCTTAAAAAAATCCCCCAAACCCACTTTAGATTCCTTAATAAAGAATACTAAAGGTCTATCATCTTAGGATGTGTTTCACAGCAAGTTCATATATATTAAATTTGTTCAATCCACCCATAAATATGTTCATATGCTGCCCTAAAGTAGCCCCGATACATATACAAACATATATAATGTATGTGATAGCTATTTTACTTTTTTTTTATTGATGTAGGATATCTTTTATTTGTCCAAATCTATTTTCATATCATATTTTATAAGGTATTAATGGTATGATCTCACAGAGTTTTTAAAATCATTAAATAGGCATTAGATACATTTGGAATGATCTTATCCGTGTAATGTGTTTTTGGGGAACTTTGGCCTCCTGCCATTTCACACTTAATATTAGATATTAGACTATCCAATATTAGCTATTTTAAGTAAAGCGAAACAGACTGGTATGTCATTGAATATAACCTTAATTTTAAGCAACTTTCTTTTAATTGAAATGTTTAAATGCAGGGTATATTCAGTGCTCGAGGAGAAAAGATCCTTATGGCAGATGCAGATGGAGCCACAAAGTTTCCAGATGTTGAGAAATTAGAAAAAGGACTGAATGATCTACAGCCTTGGCCTGTGAGTATAAGAACATAGTTTAAATGATCTTTAGTCAAGAAAACAGGTAGTCTAAAGTAACATTAAAATGTAATTTACATAAAGTTAAAAAATTGGTGCTTCTTTTGGTGTGAAATTCCTATATACAACTCCACAGAAAAGCTAATCATTTTATTATAAAAATTACTGATGGTCTGAGATTTACTTGACAGTTACTTAATATTTTAGCCATCTCTCTCGATTTTCAATCACCGCTACCAAAGTTTTAATATTTATTATATATATTCAGCCAAGCCTTTTCTTTAAAAGCGTAGACTGAGCCTCCCAGGTAAAGACGTGAAACAAAACTGGATCACAGAATGCTTGTTTCTGACGAAACAAACTCACACAGCAACCACTCAAAGAGTGTGTGCAATTACATTGCCGTAATTTCAAAAAGTGGAGATTGATTTTAACTCAGCATAATGCATTTGAGATTCATCCATATTACTGTCTTTATCAATAATTTTTTCCTTTAATTACTCAGCAATATTCCATTGTATGGGAGTATGACAGTCTATCGATTCAACTGCTGAAGGACGTTTGGGTTGTTTCCAGCATTTGGCAATTATGAATAAAGCTGGTACCAACATTTTGTTTAAAAAAAAAAAGTGGAAGTTGAGGAAAGAAAAATTCTGATGCCACTTCCACTTTTTAAAGGCCATTTAGAAAAGACAAATTTACCAAATTCTGAGCTTTTACCAAATAATCTCAATCTGGAGAGAATCAGACTGAGAAAATGAATAAGCACCGTTGGGCAACATTAAACAGTATACCTATCTACCATCACACAGTATCTCAGAATTTCAACAGAAGCATGAAAAATTGCTAGGGCTTGCTATTTTCAGGGCTTCAAGCTAAGTTTAGGGTACAGATCCATGTGACTAAATCCATTCTTCAGTGGAGTGTATCCTTGTATAGGACATAACAAAATCTCACAACAGCAAAGAACCCAAATAACCCAACGAAGCTTTAGGGGTGCTCCCTCCCTCCCCCACATATAATATTCAGGCCTTGAAACTCAGGTTCAGAGGGGATAAACAGGTACTACAAAAAGTACAAGTTACCCCTGCTATCCAAAAGAAGAAAATTTTCATTTGTAAGCCAAATGGCATAAAACAAAGAAGCAATTACCATTAATTTTTGCAGCAATTTTTTTTAATGTTCCCACACTGAAAAATAACCGTTTTTTAGGCTTTTCTGACACCCTAAGACATATCTTGCTAACAGATACACAAAGTATATCAGGATAAAGCAGAGATGCTCCTAGACACAGCTCAAAGCTATGGCGCGGCTGGATGCTGAGATGCTGAGTGTCACTCTGGGGAAGGAGCCGGGCAGGGCCGCTCTCGCTGCTCAGTTTGCTGCAAAACAAATGTTAAACACTGTCTGTGCTTTTTGCTTCTTTTTTGTAAAAGTGAAAAGCCTCTTCATATTCCTTTCAGTTAGCAAGAACAGGTACTAATATTGGTCTTTCAAAAAAGCAACGTGGCCTAACATGAACTTTTAAAACCAGGGTATACCTGTATATCAAAGAAAAGTCCCATGTACTGTCCGAGAGCTCCCCATGTTAGTCATGACCAAGTCAAAGAAATGTCAGCCACACCAACATATTACTATAAAAAAAGAATTAAAATTTCATACAATAAAAGATAAACTCCAAATGAAAGCCGGTATAATCTAAGAAAAGGGATAAAATTGCATGAAAGTATTTTTGCTGGAGAAATAATGAAAATAAGAATTCAGCAACACAGGCATTGGAAGGAGAGGTGATAAAACAACAGAATGGTATTAGAGAAATTACAAAAGAAACAAATTGAGGGCCAAAATAAAATCAATAAATAGAACTATCCGTGAATGAAATAGCCCTAATTTAGAACTAATTATATTATTATATATTTGTTAAAATAATCCCTATTTATGTAGCAAAAACTGAACAATAAAAAAAGTAAAACCCCCAAAAGCAGAACATTTAATAGTTAAAAAACCTCATATCCTTCCTAGAAATAAGTATGTTTATTTAATTTCGTGGCTTTTCACAAGTATTCCATTTCTCCTTTGACCATCACCCACTCTCCTTTTCTATCTAGTAGTTTTTCTTTAAATATATTAAATGAATTAACTAATTCTTAAAAATTATTTCTGGAAATACCCCTTTTATCTGTGCTATTCAAAAGAGTAGGTACCTGCCACATGTGGTTATTTAGATTTAAATTAATTAAATAAAATTATAGTTCTTCACTAAATTTTAAATTCTAGTCCTCACTGGCCACATTTCATATACTTGTGGCTAGTAGGTGTCTTATTGGCTAACACAGATATAGAGCGTTTCCATCATCACAGAAGTTTTGTTTCACATTACGGCTTTATACCATATGATATGAAATTATTATTGGATATGTTACATGTTCACTATCACTAAAATAGTATTTCTTCTTCCACCTCTTGGTGAATCATGATAAGCGAAAAGAATATCCAAGTAGGACAGTTGTTGGGTTTGATTTCCTAGTTTTTCCCAGGGAACCCACCAAGATTGGTAAATGTTTCTAATGCATTATGCCTTTAGCTTGGGGGGCATGAGTAGGAGGGAGGGTGGAAGGTCTCATTTGTTTGCAGCTGACTTTATGTCATTCTACAGTAACGCAAAGAAAAATTAAATGATGTAGCCAAAGTTACAGGGTGAACAAAACCATAAACAGAGAAAAATCTGAACCTTCTGTGAATCCAGTTTCTTTTCTACAACTCTGAAAAGGAAAGGTTTCAAAGTCTGTGGATCAACTCAGTAATGATTATTTTTGAATTGGGATCCCTGTGTACTCACCCTTCTGATAAAGCTTATAAATAGCCAATCATTGCTCTCAGAAGACTTGCACTCTGAAGCTAACACTCATAGAGGAATTAGAAGGAATCTTCTTAAGTATCTAATTCAGGTGTTGGCACACTTTTTCTGTAAAGGGCCAGAGAGTAAATATTTTCAGCTTTTAAGCCATATAGTCTCTGTTGCAACTACTCAAACCTGGTGGTAGCACAAAAGCAGACCTAAAGAACACATAATTGAATGACCATACCTGTGTTCCAAGAAAAGTTTATTCACAAGACTAAGCAGCAGGCCAGATTTGGGCCACGGGCTGTAGATTACAGACCCTTGGTCTAATTCAATCATTTATCCAACCCTGGAAACTTTTTATAGCTCCCAAGTGATCTCTCAGTCTCTGCTTGCATAGTTAGAGTGATGCACAAACAGCCCATCGATCTCAACTCAATTACAGAGTTCCTCTTTACATTAAATGCAAATATGCTTCCCTTTAATCACCCCCTTTGATTGGTTCTGTTTTTCAGAGTGACACAGACTAGTGTCTTGTACTTTTTTGTGATTGCCCTTTAGAGAGAAAGCTGTTTTCCCTGTGGTCTTCTCTATTTTAGGCTGTCAGTAGTTCTTTCAGGTTTGAAAACAGCATATTTCTTTTTCTTATCCTGATCGTTTTCCACTGAAGATGCTTCGGCTGGTGTGGATATGGTCACCACATTTACTTAGTTACCTCACATGGCCAATTCTTTTGTGTGCATTGCCATCGCACCTCGTCTCCCCATCCTCAAACTGGCACAAACGTATCCTCAAACTGTGTTTGTTTTGCCTTGTTTTATTTAGGAATGGAACTGTGACTGTATTAAACTGGTATGTTCGCTTTGCATTTGTCAAGGTGTAGGGCTTTTTTCCTATCTTTAGTGCAATTGCCATTCTATTCACAATTCATTTAAGTCACAGATCTGATAAGCATGACTTGTATATGACTTGTATATGTTATGAAACAGTTATGAAACAGTTATGAAAATGATGAAACAGGAACATGGGTTTCGAAGTAGTCAAATCCTGTAATGGCTACATGACTAACTCACTAGATGGCAGTAGTTAGCTTCAGTCTGCATTAGTGTGTTGACTCTACAGAATGTTTGTAATGGCTTCTAATGTTTTCTCAGCTGATATTATTTTTAATTGCACTTACAGTGCTGGACAGATTATCCTTAATGTATTTAGAAAAGTTACTTGCAATTTCTTCTCCAAAGAAGATCTTTTAAGGTTTTAAACTAAACATGTAATTTAAGTAGAGCTTTGTATGACCCACAAGTAAAATAGGGATTTATATTTAGTTCCAAATATTTTATGTTATCTTTTTTAAGTACAAAGCTTTTCTCCAAGCTTTTCAATTTCTTAACTAGTAGCTATGCTACCTCTTTTAATAAAATATGCTTGGTTTTACAGTAATTTTTCTAAGCAAAATATACGATGATCACTTTAGTGGCTTAACTGTAAAAATAGAATCAAAACTCCCTAAACAGGCAAAATAGATGACAAAAAATCTGCACTCCATAACCATAGCGTAATTCCTGAGGCCGTGACTTGGATCTTGGATTTTCATTTAGACATAATTCCAGTAAACTTAGTTTTGAGGTTTTGAAGGCCACAAATGATGAAAGGTAAGAGATATGAAGTAAAATTGCATTGCGAAAAACTACAGGAAAGAGATACTAACCACGCTACCCCCCTCTGTCTGGAGTGATTCCTAGCTAATGTCCCTGAATATTCCTTTGTCTTTAATATAGTAGTTCTGGACCAAATGTGGTTTTGGGACACTAACACTTCATACATGTATACATGGTTTGGTTTTTCCTTAAACAAGAATGTGACAGTTACGGTCTCTTTTTTTGTGGACCGTGGGCAAGTCTAAGAGTCAGGTGTATCTGTGTCACCTTCTCAGATGGCCAGCCATCCAAAAGAAATCCCTTAACTTGCCAAATCATTTGTTTTATAGACCCAGCAGTTACACAAGCATTTTGCTGAGATCTCTGTGAAAATCAAATAAGGCAGAATACAAAAATTAGGAAGATAGTCTTGAAAATGTAAAAAGAGGTAGGTTTTACTCGGTGGAACTTTTAGGACAGTCTGTCTCAGCAGATCAGGCAGTGAAGGACACGCGCTGACCACCAGCGCAGGCCCATAATGTGCCAACAAACCTGGTTTGAAAGTGGATATCTCTTAAGAATAGGGAAAGCAAACTTTTTCTCTAAAGGGAAAGAGGGTAAATATTTTAGGCTCTGTAGATCACATATGGTCTCTGTTGCAATACTCTTTTTTTAACAACACTTGAAAAAACCATTCTTGCTCATAGGTCATGCAAAAGCAGGCAGTAGGCTGGTTTTGGCCCACAGGCCATAGTTTACCGACCTTCTTGTTCTAGAAGACTAAAACCTTAATATTAACCATAATTTCTGCTGACCACAAAAATTTTCATAAATTTAATATCCTCATGATTGTTAAGAGAAAATTCTCTTAATTTAAAAGGCAAGGAAGGACACCTGGGTGGCTCGGTTGAGCGTCCAACTCTTAATTTTGGCGGGGCTTGTGATCTCAGGGTCATGGGATCCAGCCTCGCATCAGGCTCCCTCCTTGTCCCTCTGCCCCTCCTCCTGCTGGTACACCCTCTTTGTCTCTCTCTCAAAACAAAATAAATAAATCTTTAAAAAATAAAAATAAAAAGTAAAAATCAGGGAAATAATAAGACATCTTTTCATCAAAGGAAAAAAAGAGTAAAGTCACCAAATTTACCAGGTGAGCCTGTGTAGATTGATATAATATTTTTCTAGAACAAATTCAAAGAATCAATAATACATATCCCTTGACCCAGCTTTGAGAAATTTACCTTAAGGAAATAATTAAGAATGTATATAAAATAAATTTTCAAGGATTTTTTTTCCTTGTTTTTAAAATATATTTATATTTAATATATTTTAATTTCTTAGTAAGAAAAAATAGAAATTATTTAGAGTATTAAGTATGCATTTACACAGGTTAAATTCATTGTCATAGAATCCTATTCAGTATATATAATTAAGTGAAAAAATCAATTTTAAACATCTGATATATATATAGGTAGCTATAGCCATATTTAGTTATCTATCTAATAAATAATGTATTAACATCACTTATCTCTGAATAGTGGGACTATGGATATCTTTTCAAATTTTTATTTTTCTTTAGATTAATTTTTTTTTAAGTTATCTCTACACCCAACATGGAGCTCAAAGTCACGACTCCGAGACCAAGAGTTGCATGCTCTTTCCAACTAAGCCATCCAGGCACCCCTTATTTCTTGTTTTTAACAATGAACGTTTATTGCTTTTGAGGAAAAAAAGGGGGATAGTTTTTTTTTTAAGTCAAAACATAGTTTTCAATAAATAAAACTTTTTCTTAACTCGGTACTTCACTTTATATGCTAAGTTTTCTGTTTCTGTCCACTTTGGATGAATATGACTAATTTTACTATCTGACTTTTCTTTTACTAATTTCTAAATTGTTGCAACTTTATTTCTATATATCTACCTCATTTGGGGTCATGTTTGCCTTATGGAGTACCTATGCCAATTTCCATTTCTACCTCATATGTTTCTTAACTATGGGTGTGGAGTTCAGATGCTCCTAGGTTCAAATTGCATGTGACTTTGGGCAATTTAATCCATCCACCTCATTTTCCTCATCACTGACATATGGGCAGTGGCCTAAGTTCATAATCCTGAGGTAATGATCAAAATTTTTTTAAATGTATAGTTAAGTGTTTAGCATCTGTTCAGCACTCAGTAACCATTACCTCTAATTATTAACATAGTCTTTGTGTTTGATTTTTCAGAGCTAATTCTAATGTTACTGTTTGTAATTGTTCATATAAATTAACTCTACTTAGTTCTATTCTGTTCCTTCTCTCCAGTGAATTGTGAGGAAATACTTAAATGGAGAAGTACTAGGTAAGAGAGATTCTGATGGAGCATTTTATAGAGACAATATGGTACCACTTTTTACAGCTTTTAAGAGCTAGCTGTCATAGTAACTGAAGTATTTTTCAACACTCACAAAAAAATTAGTGATACTCTGAAAGAGGCTTAAAAGAGACTTCATATTTATATACATCTTCTAATATGAGCAGTTTTAAAAGCAAGAATATCTTTTCCTGAAGAACAGCTAACTGTTCTAGAAGCTGTTTAGATGAATTCTTTGTGATAGTGAGGTCAATATCAGGGATTCAGTTCTTACATCAGAACTGCAGATATACAAACTTCTCCTAAAAGCTTTTAGGGACTTAAACTGAGAGAAAAAGATTTTAAATGAAAACTTTTGTTTTTCTAATTGGTTTTTATTTTAATTAAGTGGTATTTTATGTTTCTTTTTTTAATTAAATGACATTTTAATTCTACTCAGTCTCTGAAAGGTGGGAAAGGGTCCTTTTTTTTTTTTTTATCTAATAGTAACATTGCTGCTCTTTGTGGATTTTACTTTGAAGCTTATTTGCCATGTACTATCTGAACTTTTTACATGATTCTTCTTTAAGAAAAGCACTCTCTCCCTTCCTGAGCAAAGTACCTCTGCCAGAAAAAGGGAAGAAATTATTCCTGCTACCAACTAGTAGGCAAAGTATGTAACCATAATTTCCAAAAGAAAATATAATGGCCACTAAAATTAGAAAATTAGATCACATATGGTTATATTTTCCCCTTATAAAATTAGCAAATTTAAAATGAGAATAATTAGAACTGCCAAGGATTTGATGAAGTAGTCAATATACCCATTTAGTGATAATATAAAGAACCTTTTAAAGAATAATTTGGCACATAAGCATTTAAAACATTCATACTTTCAGTTTAGTATTCTGCTTCTATGACTTTTTCCAAAGGAGGAAATCCAAAATACAAATGAGTTTTATATCCAAAGATGTTCTTTTGGGTACCTTTCTAAAAGCAAATTAGAAATAGTCAACACATAGGCAAAAAGTGAAAATATGGTAAATCTTTATGGTGAAATATAATATTGCCTTTACCATTGACACAAAAAAGAAAGACAGACATGCAATACTGCTATAAGTTCTTGAAAAGTAAACCTGAATTTTATCAAGTTTCTAACAACCAGTTTACAGGAAATATAGGAGACAGAGGAACATGATAAATGTCAACAGTGTGAGTACAGTCTGCAAAATCCAACATCTAGAAAATTCTACAAACTAATTGCATAGTTTCTTCAACAAATAGAGTATAAGAAAAAATTTAACAAAAGTAGGGGGAATGCATGGATAAAAGAAACATCAACTAATTTGTATGAATTTTATTTGGCTCTTGATTCAAATAAACTGAAAACATTTATGAGATAAGTGGACAAATTTGAAAACTGTACCTGGTATTAAAGAATTATTAAAGTTTTAGTTGTGATAGTGCTATTTTGATTGAAATATACAGCAATTTATAATGTGATGCCTAGAATTTGTTGGATGGGATAGTGATGAGAGGCTTTAGAGAAAGCAAGATTGGCCGTGTATCGGTATTTTTTTTTCTTTTTTTTTTTAATGTCTTGATAATTGTTGAGCTGGGTTATGGGCACATGAGAGCTTCATTTTAGTAGTCTTTCTGCTTTTGTATATTGTTTGAAAATACTCATAATAAAATATTGAAAAACAATGACTTGAATGTAAGAAATTTTTAGGTTATTTTGAATGATAGAAACTGATATGTAGCTCTGGTTTTAAATGCAGAGGGGGAGAAAAGACACTAGGAAATAAAATACTATGAATGGCTACTTTTAGGTAGTGAGATTATATGTGACTTTTTCTCTTTATAATTGTTTTATTATATGTAAATTTATATGCTTGCCATTTTTTTTTACAATATTCACTTTTTAATTTTATGTTGGTGAATAGTTCAAAAGTCAAATGGCACGAGAAGATATACAGTGAAGGGAGGCTTGCCATTTATTTTTCAGCTACTCAGTTACTCTCAGAAGTAACCAGTGTTCATTTCTTATATATCCATCTAGAAGATGTATATATGTTTTCTTTATTTAAAAGTGCGAACTACGGGCGCCTGGGTGGCTCACTGGGTTAAAGTCTCTGCCTTTGGCTCAGGTCATGATCCCAGGGTCCTGGGATCGAGCCCTACATAGGCTCTCTGCTCAGCAGGGAGCCTGCTTCCCCCTCTCTCTCTGCCTGCCTCTCTGCCTACTTGTGATCTCTCTCTCTGTCAAATAATATAAATAAAATCTTTAAAAAAAAATGTGAACTAGGGGCACCTGGGTGGCTCAGTGGGCTAAAGCCTCTGCCTTCAGCTCAGGTCATGATCTCAGGGTCCTGGGATCAAGCCCCATGTCGGGGTCTCTGCTCAGCGGGGAGCCTGCTTCCCCCTCTCTCTGCCTGCCTGTCTGCCTGATTGTGATCTCTCTCTCTGTCAAATACATAAGTAAAATCTTTAAATAAACAAACAAATAAATAAATGCAAACTGTTACACTATTCACTGTTCTCTTGTTCCACTTAACGATGTATCCTGGGATTGAGCCATATTTATACAGCAAAGTGCTTCCTCATTCTTTCTAGTGTCAGAACTAATGCCTTTGGATAGACATACAGATTTGCTACTTCAGACAACCCTGAAATGATTAACCCTACTTGAAAATCCTTTCATACATATGTAAGTTTATTTACAGGAAGAATTCTTAGTTGTGGAATTGCTGGGTCAGATTATATGTATATTTGTAGTCTTGATAGTTTCCACATTGCTGTCTGTAGGGCGTGTAGGCACCATATTGTAAACACTGATAGATTTTATTTGCATTGCTCTCGGGATACATGTGATTGAGGATGTTTTCAGTTGTTTAAGAGCTGTTTTCACTTCCTTTTTTATGAACACTCTATTCATAACCTTTGCCTCTTTTCCAACTGAGTTCTCAGGCTACTTTTATAATAATTAGTGGGGGAACTTTAGCATTTTGGAAATTATCCTCTTGTCTTTAATATAAATTACCAATATTTAGGGCGCCTGGGGGGCTAAGTGGGCTAAAGCCTCTGCCTGTGGCTCAGGTCATGATCTCGGGGTCCTGGGATCGAGCCCTGCATCAGGCTCCCTGCTGAGCTACCCCTTCTCTCTCTGCCTGCCTCTCTGCTTACTTGTGATCTGTCAAATAAATAAATAAAATCCTTATAAATTACCAATATTTACCCCCAATTTATGTGTCTTGTAATTTTTTTTAAAGATTTTATTTGTTTGAGAGAGAGAGACAGAGACAGAGAGAGTGAGCAAGTGAGAGAGACAGAGAGAGAGAAAGCACCAGCCAGGGGAGGGGCAGAGAAGCAGACTTCCCTCTGATCAGGGAGCTTGACTTGGGATTCTATTCTATCCCAGGACCTTGGAATCATGAACTGAGCTGAAGGCAGACACTTAACTGACTGAGCGACCCAGCACCCCTATGTCTTTTAATTTTGAATATGCTTGGATTTTTGTTTTTCCACACAATTTTTTAAAAATTTATTGTCGAATTGATTTTCTTCTAGATTTTGTGTACTTATGCTTTCCTAGAGATCATTTTAAAAATTATTCCTGGTATTTTACACTTAAATCTTTGATGTATCTGAAATATACCCTACTATTTAGTATGAGTTTCAGGTTCAGCTTAATTTGGTTTCCAAGTAGCTACCTAGATGTCCCACAGCATTTATCAGTTCCCTACTGATTGAAAAATGTCATCTTTATCATATTCTAAGTATCCATATTTGTGTGTGTGTATGCTTGCGCGCGTGCGTACGTGTGTGCTCGCGCGCCCACGTGCTTCTGATCTTTCCTCCATTCTGGTCCATGGATTTATCTATTCACATTCTAATACCTTTGTTTTAATTATTATAGCTTTATAATATATATTAAATCCTCATTCTTAGAATTTTCCTGGCTCTTCTGGTTCTTTATTTTTCAATATTAACTCTAAAAATTTGCTTAGCTAGTTCAGTGAGAAATTATTTTGATATTTCTATTGGAATGACCTTAAATTTAAAGATTAATTTTAAGGAGGATTGATTTTTGATACTGTCATCACATCTCATCCATGATCATGGTATGCCTTTCTATGTGTTGGGTTCTTTTGTTTCCCTTGGTAGCTTGTATATGTGTTCTTTATTTAGGTATTGCCACATTTTTTGTAAAATTTATTTCCGGATTTTGCTTTCTTACTGATATTACAAATACCATCTTCCATTATATTTTCTGATTGTACATATGCAGACTAAAGTATTGTGTATATCTTCATTTGTGCCCACTCATCTTAAATTCCCTTAATATGTATAGTAGTTTTCCAGTTGATAATCTTGGATTTTCTAGAATGTAATGATTATGTATAATCATAGCATTTACAGATACCTTTTTTCTAACACCACTATTTTTCCTTCTATGTTAATACAGTATTTTTAATTAGAAGAATCATTTAAAAATATGAATTTTCAAGTCATACATGCCCCTGATATTTACTCTATTGTTCTCTTAGTATAACTAGGCTTATTGTTGCTGTATATATTCTGAACACCTAAGTAAACCTTTAACGATATTTAATTTGACTTTTAAAAAAAAATCAGTATCTAAAAAATGAGGTACTCGCATTGAAAATAAATATTTTTTAATGATATTTAAGTACTGAAAAATCATTTTATTGCTTTTTCCTCAGGAACAAATGGCTATTGCATGTGGATCTCGAGCTCATTTGGAAAAAGAATCAATTGCTCAGGTGAGGCTTTCACTGATGGGCATGATCAGTAGGTTTTTTTCTCTTTTTTTCATACTCCTTAGCAAAAAAATAAGCTTTCATGTTTAATCTCATAAAAATGAGTTTCCTTTCAAAGGAAGAAAAATTTTTAATATTGGAAGGTTTGTGAAAGATTAGCACATTTAGGAATCGAGTTTTTGTGTTACTGTTTTTTAATGAGTATACAAAAAGGATGTAGACTTCACTTCGACTTAGGATGCAAGCAGCTCTTTTTTATTTTTTTTTAAGATACGAGTCCCCATTCAGTTGTAATATAAGGCAAACTTATAAATGATGCATTTTTGAACCTTTCCACTTGCCTTTAATTTTTCTCATATTGGCACACTTTAAGTACTATATTTTGGGTTTCATTTAAAGTTTTTTCTTTTTTTTTTTTTAACTTTATTCCTCTTAGAAAAACACTGTATCTTAAAATTTAACAAGTTGTGATTACCTTCAATGAAGATATTAAATTCTTCATTTTGTAATTTGTATATTAGGCTAGAAAAGCTGGAGTAACTTGGGAGGGAAAATAAAAGAAGTATTCTGTGCAATTTTTTTAAATTATTTTATTTTTTCACTTAAAAATCTGAGTCCAGTGTATCAAGTCCAGTAATTGTCCATTATATTCTTAATGGTTCACTAGAATGGTGAAATAGATCAAGAATAAAGCAATATTTTTCAATGCAAGGTCAGAAGCCTGGGGAATTTTGTTTTTTGTTTTAAACATGTATATTTCTAGGCCAATCCCAAACACACTGAATCAAACTAGAGGGATAGACCAGGAATCTACATTTTTTAACAGTTTCCCAGGTCAACTTCATGTATACCATAGTTTGAGAACCAGTGGAGTAAAAGGCTGAATCTTTCCCTCAATAATTTTGAAATAAGATAGAAATTATAGTTTTTTTTAAGATATACTGATGGCAGCATCATAGAACCTCTTAAAGATTATGCTCAAGATTCTTCTTTTCTTAAGAAATAAATTATTTTAATATCTTCAGCATCTGATCCAGTGTTCTGTGTCGCTATGGACTCTCAGTAGTATTTGGAAAATGTAATCATTTAACCGTAAAGAGTGTCATACTACTAGAAGTTAAAATTGCTTAGAATCTTAAAAAAAAATCTTAAAAAATATTTAAAAATCTTTTAAAAAATCGTTTAAAATAAATAAATAAAAATCTTAAAAAATCTAAAAAAATTGCTTAGCAATCTTAAAAGTTAAGATTGCTTAGCGGTTAGCTAGTCCAGCTTCATCACTTTACTAATACACAGGGGATAAGGAAAGGAAAAGTATTTGTCCAAGATGTTTACGTTATTTTATAATTATAAAACAATAGAAACTATAAAATACTAAATCCCAACAAGAGAAAATATTACAGATATTTCTCCTGGATGGAATATCATGCAGCAAATAAAACAGATGATAGTGGAGACTATATAATAACACAGGAAAATAACCAAAGTATTAGGTTATATGAAAAAAAGAATATGATATTGTAAATACAGCATCATTATTTATGTGAAAATATCTATGCAAACAACAACACTTAAGACTATGCTAATATTTAATGGTTTTATGTATAATTGTTTTCCTTTTTAAAAATTATAGGAGAAAAGAAAGATAATCCCTTTGGCAAAGGAAAAAAAATACAACAATATAGGAAGCAAGAGAGTAATAATTAGGAAGCTAGTGAAATAATCTCTAGGCAAGAGATAGCTGGAACCTATATTTTATGTTCGTGGCAGGAGAAAGGAACCAGTTTTTTGGTTTTATTTTTAATGGTATAAATTCTTTTCATTTAGAACTTCTGTTAGTTTGAAAACTGAATATTTCCTAATGATGGCATTTAAATATGACTGTGCTATGGTCTAAATCTCCTTCCTATCTAGTACTACTTTTAGTCAGACCTCAAGGGATCTATCCCAGGATCTATGTATTTATCATTTATTTTGTCATGCATTCATCTGTTCTTCCATCTCTAAAACTTAGTGGTTGATTTAGTGCCTTTAAAGCCCACAGAATCAGCTGCTACTCCATAGAAAAGAAGGATAAACTGATCCACTGGCAAGAAATCAGCAGTTGTCTACTGCAGGTGTACACCTAACTGCTGCTCAGTAGGCTTGTAGTGGAGGTCCTATTTATTGTCATAGAACCCTACCTGCCTTATACAAGGTCACCTCCACCTGCCACATGTGCAGGAAAGTGCAGTATGGCCTTCCCTCCAGTTTTCTCTTAACTATACACAGTCTAAACCTTACATGGTGATCAGTCTGTGGATAGTGAGAAAATTACGAAGGAATTGATCAAGATAGTGAATAGCACCTTCGATAGCTTAATTGCATAGTTTACAGATCTCTCTTTCCCGAGTACTTTTAGACATATCCTCTGTTAATCCTACCATCTGTTCTGCTGGTCTCTTGGAAGATAAACATGATACAGCACCACTGGAGTCCTTACCATCTTCATTGTATCCGTATGCCCATGTGTTCTGTATAATAGTTATAACAGGGATGTTTATATTGTCTCAGCATTCTCACATTTATCATTTTTAAAGGATTCAAAATAGAATCCGTCAGTGCTTATTTGATGTCTTTAGATTTTCTTTGAAGAGTCTTGGCTTAAGCCTTGGGACTTCTTTGAATTTATTTTAAGATAATGAAAGTACCAGTCAGCTTTAAATTTCACCTGAACTCCTTGTTTACATTTCATCAACATTAGAGAGATTGTTGTTAATATTAAAGTAGTGAATGTCTTTTTCTTCATATTTTTAAATGTCTACTTCAGAAGTTTATATAATGTTACTCTATGACTTTGTTAGTTTCATTGAACTAACTCTGTTCCATAATATATTTTTAGATGTCTTGTAAGATATTTTGCAAGGTTATAAAAATTAAAGGGAGATCCTCTTGTTTGTAGTTTCCCTTGGTATGCTGTAAATGTTAGAAGTCAAGTAAGGTCTTCGTGTGAACTCCATGTGTTTCTGTTTTTTTTTAAATAACCATTATCCTAAAGCAAATAAAAATCCTCTATTAAGATCCAAGCAGAAGTAGTCATGGGATATTTTCATTTGATAACCAGTAAGCTCACCTAAATCACATTAAAAATCATTCAAGGAGAATAGTTCATAGGCATTATTTTTCTACCTTTTAATTTTAATTTTTCTATCTTTCGATTTCTATTTGTTCCTTTCCTAAGCATAAATGCTCTTTTGGAGGTTTAATCAGTCAACCAGTATTTATTGGAAATATTTTATATGGAAGGCCCTGAGCAAGCTGTTGTGAGATTACCAAAATATTTTAACATGAGGTTTCTGCCCAATCTGCTTAGAGAGGTAAGGCCTATTTACATCAGAACATAACTAATGACTCTAGGTGGTAAATGAGAAGTGCTAGATCCTTTCAAAAAGTTTATTTTACAGTTTACAAACATTTTGCCTAATTGCTGTCCAAAGTGGTAACCAATTTATATTCCCACTAGTGGAGTACTCCCTTCGCTCCATATCCTAACAAAATATTTAATGCTATGATTCTTTTTAGTGTTTGCCACTTTGATTAGTATAACATGGTATCATGCTATAGTTAAAATTTGGTGTTATTGGTCACTAATGAGAATGACCATTGTTTTATGTGTTTAAAAAGCTCTTTTGCGTCCTTTTCTGTGAGCTGCTCTTAGGCTGTGTCCAATTTACTTTAGGATTGTACTTTTTATTTTTTATTTCTAGAGAATTCTAAAATGTTATCTTTCTAATGTAGAAAGAATGACTACTAATCATTTTCAGTTACATGTACTGCATATATTTTGTTTCACTGTGTTATTTGGCTTTTTCCTTTTTGACATGAATTATAATAAAAATAGAGAAGTATACACACGCGCGCGCGCATGCACTTAAAAAGAAGTTTGTTTCACATACCATATAGATAATTATTTTATTCTTCCTTCCCTTCCTGCCCTGTGTAATACACAAGTGAAATTGTGGTCAGGAGGTTAAAGTGAGCTTTTTTCTGAAGCTTTCTTCCATTATTAAAAACATTTATTGAGTTTCTGTTACTGTCTGTGCCAAACACTTGGGTAAAGTCTTGACTATTATCTCATTTAATCTTTTTATGTTTAAATATTTTATTTATTTTTTTGACACTCAGAGAGAGAGGGCACACAAGCAGGGGGAGTAGGAAAGAACAGGCTCCCCACTGGGAGCCTGATGCAGGGCTCTATCCCAGGACCCCAGCATCATGACCTGAGCTGAAGGCAGATGCTTCACAACTGAGCCACCCAGGCACCCCTATCTCACTTAATCTTTACAATTACTTTGTGAGGTGGGCATTTTCTTTCCCATTTGATACATGAGGAAAGTGGGATGGAAAGAGTTGAAGTAACTTGCTCAATGTCACCCTCCTAATTATTAATGCAGCCAAGATTCAAATACAGGTCTGCTCAGGTCAGTGGCTTTCTCTGCTTTGTCATGTTATCACCACTTAGTCATGTTTCTGTTTGATGATGATAGGAAAAGCCAGTAAATAGTAAATGAAGAATGATACTAAAGATTACAGTTCTAAAAAGCAAAAACCAAAAGGAGGAAGGGAAATATTAAATAGCATGAAATAGTAAGTGTTCTACATAGACTCTCCGTAGGTTACCAATGTGCAAATACAGGGTATCATTCCATGGATTTATTATGCTATAGAAAATTTTAAGAGATCCTTTATTTTAATCCTAAATATGAGAGTCTTGAATACCATGACAATTAATGATTATCTTTGTTTTAAAGTTTGTAATACTTAATAAATAATGGAATATTATGTCATGTTCTACTAATAAAATTAATTACTAATAATATAAATACTCAGGATTAAAGACTACTTAAGTATCCAGATTATTAAGTTTGGATTTAATTACTTAATTTTTAATTAATTATCCAAAGTATTAAGAAACTTAATCATTAAAATATGTTTATCAGATATGTCATACCTAACCAGAGAGACTATTGTTTCAGATTCCTTCTTCATCTGTGACTTTTGTGACACTCTGCTATACTTCTTTGATCAATATTCTCATTAACTAGGCATAGAACTTTAGGTTTAAATCATAGTGTTTTATATCTCCAAGATATTCTAATAATTGTCACCTTCTTTTAAAATATTTTATTTGAGAGAGCGAGTGAGTTTGAGCCAGGGGGCAGGTGGGGGCAGAGGGAGAGGAAGAAGCAGACTCCCTGCTGTGTAGGGAGCCCAACCCAGGCTCAGTCCCAGAACCCGGAGATCATGACCTGAGTTGAAGGCAGCCACTTAACTGACAGAGCCACCTAGGTGCCCCAACTGTCACCTTTTTGAAACTAAAATATATCTGGGGCAAAGAGGTATAAAATGTATAGATGAATAGTTATAGTATGCTCCTGCTAGATTAAAGCCCTGACCTCTCACAGGTACTGTGATTCTTGTCTGATTCTTCCTGAACCTGTGAGAAGGTTCTTGTCTGATTCTTGTCCGATTCTTCCTGAACCTGTGAGAAGTGAGTAGCTATTTCCCTGGTACCTCTGCCCTGCTCTAAGCAGTAGGCATCCTCAAAGTTTCCGTAATATACTTTGCCAGTGAAGCTAATGAAACAATGGTGTTCATATGTAAGATCTACCCAGCCAATTAAATATTAAAATGCAGTTGTCTAAGGCCAGGTGTTTTCAGTAGTCCTTTATAGATTAATGGAAAAGTCCTTTATATTTTGTCTTTGTTACAGCGTTCTTACTTCCGTACTCTGCTCATGTATGGGTTCCACTTTCTGGTGTGGTTCCTATGTGTCAAAGGAATCAGAGACACACAGTGTGGATTCAAATTATTTACTCGAGAAGCAGCTTCACGGACGTTTTCGTCTCTACACATTGAACGATGGTAAGTTCCTGACCAGGTGTCCTGGGCGCGTTTCACACAGTAGCTACTCCACGTCATCAGAAGCAACCCTAAATTCTGAGAATGAATGTTGACCTTTAAACAGAATTGACATATATATATGTAAAGTTAATCCATATCTTTATTCTTTTATGAGTTGGATCTTATTTTCAAAATCTCAAACTAAACATATGGCATAAAGTTAATTTATTCATCTTAATTGTGGACAGTACCAATCGAAAGGCCTGAAAACATCCTGTTTCTTTAGGCTTCAGTATTTTCCTTTGAAGAGACAAAAGTTCAGAAATATCAGAATGGAATAGGGGCCCCCCTTTCTCTTTTCCTTCTTTCCTTTTCAGTAGTAATTTCCTGTTCCCACCTATGACCAACCAGTCTTTTGACCTCTGCAACCCCTTCTACCTTCTTAAGAACTTCATCCTGTTGGCTTGTCTTTTCCTGTCAACCACATCTTTCCCATCGGTTTCTAAAACAAGTTTAAGTTTCTGTTGCCGTTAAAAAAAAAAAATCCCAGGGCACCTGGGTGGCTCAGTGGGTTAAAGCCTCTGCCTTCAGCTCAGGTCATGATCTCAGGGTCCTGGGATCGAGGCCCCACATTGGGCTGTCTGCTCAGCAGGGAGCCTGCTTCCCCTTCTCTGCTTGCCTCTCTGCCTACTTGTGATCTCTCTCCTGTCAAATAAATAAATAAATAAAATCTTTTTTAAAAATAAAAAATAAAATTAAAAAAAAAATCCCTCTCTCCATTGACACCCCCCAGCTCCAGCCCTCTTTCACAGCCAGCCTTTCCTTGAAAGCGTGCTCTATGCCTTCTGTTTTCTCTCTTCCCACTAATGCCTCACCCCACCTCAGTATGAATTTTCCCCATCCCTCCATCTCCGCATCTAGGGACCTCCTGTCATGAAACCCAGTGGTCACGTTTGATATGACCATTTAGTGTCTTATTAATCAACCCATCAGCAGTGTTCTGTACTTCTGAGTGCCTCTCTTGACATATCCTGCCTGGTCCTCCGGCTTGTTATCCTAGACCACGCCTCAGCTCTCCACCTGTTTAGTGAATAACACTGATACACAGAAGCTTGAAACTTTGTAGTCACCTCGGACATTTCCCACACCCCCTCCATATATCCGGTCCATGGCCCCGACCTGTTAATTTTAGCTTTTGTGTCCCTTCATTTCTCTTCATCTTCTCCATACCATCCAGGACACCATCATGGAGTCTTTTCAAAACACGAAGGAGTCTTTTCAAAAATTCAAAGTGATCAGTCAAATGCACCTCTTTTGCTTAAAATCCTTCAGTGGCTTCCCAGTGCCTTCCTGTGGCCTTGAGAGGTGCAGCATAATCTGTCTCCACATGGGGACCCTTCCCTTCTCAACTTCTTCTTCAGTTCTTCCTTAGGGCAACTAACTCTCACTCTGCAAACCAGATCATCAAGCTATAGCTATAAGCCTGGGCAGGCAGGTGCCTGGGCGGCTCAGTCGGTTAAGTATCTGCCTTTGCTCAGGTCATGATCCTAGAGTCCTGGGATCCAGCCCCCCATCGGGTTCCCTGCACAGTGGGGAGTCTACTTCTACCTGTGCCCCTCACCATTACTCATGCTCTCTCTGTTTCTCAAAAACAAATAAGTAAAATATTAAAAAAAAAAAACAAAAAACAAAAAAAACTGGCATGTCTGATTGAAAATTACAGATCTGTGGGGCACCTGAGTGGCTCAGTCGGCTAAAAGTCTGCCTTCTTCAGCTCAGGTTGTGATCTCAGTGTCCTGGGATTGAGCCCTGAGTCAGGCTCCCTGCCCAGCCAGGAGTCTGCTTGAAATGCTCTCTCTCTCCCTCTCCCCCTCACCAGGCATGCTCTCTCTAATAAATAAATAAAATCTTAAAAAAAAAAAAAAAAAAGGGATTCCTTGAAATGTACTTTCTTCTGAGGAATACTTTTTTTTAAATCAATGTTATGCATGTTAATAATTTTAAGTCAGTTCCTTAAGGCTTATACTAAAAAATCATTGTCCCTTGTCCCATCTCCTTCTGTCCCCAGTTCCTACTCCCTAATTATAGTCACTTTGAACTCTCTGCTGTCTTTGTGGTATTTGCTCTCATATTTAAAATAATGGGTCGGCATAGCTCTGTCTCCATTTTTCAGTTTTAGATATTACTTTCCAAAATAAATCAACAGATAAGTATGTAATTCTCTTAAACTCCTGTACACCCTCCACCCATATCCTCCTAATGCAGTTTCTACATAATTTGTGGTGAGATCACTGCTGATTGGTATAGCTGTGTAAAGATAATTCATATTTAAACCAAGGTGTGCGATATAATTATATTACCTGTCTTATAGTACTTTCTGTTTTCCTGAAAATAATAAATATCTGGAGTTTCTGTCAGCCACTTTACCATGGACCTGTCACTTAGGCTCACACTCCGTGTGGAGTAGAAAGTATCTCCATATGTTCCCATGCAGCAGATCATGCATCAGTTTCACCTTTTTCTTAGAGACATCTTGTCGGCTCTCACCTTTCTAGTTTTTCTCTGGTCTGCTGTACAGTTCCTGTTCTTCCTTTTCCTTGTTTCAGACCCCAATTGCAATAGAGCACATCCTGTTAAACCTCCTAAACATAAGAGAAAGAAACCTTGAGACCCTGCATGTGATCATACCTTTAGTCTCAGTCTCCCCTCACATTTGCCTAATAGCTGGAGAAAGCATTCTAGGTTGGAAATCACTTTTCCTCAGGATTTTGAAAGCATTGCTCTATTGTCTTTGGCACCCAGTCTTTCTGTGGAGAGGTCCAATTCTGACTGTAATCTGAATCTCAATTCTTTGTCTATGCATGTTGTTCGCATCTCCTTTTGGAAGCTTTTTCTCTGGTTTTTGAAATACCATGATTTCAGGGCGCCTGGGTGGCCCAGTGGGTTAAAGCCTCTGCCTTCGGCTCAGGTCATGGTCTCAGGGTCCTGGGATCGAGCCCCACATGGGGCTGTCTGCTTAGCAGGGAGCCTGCTTCCCCCTCTCTCTCTGCCTGCCTCTCTGCCTACCTGTGATCTCTCTCTGTCAAATAAATAAATAAAATCTTAAAAAAAAAAAAAAAAGAAATACCATGATTTCAGGAACTTAATGTGGCTCTTTTTCACGCATCTTGTTGAGCAAGCAGTAGCTACTCCAGATCTGGAAACCTGTACCCTTTTTCTCTTCCCTCCTATGAAACAGATGTGGAACCTCTGTCCTCACATGTGTCTAGTATGATCCTGAAAAGCTCATTGGAAGCTGTACGAATGGTCAGAGGACTCTGATCATCTGGTTGCTGTCACTACAGAATAAGAAACAGAGCCATTTGGTGTGGGAAACTCCTAGCTGTCACTATCTTTTGGGCTGGTTGTTTTCACGTAAATGGGATCTCTCAATTTTCTGCCTGGGAGATAGGAGCCCGGCTGCCAGCATTCACAGAACCAACTTGAGCAAAAGAGAATCTCTTAGGGATTTTCTGTGAGTCCTCCCTTTTGAAGCCCCCCTGCACCACTTACAGACATCATCTAATCTGCGGTAGCCATTCATCTGTTCTAGGCTTCTCCTGTCGTCACAATCTGCATTTCCTAGTTACCAGTTTGCCAGCTACTTTCCAAGTTTCCGATTTTTTTTTTATCATTTTCATCTCTTCTTTGTTCTTATGTGTTTATTCCATCATTGTTGTTTTAATTTTAGTGGGATTTCAGGAGGGAGCAGTAGGGTATGTGTGCGTGTGTTTAACAGAGTATCCACACGCTCTTTGTTCTTCAGGAAGAGATCTGTGAGGTCACAGCTATACCAGGAACTGAGTAACAGAAGAAAACAGTGGCTCTGCCCTCTCTACATCTGCAAAAACACGTGAAGGCATCTGAGTTGGAGGCTAACCCTTATACTGTTTCTGTACAATAGTATAAGCCTCTATCTAGAAATACTTGGTATTTTAGTTGTGTTCTTTAGTAACAGATTGGTCTCTTATAATATGGTGATGTGAACTATACTTTTTTTTAAGTAAACATCTTCGTTTCTTAAAATGGTAAAAGAGGAGGCTAGAGTAAAAGTAATAGTAGAAGACAAATAGCCCTTTCAATTTTTTTTTTAAAGATTTTATTTATTTATTTGACAGAGAGAGAGATCACAAGTAGGCAGAGAAGCAGGCAGAGAGAGAGGGGGAAGCAGGCTCCCCGCTGAGCAGAGAGCCCGATGCGGGGCTTGATCCCAGGACGCTGAGATCATGACCTGAGCCGAAGGCAGAGGCTTTAACCCCCTGAGCCACCCAGGCGCCCCAGCCCTTTCAATTTTTTTAATATAAATTCAATTAATCAGTTTTTTTCTCCACTTTCTACTCATCATTCTTAGGTTGTTTTATGTCTTTGATAAGTCACTACATATTTTGATATCCTTAGAACTGAATAATCTTGTTCAGATAATTGAATATCATTAGAACTAATTCAGCCTTTTAGGTATTTTTTTGGTTTTGTGGTAAAGGAGAGAATTAAGGGTTAACCAGGCTTAATATTCAAATAATTTCCTCCTTTCTTGAGTGTCCCAGGCTAGTTAACAGAAGTTTTACACAGTCTTTTTAACAACACAAAGAACGCTTTTGTAGATGGTTTTATCATCTTAAGTAAATATTTTATTAGGATAAGAAAAAGCATTAAGTGTTTTTAAAAAAAATAGTTTTCATATTGAATTATCCAAATACTTGGGATTTAAACTAATCACAGAATGGACAGTAGTAGATTTGTGGCCAAGACGACAAAGCTATGAAATTCAAGTTGTCTGGGATCAGGAAAATCAAATAGAAGTGGATTTTAGGTATTTTCTTGTTTGTGCTAATATTTTAAAACCAACCCCTGGAAATCTGAAGTGTGTTCCATGCAGTCTAGAAAGTCAGGGCAGGGGCTTGCTTAACAGAACAAGATGAAAGCCAAACAGTAAAGGCCTCCAGCACTTTCAGTTACAAGAGCAGGAAGAAGGTTTCACAGGCAGTGGTGCTTCTTCCTGAGCTCAGGGCCAGTGAGAGAAAGAAACTGGTTTCAGAGAATATCTGTAAGCAGAATCCAGGAAAACTTCTAAGTCAGGATTCAGAAACTTGAGGAAAAGCAGATTTCACCTAAACCAAGGGGTAACTGAGGAGGAGCTTTCAGAGCCTTTCATAGGGAAAAGGAAGGATGAACTGGAAATTCAGACTAGAGATGATTCTAACAATGTAAGTTAACATGACATATTGTCTCATGTCTAATTCCCATGGGTGTATATCCTTATACCAAAGAGCATTTCAGGCTAAACTAAAGTGCCTTTTCACTTCAACATCTGGCAGTACTGGCTTGCCCAGAATGGCATGGGGAAAGGAAAATGAAAAGACAAGGCCCTAAGCAACCCTGTATTTCAGAAAGAAACCTTGGGGCGCCTGGGTGGCTCAGTTGGTTAAACGTCTGCCTTTGACTCAGGTCATGATGCTGGGGTCCTGGGATCGAGCCCCATATCAGGCTCTCTGCTCAGCAGGGGGGGGGGGGGCTGCTTCTACCTCTCCCTCTCACTGTTCTTCTCAAATGTTCTCGCTGCCCTTCTCAAATGAATAAATAAAAATCTTTTAAAAATAAATAAATAAACAAACCTTGATCCTTTGGTGCTAGACCAATGTAATCAAGCAACTCTAAAGTGGCTGGCAAGATTTTCTCCAAGAGATGCTCAGAGTTCTGTTTTATCAGCTCTCTGAATCACTTGAAAATGCTATCAATTCTGCACCGTGAGCTAGTTAAGCCTGGGATTGAAAACCATCAATCTTGAAAATTTGCATGATTAAATTTTCTCTTAGAGCCCAACAGGCCAATTTTACCTCTAGTAGTTTCTGAGTTATGATAGAGACACCATATTTCTCATTTAAATGTTATACAGTGACACACTAAATTATTTACCTTGAAGCTCCAAACTACTTAACCTTTTATTTGACCTATGAATCCAACTTTCAGTTTTACTCTATAAGCTATATATCTTCCTTATAAGCTTCTGTAAAACATGCCAAGGTAGAGATGTAATTACACTCTGTTTGTCTTTTTAAAAATAAAAATCAATATATTTTCTGTTTCAGGGCATTTGATGTAGAATTACTTTACATAGCACAGTTCTTTAAAATTCCAATAGCAGAAATTGCTGTCAACTGGACTGAAATTGAAGGTGAGTGTATTGTCCATGTTACAGCTGATCTTAAGTGGGAGTGGGGGTAGGCGACATTACAGTTGTCCAGTAAAGGTAGCTGGCCTGAAAGGGTCAGCTGTAGACAGTTCTCCTCCTAATCCCCTCCACCCTCCAGATGGCTTCCTGCCTTCCCTCTCCTTGCAGTCTCTTCCTGGGGTCTTCAGTAGGCCTACTACCCAGTCCAGGAAATTCAGTAAAACTTCTACAGCAGACAGGATCATGGCAATCTGAGGCTAGAAGCAAAGATGAGAAGTCTTTTTGAGATAAATTTTGTTTGCATCACCTTTTGTTTAATATTGTCTTATTTCATTACTCAGTTGGTATTGAGTACCTACCTACAAGCCACCATGCAGAGCTAGATAAGGAATTACAGTTGTTTTTACTCCAAATGTCCATACTCCAATCAGAGCCAGTCTTTAACTGGTATCTGTACATATATCCAAAAAATGTAAAAATCTCTAAGATCTCTCATAATGAGAAATCTATCATAATTCTTAATAATTCCTGTTTGAAAAAGCTTAGATTGCTTATAATTTGTAGAATTTAAAATATATTCTAGTTTTCTCCTTTGCTTACCTTAGAGTGCTCCAAAATTAATTCACAGTGTGGAAGCAGTTAACAATCACCTGGAGACTTTCATAGTCACCCCTCCCCTGCTGAGCATGGCCTCCTTAGAAAGTCATTGTTGTAATATGCCATTATTGCTCTGTAACCGTGGATGTTTAGGGACGGGAGAATCATACAAACTATAGTCTAGAACAAATTTAGACTTCTTGGAGTCTTGCTGAATCAAAGTTAACTGACAAAAATTTAACTACTCTTCCATAGTAGCAGCCTGGATCAAAGGGGATTGAGAAGCCAGTAAAGGATTGCTTAGATTTTTAAGGATCTGCTGTGTTGATCTACGTTGATCTGTGCTCAGCATAGACTCTGTGGGAAGCTGAAGTGGGAAAAAGTAAAAAATGTGTTTCATATTTAACACATTTAAATGTGATCATTTGCTCACATGCATTTCAGAGATAGTTGTGTATTACTTTTCATTAATGAACACTAATAATTTAATATTAGTCATTCCGAGAATCCTTGGCCATATATCTTCAGTCCTTATAATAGGGCCATCTGAGATCTCCACAATTTAGATCCTTCCCAGTTTCATTTAACTTCCAGGATGTTTTGTTTTTGTTATTAGAGAAACCACTAAATTCAGCTTTGAAGATGTTTAATTCTTTTGTAAATGATTCAAATAAAATTAAGGTGGGTGTGTTAATTAACTTGACAGTGGTAATCATTTTACAGTATATGTATATAAATATATATATATCAAATGCATACATTCTGCACTTTAAATGTATTTCAAATTTATTTGTCAATTATATCTCAATAAAGCTGGGAGGGGGGAGAAAGAAGAAGAGGAAAAAGCTAGAGTATTCGGGCTTAAATCTAGAAAATTGTCAGTGATTAGTATTTTGATATTATCCATGACTCATTACTCTCCAGCACCCCAGTTACCCTGACCTGCAGTCTCCTCTTGACTTAATAAAAAAAACAGTTCCACAGGATAAAATCAAGCCATACAAGCTTTTAAAACATGCTTCAGGAGGCAGATCTCCTGTAGTCAGCTGGGTTTGGCATGCTGCCATCTGGCAACCACTGGACAAGAAGATGTCCTAGCTAAGATCGTATTTGTTTTAGCTGATCGAGAGTCTTTGGTAGAATTAGAATAAAAATTGGGTTTTTGTCTTGGATTTCTTATCCCAGATTATTAATTTATATTATGTGTGGAAATGTACCTGCTTCTCTGCAGTACACGAGACTAAAAAGTAGCATGTAAAACATGAAAATTTGTCCTAAAAAATCATTTTTAAATGTACAGATGGAATTAAATATATACATATATACATAATATTTTTAAAAAGGTGATTAGAAGGTCACAAATGTCATGTAGACTGACTTCTGGAATATAATTTTAAACTAATACATTTCCTCCAGAGTTTACTTAATTCATTTATAATTATTTTTAAATCACAGGTTCTAAATTAGTTCCATTTTGGAGCTGGCTACAAATGGGCAAGGACCTACTTTTTATACGACTTCGATATTTAACTGGTGCCTGGAGGCTTGAACAAACCAAGAAGATGAATTAGGTTATTTGCCATCTTTGTATTCTTAATGTATCAGTGTCACACATTTCATTTGAAATTAAAATTTTAAATAAACCCAGAATAAACCTATGCCATTGTCTGCCTTTTGGTAATTTTAAAGAATTAACTGCCATGGGGCGCCTGGGTGGCTCAGTGGGTTAAAGCCTCTGCCTTCAGCTCAGGTCATGATCTCACGGTTGTGGGATCGAGCCCCGCATTGGGCTCTCTGCTCAGCAGGGAGCCTGCTTCCCTCTCTCTCTCTCTGCCTGCTTCTCTGCCTACTTGTGATCTCTCTCTGTCAAATAAATAAATAAAATCTTAAAAAAAAAAATTAAAAAAAAAAAAACTGCCAGAACTAACAATGCTTATATCTCTTTTGGACCTAAAAAATTAAAGGTATTTGTACAAAGTCAGATTTTCTTTTGCTTTGGCAATTTTGTTTATTTAGATCAATTATCATTATGATTTTGAGAAATGCAACTTTTAAACAGAAGAGAGAATCCATTATTCTTACTCTGAGGTACCTGCATAATTCTCATAAACTTAATTAAATATAAGCTACAATCATGTATCTGTGCTCAGAGGTTTGAAAATTGAATTAGCATATGTTTAAATATATATAAATTTATCAGTATTAAGTCCATATTTTAACTTCTTAAACTTTAGGAAATTACATGTTAAGGAAAGGATACAGGTTTTGTCATAAAGGCATCCACTTCCTTATATAGTCTTATATCTCTCCTTCCCAATTTTACTGACATATGTACTTATTTTTTACCTCCAGGCAACACCTTGCTCTTGACTTCATGTTATTAGAAACTGGAAATTCTTTATTAAGAGAAAGTTTTGGAGGTGCCTCACTGGTTTAATTAGTAGAGCATGTGATTCTTAATCTTGGGGTTGTGAGTTCGAGCCCCACACTGGGTGTACAGATTACTTAAGAGAAAGAAAGTTTTGTAATATTAATATTTACATTTAACATCAGAAGCCTGTGTTTTTTAGATACTATAAAGACTAATGAATAGCAATTATAATTTACCCCTAAAATTCAGAATTAGACTGTTTCTGTTGTTTTAGAAAAACTAATATATCTAACATTTATTGAATGCTTACTGTATGCCTGCTACTGTTCTAAGCACTTGGCATATAGTGATTCCCTTTTTTTTTTAAGATTTTATTTCTTTTTTGTCAGAGAGAAAGAAGGCACAGGAAGGAGAAGTAACAGGCAGGGGAGAAATAGGCTCCCTGCTGAGCTAGGAGCCCAGTGTGGGACTTGATCCAGGAACCATGGGATCATGACCTAAGCCAAAGGCAGACACTTGACCGACTAAATCACCCAGGTGTCCCTTCACTCACTTCTATAATGGAAGAGGACACTGAGGCATAAAGTGGTTACTTACCAAGGTTACATAGCTACGAAACAGTGGAGTCATGATTCTAGCCCAAAGTCTGGGTCCAAAGCCTACACTCTAATGATTATGCTACTTTAGTTTCCGAAGCTTTGAAAATTGGAGCTATCAAAGTAGAAAGTTTCAGAAGTACACTAAATAAAACATTTTATTTTTTTTAAGATTTTATGTATTTATTTGACAGAGAGAAAGAGATCACAAGCAGGCAAAGAGGCAGGCAGAGAGAGAGGGGGAAGCAGGCTCCCCATTGAGCAGAGAGCCTGATGCAGGGCTCGATCCCAGGACCCTGAGATCATGACCTGAGCCGAAGGCAGAGGCTTTAACCCACTAAGCCACCCAGGCACCCCTAAATAAAACACTTTAAAGACAAGACTTAGGGGTGCTTGGGTGGCTCAGTTCATTAAGTATCTGCCTTTGGCTCAGGTCATAATCCCAGGTCCTGGGATTGAGCCCCGCATCAGGCTCTCTCCCCCCGCTTGTGCTCTCTCACTCACTCTCTCTCAAATAAATAAATAAAATCTTTAAAATAAATAAAGACTGGGGCGCCTGGGTGGCTCAGTGGTTAAATAAAGCCTCTGCCTTCGGCTCAGATCATGATCTCAGGGTCCCTGCATAGGGCTCTCTGCTCAGCAGGGAGCCTGCTTCCCCCTCTCTCTCTGCCTGCCTCTCAGCCTACTTGTGACCTCTCTCTCTCTCTCTGCCAAATAAATAAATAAAATCTTTAAAATAAAATAAGTAAAGATAAGACATAAGTAAAAATATAAGCTGAAAAATGTCTCCACCCTAGAAGTTTTAACAACAGTGCTATGATCACATCTGCAATAGACAATAAGTTCCTTGAAAACAGAAACCAGTTCTTAATCACCTTAGTATCCTCAGCACAGTGCTTGGCCTATAGTAGACACTGACTGCCGATTAAGTGAATAAACAAACTCCATTTACTACCAGATTTTAAGAGCATTAAGGTCCCTAAATGAAGAGAACAAAGCAAGGCTTATGCAAGTAGAAATGATAGAAAGCTGAATGGTCATGAGTATTTAAAAGAGTTTAAAGTACAAACCTGAACCAAAAATAAGATCCTTCATGAAACCATAATAAAAATTAAATAATTTACAGGCATACCTTGTTTTATTGTGCTTCACAGGGATTTTTTTACAAATGAAAACTTTGGTCACCCTGTGTTGAGCAAGTCTCAGTGCCATTTTTTCCAAAAGCATTTGTTTAATCCATATCTGTCATATTGTGGTAATTATCACAATATTTCAAAATTTGTCATTATTTTATTTATTACAGTAATCTGTAATCAGGGATTACGACTCACTGAAAGCTCAGATGATGGTCAGCATTTCTTAGCAATGAGGTAATTTTTAATTAAAGTGTGTATATTTTTTTAGATATAATGCTATTACACACTTAACAGACTACAAAATAGGGTAAACATAACTATTATACGCACTGTGAAACCAAAACATTCATTTGACTGACCTTATTGTAATATTTGCTTTATTGCAGTGGTTTGGAACCATATCTGAGGTATGCTTGTATTGCTCTCTGCAATCCAGTGATAAAAATGCACGTTTGAAGCATATAGGAATTTTAAGAGGGAAGTATCAACACTTTTATGTAGTTCATCCATGAACCTTCTAAGTGGTCCTGTGACTTCAGCCTAGTTAATCATGTACTCTTTACCATAGTAATTGTTCTATTATAGACAGGAAGTAACACAGTTCTGGTCAAAGAGATTAGAGATAAGACATTTTTCCAAATTAGTCCAAGGGAAGCTTCTTTTTCTTTCCTGCTGAACTTGGAAGCAGAATGATGTAGGTGTGTATCTGCTGATGGCCATCCGACCATTTGGTGGACATTAAGAATTAGACTAATATATATGCATAGCCAATAGATGGACATAATGTGTGACATATCAGTGTTACTCAAGTCCCTAAATCAAACTTTTCCTACAATTTTCAGTAATATGAGTAATAAATTTCTTTGTTTAAATTAAAAAAAAAAGGGTTCTGATATCCTTGATGCCAATTTACCTTTAGATTTTACTTATTTATTTGAGAGAGAGAGAGAGAGAGCATGAGAGGAGAGAAGGTCAGAGGGAGGAGCGACTCCCCGCGGAGCTGGGAGCCCAATATGGGACTCAGTCCTAGAACTCCAGGATCATGACCTGAGCTGAAGGCAGTTGCTCAACCAACTGAGCCACTCAGGCGCCCACCAATTTACCTTTCTAAGTCCATATTCACCAAGGTTAACAGCATAGTGTAGAATCTGAAGCACTCTGTAAAAGAAAATGTAATTTTTGTTGAAATGACAGAGCCTGCTAACAAAAATAACGAACAGCCACAGCAAAAGTGAAAATACTGGCTACTATTATATTACCTATGTGTAATAAAGTTTGAAGAGAATTTTACATGCATTAGTTTAGTCTGATCAAACAAATCTATCATATAGGAATAATTACCCACATTTCAGAAATTAATAAGTAGGCTTAGGCAATTAATTTGCCCAAGGTCCCACAAGTAGCCAGTAGTTGTACTTCTTCTAAATATAAAATAGAAAATCATCATCATGATTAAAACTCACATAATAAGCTCATTACAATCAGACAACTTGACCATTTATTTTCTACCTTCTGACTTGTTCTTACAGAATATCTAACATGGAATTTGACTTGAAGTTACATCTGGTTAATCTATAATTCCATGTATCTCCATTGTTACATACTTCCATCATTCATGGTTGATTCTCCACTTCTAGTTTTCATTTTCTTTATTCAGTTATAATTTCCGTAAGAGTAGAAACCTTGCCTTTTCTTTTTTGTGTGTGTCACACAGCATCCTAAATTGTGATTGTTCGATAAAGTTTTCTGAAATGGTTAGATAATGCCACCATTTCAATTCATTTGTCAAAAAAAAAAAAATTACAGGAATGAATTTATCTACCTAATTGTTAACTAAATCCCCTGAAGTAGCTGTCTAGTAGGCTGCTCTGTTTTTGTGCAATCTCAAAATCCATCAAATCTATAAATTTATGATTTCATTATGTTAATCCAATAAAGGACTCTGAAGTGATATATTTGTAGTTCACTGATTTTGAATAAAACTCTAGGTAATATTTTGATGGTCACGAAAAAGCAGTATCCTTACAGATTTGATCCCATCTAAGCGTTCTTTCTGTATATAATATAGACAGATAGATACAGATATACAGATATGTACATTTTTTTTTTTAAACTCATCCCAGGATCACTTGATACACAGTGATTGAATGTTCTACACGTGCAAGCAAAAACAGATCCTATCCCTGCCTTCGAGGACTTTGCATTTTAAGGGCATGATGCCTGCAAATCCTACCTGTAGGACCCCATGCCTGGAAGCGTTCGCCTGTCTTCAACTCATAAACCCAAGCCAGCTTAAAAGTCAGTTGTTTGGAACCCTTAAGGTGTTTCCCATGAAAATCTTATCAGAAAAGTATGGTTAAGTCCTTACAGCAGTCTGAAACACGTATAAGTCGATAATATACCTGAACTACCCTGTACTAGTCTGCAGTAATACCTGACTGTGCTTTGCAATGCCATTTCTGTGGAGAAACTGTTTTCCAAGTGGGAATGCCAGGGAATTATCTCGACCCACAAACTCTAAGAATCCCAGTGAAAGTCAGGCACTCCATCAGTGGGTTTAAACCTCACTACAACTTGTGCAGAGGCTATGGGCAACTTCCCCCTCCTGGGAGGGTCTGATGGGGTAGGGCAAGGGCTCCCATGGTAATCAGCAGAAGCCTGCTTCCAGTACCACATCATAAGGTAGATAGTCCTACAGAAAGGATGGAGGGCAGAGAAAGGACCAAGAGTGACAGCAGTGATCCTTACCTGAGAGGTATCACAATGCACCTCAGAAACACTCCTGGGAAATGGAAGTTACGTATACTACCTCTCTGACCCATGAATGTTGACATTAACAAGATAATGTGTGTGTGTGTGTCTGTGTGTCTGTGATGAAGGCAGAGGGCAGGTGATTCTCCATGTAACTCATTCCACTATGAGAACAGGGACAGTAAAACTAGACCCCAAAAGCCATAGTGCCCACAAACATGCCTCAGCCAAGCAGTGGCATGAATTTAAATTTGAATCCTCCAAAATAAAATTGAAGAGAAAGTACAAGTCCTTAAAGTAACAATATATACACTGTCAAGTCTTTAAAAAATATATGTCCTTTGGGGCGCCTGGGTGGTGCAGTTGGTTGAGCATCTGGCTCTTGGTTTTGGCTCAGGTCATGATCTCAGGGTCCTGGGATCAGCAGGGAGCCTGACCAGGATTCTCTCTTCTCCTCTCTGCCCCTCCCACTGTACTTGCTCTCAAATAAATAAATCTTTAAAAAATACATGTATCTTTTATAAATCACTCATTCATTCTATCATTCACCCAGTAAGTACATATATATTGAATGCCTAGCTTCCAAGCATTGTTGGATGGATTTATTATACAATTAGGAGAAAATCAATTGCAGTACCACATTTAAAAGTTGTCTACCCTCAAATAGTCAACTTGGAAAGAAAGTGTAAAGCAATTCATATATGGCAATTCAAATAATTCAAAAAAATCAAGGGGCCAGATATGTTCTGAGGAAAACTAAATCTCTGCAGTTCAAAATTAGAAATTTCCTTAAATTATTATATTTCTTCGGGGCTTTCTATGCATAATATACAACTTCGATGGAAGTAAAAATACTTCCATCTGGGAAGATAGTTAATATCCTCTCAGTTCCTTTTGCTCTTTGTCATTCTTCTGAAATAGAATAGCAGTCCTACTCACTTATAGTTTTCTCTATATTCTTGAGTTCTAAAGAAATATTTTCTCAAAACTTTTAGTGGAAGGGCCAGCTAAATCAAGATAATTATTCTATGACAAAAAAATTAAAATAAGTACTCCCACTTCTGGAAAGATGGAGTAAATGACTTTATCTATCTCTCTTGCTAAGTACAAATAAAACCCCTGGACATTATATATAAAAGAAACATAAATAAACTCTGAAAGATGCAAAAAGAAAGCAGACTGTCCAGGGACCTTGAGACATATGAAAGGACATGGTGGTGACTCCCTTGGGTTTTCTTGTCTCTCACATCCCAGACTTACAGGTGAAGCAGTCACCTAAAAATGCTGATGGGCACAAACAAACAAACAAACAAAGTCCCTAAAATGCCTCTCTCTCTTGTCAAAAGACCATGAAAAGAGCAAGATCAGCAAAACAGAAAAACTTCAGACAGTAACTGCTCCATTCCAATCAAACACTACAGAAAAAAATGGTGGCCCCACCCTTGGTGACAAGAGCAAATGCTGGACTGGTACCCTCATGAGGCTGTAATAAGGCACTTGAACACCCTTAGCAGGTGAAGTCAGAGAAGGCCAAGTAGGGAGCAGGACTTACATTCCCACCAGCCAGTAATGAGTCCTCTACCTCACGACATCAGAGGAGATCACCATGGGAGCCTCTCTTTCACTCCCATCCCCTCCTTACTAGTAACAAGATGTTTCACCTCCTCCCCCCCTCCACCCCACAATGAGATGGTGTCAAAGGAGGCCTCCTTTCCTCTGGTGGTCTAGTAGTAATAAAGCCACCCTTACCACAGTCACAGTGAAGACCATGTAGCCAGAACTCCAATCCCTCCAACAGTAATAAGTAGCCCCCCTTTCCTTTTGGTATAGGGGTCAAGTGGGGAATCTGTACTTAAACCTCCCCCTGACAATAAAACAAGACAGACATGCTCCCTCTTCCCTTGCCAAAGTAGTGTCAGGAAAAGCTAGCTAATATGAAAGGTTTAAATGAGATCCAGAGTCTAAGAAAAAATTAAAAAAAAAAATATCCAGGTTTCAAGAGAAAATCATACGTCAAAACAAGAACCAGAAGAATCTCAACTTGAATAAAAACAATCAATAGATGCGAACACTGAGAATAGAGAAAAGTGAGAATTATCTGACAATGATTTTAAAGCAGCCATCCTAAAAATGCTACAATGCAATTATAAGCAGGCTTGAAATGAATGAAAAACAAAAAGCCTTAGAGAAAGAAAGAAAGAAAGAAAGAAAGAAAGAAAGAAAGAAAGAAAGAAAGAAAGAAAGAAAGAAAGAAAGAAGGAAGGAAGAAAGAAGAAAAGAAAACAAAAGAAAATCTCAGTAAAGAAAAGGAAGATCTCAAAAACTAAATGGAAATTTTAGAACTGAAAAACACAATAACTAAAATAAAAAGCTCAGTGGATGGCTCAACAGTAGAATGAAGATGATGAAGGAAGGAGTCAGTAACCTGAAAGATAAATAGAAATTTTCAATCTGATCAAAAGAAAGAAAATAAAATGAAAAAAAAAAAGCCTCAGGAACCTATGAAACTATAAAAAGATCCAACATTTGTATCATCAGAGTTTCTGCAAGGGCTAAAAAAGTACTTGAAGAAATAATGGCCAAAAATTCAAACATGGCAAGAAACATAAACTATAGATTCAGATTCCTAGACAGAAAAACTCTTGAAATCTTGAAAGCTGTCAGAAAAATATGGCATGTTACTTGTATTGAGAAAACAATCAGAATTACAGAATTTACCATCAGACACCATGGAAGTCAGAAGGATGTGGCACAATATTTTTTGAATGCTAATAGAAACTATCAATACAGATTCTTATGCTTAGGGGAAAAAAAAATCCTTCAAGTATGAAAGGGAAATCAAGACAATCTCAGATGAAGATGAAAGAAAACTTAAAGAATTTAGTATCCATAGACCTACCAAAACAATAGCTAAACAAAGTTCCCTAAACAGAAAGAAAACATTAAAAGAAACTTGGAACATTAGGAAGGAAGAAAGCTTATGGTAAGCAAAATATTGGTAAATACAAAGATTCTCCTACTCCCCTTTTAAAATTTTAAAATTATGTTTGATGGTAAAATCAAATATTATAACTATCTGATGGTGTAAATGTATGTAGAGGAATATAAAATGAAATTATATAATTATAAATAAGGGAGGGTAGAGGATTAAGAAGAGGTTAAGTTTCTGTATTTCCTTCTAACTGGTAATATAACAGTAGACTGTGACAAATTATGTATACATAATGCAATATCTAGAGCAATCACTTAAAAAGCTGTACATAACATATATTCAAAAAGACTACAAATAAATTAAAATGGAATTCTAAAAATTGTTCGAGTAACCCACAGGACATTAGAAAAAGAAAACAGAGAAACAAAAAACAGAACATACAACAAAAAATATAATAGCAGACAAACTCTAACATATGAATAATATGTTACATTAAATGCAGATGGGCTAAATTAAAAAAATAAAAAGAGACTGGCAGAGAGGATTTAAAAACATGACCCAACTATATAGTATCTACAAGATACTCACTACAAATATAATAATATAGACATATCTAGGGGTACCTGGGTGGCTCAGTGGTTTAAAGCCTCTGCCTTTGGCTCAGGTCATGATCTCAGGGTCCTGGGATCAAGCCCCGCATCAGGCTCTCTGCTCGGCAGGGAGCCTGCTTCCCCCTCTCTCTCTGCCTACTTCTCTGCCTACTTGTGATCTCTCTCCTCTCTGTCAAATAAATGGATAAATAAATAAAATATTTAAAAAAGTATAGACATATCTAAACTAAAACAATAGAAAAATATATATCATATAAACCTGGATCATAGGAGTGGCTATCATATCAGATAAAGTGACTTTAGCTTGAAAAAATTACAAGAAACATAAAGGAACATTATATAATAATCATAAAAAGATTCAACCCACCAAGAAAACATAGAAATCTTAAATGTGTATGCCCCAAACAACAGAGTCACAAAATATGTGAAGCCAAAATTGATAGAACTGAAAGGGAAAATAGACAAATTATAGTAGGAGGCTTCAATAGTCTTCTCTTAACAAATGATTAAAAAAAAAAAACTACACATAAAATGACCAAGAATATAGAAAACAACACCACCAACTAACAGGATCTAATAGACGTTTATAGAAAAATTCACCCAGCAGCTGCAGAACATTCTCTTCAAATGCTGATTAAACATATATCAAGATAGATCATATCTTTGACCACAAAACAAACTTTAACAAATGAAAGAACTGAAATCATACAGAGTGTACTCTCCAATACAACAGATGAAACTAAAAGTTAACAGCAGAAACAACAGGAAAATCTCCACCTAAATACTTGTAAACTAAACACCCTTCTAAATAATGCATGGGCCAAAGAGGCAGTCCCAAGGGATATGGAGATATACATACATATATATGTATATGTATGTATGTATTCAATATATTGGTATGTACATATATAACATATAATTTATACAATACATACATACAATAACATATGTTATTATATGTATATACTCAATACTCAACATATTTTATATATATATATATATATATATTGAACTGAATGAAAATGAAAATAGAACATAACAAAATTTGTGAGACACAGCCCAAGAAGAGCTAAGAGGTAAATTTATAGCACTCAATGCATACATTAGAAAAGAGAGAAGACACAGTTATCAGTATCAGGAGTGAAAGAGAAGGTATCACTACAGATCCAACAGACATCAAAAAGATACTAAGGGAATACTACAAACAACTCTATACACATAAATTTGGCAATTTTGATGAAATAGACCACTTCCTTGGAAAAACACATCATACAATGCACCAATGAAATGAAACATATCATTTGAATAGATATAGCCCCACACTATTAAAGAAATTGAATATGAAATTTAAAAAAGAAATCTTCAGTTTAGATAATTTCACTAGAAAATTCTACCAAACTTTTAAAGAATTAACACCAACTTTACATACTCTGTTCTAGAAAATAAAGAAGAGGGCGCCTGGGTGGCGCAGTTGGTTAAGCAACTGCCTTCAGCTCAGGTCATGATCCCGGAGTCCCGGGATCAAGTCCCACATCGGGCTCCCAGCTCCATGGGGAGTCCGCTTCTCACTCTGACCTTCTCCCTTCTCATGCTCTCTCTCACTCTCTCTCTTTCCTAATAAATAAATAAATAAAATCTTTAAAAAAAAAAAGAAAAGAAAATAAAGAAGAGGGAAACATTTCCCAATTCATTTCATGAAATATTTCCTTGATATCAAAACCTGATAAAGAAAATACAAAAAAAAAAAAAAACACAACACTACAGAAGAATATCCTTCATGAATATAGACACAAGCCCTTAATGAGATATTAACAAATGAAATTCCTCTATATGTAAAAAAAAAATTACACATCATGATCAAGTGTGGCTTATTACAGGGATGCAAGGATGGATCAATATTTGAAAATCAATCAATTAATACATCATGTATAATAAAATAATAATACATTAAAAAGAAAAATTATTTATCAATTATTTCAGAAAAAAAGTTGGAAAGTTCAACATCCATTCATGATAAAAACCCTCAGAAAAATAGAACTAGAGGGGAACTTCCTCAATTTGATAAAGTGAATCTGCATCTACAGATAACACTAAATGTAACAGTGAAAAAAAACTTAATGCTTTGTTCTAAGGTCAGGAACAAGGCAAGGATGCCTACTTTCATCCTCTTATTAAATAAAGTCCTGAAAGTTCTAATCAATGCAATAAGGCAAGAAAAAGGGAAAAAAGCATATAGGTGAGAAAGTAGGAAGTAAAACTGTCCATATTTGTAGATGATATGATTCATTGTTCACATAAAAAATCCCAGGGAATCTTAAAAAAAAAATCCAAGAACTAACAAGTGAGTTCAGCAAGGTCACAGGACACAAGATAAACATATAATTATCAATTAATTTATATATACTAGCAGTAGGAACTAACATTTGGACACAGAAAATACAGGCAACAAAAGCAAAATAGACAATTGTAACTACATCAAGCTTAAAAATTTCTGTTCATGGGCGCCTGGGTGGCTCAGTTGGTTGAGTAACTGCCTTCGGCTCAGGTCATGATCCCGGAGTCCCGGGATCGAGTCCCATATCGGACTCCCAGCTCTGCGGGAAGTCTGCTTCTCCCTCTGACCTTCTCCCCTCTCATTCTCAGTCTCTCTCTCTCTAATAAATAAATAAAAATCTTTAATAAAAAAAAAAATTTCTGTTCATCAAAGGAGTGCAAAGTCAAACTACAGAAGAGGAGAAAATATTTGCAAATCATATATCTAATAGAAGGTTAATATCCAAACTATATAAGGAACTCCCACAACTCATCAAAAAAAAATCCAAATAGCCCTATTAAAAAATGGTCAAAAGAATAATCAATTCTCCAAAGAAGATATACAAATAGCCAACAAGCATATGAAAAGACATTGAGCATTACTAATATTAAGAGCAACACAACTCAAAACCCCAATAAGATATCATATCATACCCATCAGGATGGGTACTATTAAAAGAAAAGAAAGTAACAAGTGTTGGCAAGGATGCAGAGAAATTGAAACCCTTGTGTACTGTTGGTGGGAATGTAAAAAGGTACAGCCATATGGAAAACAATAGGGAGGTTCCTCAAAAATTAAAAACAGAATTACCATACGATCCAGCAGTCCCACGTCTGGGTATATACCCAAAAGAATCCAAAGAATTCAAAACAGGAGCTAAAAGAGGTATTTGCACACCCATGTTTACTGCAGCATTATTCACATTAACCAGGAGGTGGAAACCACCCAAATGTTCACTGACTGATAAACTGGGTAAAGAAGACATGGTATATCCATACAATGGAATATTATGAAGCCTTAAGGAAGAAGGAAAACCTGTCCTACAACGTGGATGAACCTCGAGAACCTAATGCTAAACGAATAAGCCAGTGGGGAAGACAAATACAATATAATATCACTTATATGAAGTATCGGAAATAGTCAAAATCATAGAAATAGGACGTAGAAAAGTGGTTGCCAAGGGCTGGGTGAAGAAGGGAAATTAGTGCTTAATGGCTATGAATCATCAATTCTGCAAAATGAAAAGTTCTAAAGATCTGTTGTACAACAATGTGAATATACTTAACTCTACTCAACTGTATACTTAAAATGGTTAAGAAGATTTAAAAATTTTTTTTTCAGTCTCATTTAGTCCCTAAAGGACATGTTACTAAGCAACAACTTGAATGCATGGATGAATTAGATCACTTTTCAATTCAACTTCAAGTTCCAGGAAGACAGTGAGGTGTGGTGGTTAAATGTGTGGGCTTTGGAGTCGGGCACACCGGAGTGTGAATTCTGAGTCAGACACTTGAGGACAACTGGTTATACCTCAGGTTCCTCAACTGCAAAATGGGATAATAATTCTCATCCTGACATGTCATGTGGGTGAAGCAAGGTGTCGTGCATAAAGCCTAACCTGGTCCTTGCAGGGAGAATCTCACAACAGGAGATAGCTTTCACTCTTCACCACTAAATCAAGATGCTTTAGGACTCCCTTGTTGCAATCCCAGAATACTTATTTTGTGATATTCCTACCGAATATTATTTTGTATACGACCATACCACCCTGAATGAGCCCGATCTCATCTGATCTAATAACATTATTTTTCTTATTTATCCAACGAGCTTGACTGTTCTCTTAGGAACACTGAGGTTTTCATATGTAGACCTACTATTCTGCACATAGTAGGTATTCTGGGCTGCCTTTCCAAGGCAGGTGCACTCTGCTGCAAAGCCAGCACCCACAGAGCTGCATCCCCCCAGACCATGGGTATGGGGTTCTCTGGCTATGAAATAGCGGTCATTCATACCCACTTCTCAAGATGTAGCTGAAATTTTGCTTCTGTGGAGATTCCCTGACATCTCCCTTGTGCGTACACCCCTAAATGACACCCCTTTATTTTATACAGAATTACCGTATGATAATCATTGATATGTGTGTCCTTCCTAGTGAGACCTAGTTTCTTTAGGACCAGTGCTCTGTGTCCACGTTGATTAGTCCAGGCACCTGTGCCCAGGAAAGTGTTTAAAACTGGTTATGGACTGAATGATGGCTTCAAGAAAAGTTCAAGGGGGAGTCAGAACAAGTGCAGAGTTGGGACAGAATTACAGATGAAATGTATGAAAGAAACTATGATTGGAAGGGGTGTGTAGGCAATAATTCCTAGTTATGGCTCTGAGTGGAACCATTATAATGCTAGATCAAACATCAGGTGCAGCAGATGCACAAAGTGGAATCTTTGTATCCATGGATTACTATAGCCTTTGTCACAATCACATCCTATGCTGAGCATCTAACAAGTGAAAAAGACTGATCTTCTCATGGGTAAAGACACACTCCTCCTTCTATCCCTCCTCTATATGCTGCAGGAGCTCACGTTGCACCAAGTTCTCACAATTCAGAAAAGGGGGAGCTTAGTTTCACCATGGTTTTCAGCTCTTGAACCAAAATTTTACTGGAGGTTCCACTAAATCACAACCTGTGACTAGTCTCACCCTTCCTGTGATTCCCATTACATACATGGTGAAAGTTCTACCAAGCCTAAGATTGCAGCTAATCAAGAAACCAAGAAGAAAAAGTCCAGCAGAGTCTGGATTTCCAATTACATGGATAGTCAGCTTCTGAAAAATGGAGTGTCAACACTGAGCCTTCTTTCCTGGAGTGGGCCTTTTCTCTCTGGAACTCACCAGATCTTGTTGTTCTTGTATATAATAGATTAGCTTTCTATATTAGGTTTCAGAAATAAATGATAGGAATTGTATAAGTGACAGGCTAACTTTTAGGTGCCAAAGTTTCTTGGTATGTAAATGATAATGTACAGAAAAAGCAGACTACACACACTCAAAGAATCTGTAAATCCAAGTCCTGCCAAAAGCCAAGAGAATTCTGTGAACCTAAAAAGACTCCATGCCAGAAGCACAAGCCAGCATTGCAGTGGTTATAATTTCTTGCCCTGCATGGTGTCCTCTGCATTGTCTAACGCACATACGGAAACTGAAATAGTGACTAGGCCATTTCTTTTCTCAGTAACATTAAAAACAAAACAAAAAACAATGTGAGCCAAAGGTACTAGTCTTGAGGACCTAATTAGTTTACTTGTCATAAGATGCACATCAAGTGTAACCTGTAGCTTTCAGCAGTCCAAATGTTTCCTGGTGTTGCACACCCACAGCATTTTCAAACTTAACACCCAGCCCAGAGCAGAGGTAGAGGTAAATGGGCCAGGTGTAGAATAAGGACTTAAACACCGGGTTAAGGTTCAACCACAAATGCTGTTTTAAACAATGTCATTGCTCAACCACAACAGTATGATAATGTAAAAATGGCATCTGCCAAGGGAAGAAAGTGCAGTGCTTCCAGAACTACAAACAAGCCCTTAAATTCAAAGCTTTACATTTACATTTCAGTGGTGTCGAGGCCTTCTGGAGGACTAACTTTTCTATACACAGGAGCAAAGGGAATACTGTCCTCTTGTCGCTTAATGCTACCTTTGCCTCTGCAGTTAAATGCCTTTTCCATGAAGAGGTACTGGCTGATGGGGAATCAAAGGCCATCAGTATGTTGGTGGCACCCCCTAAATGTATTCTGAGTGAGTTCTAGGAGTCCACGGTGACCTCAAAAAGCAGGCTACCTAGGGGATAGCCAGGCCCTGAAGCAAGAAGTTTGTACATTAACGTTGCTTTAGCCTGAAAAGCTAGTAAGCAACAAATGGCAAGTAATAGTAACTATCAGGGCCCAGAAACGTGTCAGAAAGAATGGGTGCGGGCGGGTGGGGAGGGACTCAAACCGATTTGTTGGTCCTGTATCTCTTGCTCTGCTAACAACCCTCCTCGGCCTCAGGCTCCAGGCAGACACAAATCTCAGGGGCGGCGGGAGAGCGAGGGACGCGAGGTGACCCAGCTGGCGGGAGCCTCCCCACCTCGGCCCGCCAGCGGGGTTTAGTCACCCACAGAGGCTAGCCTGGGGTCCCGCAGGAGGCCCAGGAGGCAGCGCAGGGCCGCACCCCCGAGGCACCCCCGCCGCAAGTTTCCGCGCACGTGGCCGCGGGGCGGGCCGCGCTCCCCCAGTCTCGCGGGCTCCCGGAGCGGCCAGGGCGCGCGGCGGCGGGCGGGGGCGGACCCGTGCGCAGGGCTCCTGGCCGCTTTCCAGGTCGGCGCACTAATACGGGCGATGAGGCTTCGCGGCTCCAGTCTGACTGACGCCGGCTGGGGCCGCCGCCGCCGCCGCTGCAGCCGCTGTCTCGGTCGCCGCCGCCGCCGCCGCCGCCGCCGGGCCCTGCAGCCGCTGGGCGCGCGCAGCCACGCAGTGAGTGCGCGGCGTTTGGAGCGGGCGGCTGGGGACCCACGGCGGGGGGCGGGGGGGGGGAGCAAGACCTGGGGTGGGGGGAGGGATGAGTGGCATCGTGGGGACAGGTAAGAGATGCCCTCCCCGGCGCGCGCTGGACGAGTGCGTGTGTGTGTGCTTGTGCGGCTAAGTTGTTCTTCCCGAAGGGAAGTCTCCGAGGCCCTTTGGTGTGTGGTGTTTGGTGGTGGTTCTTTGTAGTCTCCATCCCCGCATTTCTCGGCGGAACGTGTTTGGGGTGGGGTGGGGCCGGAGGGGACAGCTCCGGAGAGTTGGCCGTGCGCCCTCTCCGCCGCCGCAGCCGCCCGGGGCGCGGGCACCTGGGACCTGTAGGAGGATGCTTGCCCCGCGGCGGGGGCGCGGGCCGTGCGGGGCTGTGGCCCAGGGCGTGGGCAGGGATGCGCCTTAGCTCTCTGGCGCCCGGACTGGGCACTGCGCGGGGGTCGAGCACCGAGGACAGGCGCCATGGAGACCCTGACTCAGAGCTGAGTAACTGTTTGTTGTGGCCAAAAGTGGGGGGCAGTGGAGAAATCGGGGTGGGGGTAGTAATTGTGACTCAGCTGGCCTCCCTGGCCTTCCGTCTCATAGGCTTTTTTACTCTGCTTACCTTTAGGCACGCGAAGTGGGAAGAAAAAAAAAAAAGTTAGGAATGTTGTTCAAGTGTCTCCAGGCTAGCGCTTGGATTGTGTTGGGAGCTGGGATGTTTGTCTTTTCCTTCGCCTGCCATTCGGTGCCAGCTCTCCGCAGAGGGGAGGGGGGCGAGGTGGGGAACAGATAGAGGAGACTAACTGACGCCAGCATTGTGATCGGAAGGAGGAGCGCAGGGAAAACATTTTTATGGATGGCTAATCGCTGACAAGTCTTCCCGTTACTATTCCTTCCTCCTCACACCCCTGACAGTGGAAATTTCAAAGGATAATTTAGAAATACTCCGTTGACTTGTTTCTGGGTTGGAATTGGTACTCCTGAGAAATAGCCTACAAATAATGTATATCTAGTTTCGGAATAAAATTGCGTGTAAATTTACCCAGTAATTAACTGTGGGTGTCAGCACACCCACATGACACTGTGGATTGCTTTTAATGGCTCCAATTTACAAGTGTCATTACAGTGGTTTGTCAGATTTCTCGGATGATCTTTTGGAAGTGTGGTTTAGCAGGAATAATAGAGGATAACTGTCAAGTCATAAGGCATTTAATAATGCTACTTCCTTGGCCATCACTGAGCACAGCTTTTGGGGCATCCTTCTGAATGAGTGAAATGTTCGTGCTACAAACAGATCTTTCTGCCTTAGGAGTCCTGTCGGTGTTGCATGTTTATATTTTTAAAATAGCGATCTATATTTAAAAAGGAAGTAAAAGTAAAACCCAAACACATTCTCCTAACTCCAAATTCAGTAAGTGAGTCTTTCTATGCTTGTAGGAAACCATGAACAAGATTTTGGACTGTTTTCAAATTTGTGGTTATCCAAGAAGGACACTGCAGATAAGAAAATGATGTCATAGTTTATAAATAAGGAGCATTTTAAATATAATATGACAAAAGTTTAAAATAATATCTCAGAAAAGGAACTTGTGGTGGTAATAATTGCCTTCATTGATGGCAAGACAACTGTCTTTAGCAGACAGCCTTCAGCCTCTTAATCTATTCTGACACAACCAACTCCCATTTTTATGCTTGACTGGCTATCTTTGTCCGAGTTGTTTTATGCTTCAGCTCTGTGGTTTTAAGCTATGTTTAAGAGAATGTCAACATATTCTCGATCTGAACAAACTCCTTTTTATCATCAGTACAGTGTTTACTGAGGATCAAAGGTATAAACAAATTTTAGGTTAAAACCCCTAAGTACTTTGTAATTCCCACACCTTTGTCACCAGTATCTTAAAGTCAGCATGAGCTGTTAGATTTTTCTCCCTCTAAAATATTTTTCTTTTATTTTGTATCTTCAGTTAATGGCTAATCAGAGAATGTTTACATATATCAACTTTTGCATCCCTGATTGCCCAAGACATGGAATGAGAAAGAAGAGGTTTTTTGTTTGTTTGTTTTTTTAAATGAAATCTTGCCAAGGGTATGTATAAGTGATAAACAACTGGCATATTTGTTTATCCTTTCTGTCCATGTGGTCAGTGGGAGGAGAAAAAAAATCTGTCAAGAAATTATTTCATAAAGATTAAAATATTCACTTTCAGGGTTACAAATAGTTTAATTCTGATTAATGAGAATGCAATTTCCTTTGCCAAATTGGAGAGCTGATGTTTCAGGAGTGGTCACTATAGCACTTAGGCAACTAACTAGTTTATATCTAACATTCCCTTTGCAATAAAAAAACAAACAAACAGCAATTTCATCATATTCTGCTTTATTATGTCAGAAATAATACTTATTCAAAGAGTGTACTTTGCTTTAAGGGAAGGGAAAGGTTACAGAAAACGAAGACTTTTTTTTTTTAAATTTGCAAAACATACTAATTACATTTTAATTCTCTTACAAACCTTAATGCAGAGTTCGTTTCTTGCTTCTAACATTTGGAGAGTAGCAACAGGGAAGTGTCCAGAATAAAAGAATAAATATAGTAGTACATTGAAAGCGTGAATCTCTTCAAATAGTTGTAATTCTAGGCTGTTGGATTTATATTTCCTTGGTTACTGTTGCTAGTGAGTTTAAAGTTATTCTAAAGCAAAAACAAAAACAAAAACAAAACAGGCAAATAGTAAATTCATAAGTAGTTATAACAGTCTGAGCATGCTTTATAGATTTTTTTTCTGTTAAGCTCATGAATGTCCAGGTCATGAGTAGTAACATAACAAAAAATAAACAATTATCGCTTGGCAATAAACTAACCTTTTAAAATAAATATTCCTATAAATCGTGTCTCAAGGAATGTGTGCTAACCAGAGTTGTTAAGATTTCACAATATCTGTTAGTATTAGAAGCCATCACACCTGTGAAAGCTGGGTGTTAATCTTGCCAATGAACTGCCTCCTGACACTTCCACCTCAAACCATCCCGAACAGTGTGCACTCCTTTCCTTTGGTGGCCGCCTCCGGCTGACCCCAGACCACTTTTCCAGGTTGATCTTCCCACTCCTTCCAGATTTTATACTGTCATTAAAATAATGAATTATAATTTCCCATCATGCCCTGGCCTTTTCTCTTCTCTGCATTGTTACTCATGCTAGGGCTTAGAATGCCATCCCCTGCTTCCCAACCTAGCATCGGATCCTAAGACCTATCTGCATCCTCCTGATATTCTATGGTCCTGTCCAGGTGCTGCCTTCACAGAACTTTTTTATGGTCCTGGGCTCAGGTGTCCTCCTTTGAGCTGCTCTGCCTCTTTGCATTTTCCACTCTTGCTCCATCTCGTCTTATATTAAGTTACTCATGTGCTAATTTATTTCTTCTAGTTAGTGCTTTCAAGATCTGTAAAGGAAGGGACCATGTTTCATCTATCTTTTTCGTTCCCTTAATGCTGACCACAGTGCCCAGCATAGTGCTCTGTCAATAAATAGTAATTAAATGACACATCTTTCACAGAATCCATGTGGTTTTTTTTTTTCTGAAATAAAATGTGTAAAAGAGTTTCCCCCATACAGCAGGTCTTAGCAGTCCACCTTTCAAGAAGCCAGTGTTGAACTTGAGCTGAGGACTTTGTTCAGAGGCTGTGGAGAGCTAGCCCCGGAATGCCTCCAGTCCAGTTGAGCCTCTTCTCCTGAATATTGTGGCTGAGCATTACAGTCAGGAAAGCTTACTCTTACTGCATTAGCAATTTTCCATATCGGATTCACTAAAGACACAATGGAAACCATTTAGAAAAAAAAAAAAACCACCACCAACAACCCCCTCCCCCAGATTTTAATGTGATATGGCTACCACAATGAAACTCTAATATGCTTCCACAGAAAATTGCTAACACGATATGCTAACCCCTCTCCCTGCCCCCCCAGAGCCACATAAAAATTGATACCACTTTTAATGTATATGTTTCAAACTAGTTCACGAAAGAAAAACTGAGATGAACTTCTGTTTAGGTCAGGTTGGTTGTATAAAGGGTCTTCTTAGCTGCCTTGTTAGCAAGGTGACTCTCGCTTCTGTGCCATGCTCATTGAGTTAATAAACAATACCAAATCATTTATTAAAATACATCATAGTCTGTTAAGTGACTCAGAATTAATAGAAATAGTGTAATATAAAAATACAATTTGTGTATAAATATGCCTCTATAATACATTCCATTTTACAGTTTTAATTGGGAAGTCTAATCAACTCAAAACCAATTTTCTGAGATTCAAAGAGACTCTGACATAAAATTTAAATTCATTACTTAAGATGAAATGCAGAAATAGTAAGAAACAAATTATAAATGTGTATGTACCATTCTGTATCATTTTAGAAGTCGTAAACACTGAAAAGATTTTGGTTCTTCCCCTTCATTCTCTAACCCATAATTAATTCAAAGATAAAAATTTAACCCATAAAATAAATGTAAAGGAGTCCTACAAAGTCTGATTTTTCCTATAAAGACAATTTTTATTTTCTTTCTTGGGAGGGGGGAAGTAGTAAATATCAATTTTTTTTCTCTCTCTTTTGTATTCTGATTACCTGATATCATTGGTGGCATTGCTTTAGTATATGAATTTCCCCTTGGAGAAATTTAATATTTGATCACTTCCTCTTCCCTTTTTTTAAATTTAATTTTGAAGGACTATAAATGGAAAGCATGTATTCCTCTGTCATGAAATGGGTTTAGTGAAAAGCAGTCTTTGGCTTCCAAACACTGAGATCACTAAGGATGACCATTCATCCCAGAACTCCAGTGACCTGGAGAAAATTTCAATTTTCGACCACTGCACAAATAATCTGTAAAGTGTGCATATGCTCTGGGGGCCATCCAGATGGGTTGACATTAGAGATTGCTTCTGAAACAACCTAGAAGGAGGCTTTGGGCGTGGTGGAAATGTGAACACTGTGAGTAGCAACAGCTTACCTTCACCACTCCTAAGGGTGCTTCTCCAGCTAGACTGGGTGGTGAGCCCACTTGATCCCAACCCCGCTTTATCCCGAGGAATATCTTCTTCCACGTAGCCTAATATTTTTCTCTTTTAATCAGTTAAATTGCATGGAAGCTGATCAAATATAGATTTGCTTTGGTTAGTGTGTATGTCACTGTATGTTTTGATTTGATTTGATGAAGTTCAGAAATTGTGACATGGGTAGGGTAAGAGATTCGGAACTGTCATTTGGGACCATTTATCAGAAGGTTTGAAGGATTTTTAACTTAAATATTATGGGGCTGTGGAAGGACTGGAGCAGATTTGCAGGTTTTTTTTTTGTTTTGTTTTGTTTTTTTAATGGAGAGTTTGGTGGATTGTGAAATTCAACTGAAGTGCTGGGAGTTGCTTTCTGAATTCTTGTATCTAAATTTAACTGACTTGGGAGCCACACATTTCAGAAAATAACTCCAAGAAGGATTCACAGATTCCATCAGAGTTTTCCATCACTTGGTAGAATATTTGACTTCTCTTTATGATTCACTCTAAATCCATTAATCCATATTGCTTTTTTTTTTCTTTGCTGGGAATCACACAGGAGAGAACTGGAGTCTGGCAGGCGTAGGAAAAAAGAGTTCATTGAAAATTTTGAGCATTGGGGTAGTTGTGAGGATTCAAGACACCTTAGCTTGGACAAGCTTACTCATGCTGAAGACAGACATCACTTACTTGGGCTAGTGTTAGCAGTATTAGAGGCGACCTGTATTAGGAGTTCAGGGGGTCTCCATGGGCTGGCCAAGGAATCTAATCGGCACTCAGAACATTTTCTGGGAAAGTGAATTCCAGTTTCCAAATGACTCCCCAGAAATTGGCACAACATGTTCATAAAGTGGCACTGCCGCTGATTAATGGTTATGATGAATGATATGAGATTGTTGTTAGTTATGATGAATGGTTACAATTAACGATATGAGTGACTATTAGCAGCCAGTGAATGTGGAAGATGAGAAAATATGTTAAAGCTAAAAAGATTTTAGTTCTGTGGTTTTCCTTCACTTATTGATGCATTGATATTCTTTCCTTGTTTTCTGGTGGTAGTAGAAATTCTCTTTTAGGAGCAAAAGTTAGATCAGGTGTTTGTCAAAGAGAAACTTTTGTGTACAGAAATGTTTTCCTTAGGGCTTATTGGTTAATTGTGTTTACACAAAGCAGTCTTTAGGTGTTGGCTGTGTTTGCAAACAATGGCAAGTTGGTGCTTAGGTGCTACTTCAAAGGAGTGGCGCTTCCTTTCTGTTGCCATTGATTTAAATTGATTGCAAATACACATTTTAAATTTTTTTCAAAACATTGTATGGATTATGTTTGGAGTTTTAAAATGTGATTTTGTGGATGTAGTCATTACACTAGCTAGAAATTGGGACTTAAAAATCTGAGCGGCCTACATGGTTATTCATTCAATCATTGTTTACTCTGTCTATAGTAATTACACTGCCTATGAAGCCCCACACCCCAAGGACCATATAACAAAATAAAGTACTAAAGGAAAATAAAATCAGGATTTCATAGTCTAATTAGAGAGAGATCAGGAAAGCAAATATCAAAATATTTACTCAATTGTTTATGCAAAAAAAAAATCTATTTGGATTTCTCTATATTTTTCCTGGTTAGAATTCCGTTTTTATTGTGTGTGAATTTTGAGTCACCCTTGACAAGGATAATTACAGTGGTTCCATATGGGGTTTTAGGACTCTAAATAAAAGTGAAATACAAAGTGGAAGGGGAATAAAGATTCTTGCAGTAGGTCCTTGTTTAGAACTGAAGGATGCCGAAGACATCCCTGGACCTGGAATTGTACTACTGTGTCTGTCAGGAGAAATTCCTTTGCTTCTGTGGTTTTCCTCTTACCCTCTACTGGCTCAAGAGTGAGTGGTGCATGGCCCCTCCCACAGGAAACCGCCCCTGGCCCTTTTAATAGCAGTTACAATAATCTATCACCTGTCTGGCAATAATGTGTTCCTGTCTCCCTCTGTAGACTATACTATGGGAGAGGGAAGGGACCAGCGCCTCGCATAGGTGTCTAGGTCATCATTGATACTTGTTCGATTGAGTTTCTTCCTTCAACCACCATCCTTTCTCTTCGCTAAGATATTTTGGTGTTTTGTAGAATAAGGCAGAAGGAAGGATAAGGCTTTTGGATTTTACTCTGTAGGCAAAAGGAAACTATTACATTTTAACCTGTGGTCAAACGAGAAATACTAAAGGGTTTGAACAAATGAATCACATCATCAAAAGTGTGTTTGAAAGAGACTGAAAACAAATTAAAGGGACATAGTGTTTTCTTTTCTTTTTCTTTTTTTTTAAAGACTTTATTTATTTATTTGACAGAGAGAGAGATCACAAGTAGGGAGAGAGGCAGGCAGAGAGAGAGGGGGAAAGCAGGCTTCCTGCTGGGCAGAGAGCCCGATTTGGGGCTCGATCCCAGGACCCTGGGATCATGACCTGAGCCGAAGGCAGAGGCTTTAACCCACTGAGCCACCCAGGCGCCGAGGCACCCCAGGGACATGATGTTTCTAAATGGCCACAGGGACACTTAGCAAAGCTGGTGAGATGGTGGTTGACACACCATCTCACTGCTTCATGAATGTCTTTGGCAATTAAAAATCGGCACTTCCCCAAACAGCAGTCCTTAACACAGTTATCAGTGATTCTTCTCCCTCAGTTTATAATCTCTACCACTCAAGCAGCCCTTGGTCAGGAAACTCAACCTCCCACAACACACACGCATCAATAAAACTTTAAAAATTACCCACACACCATTTAAAAAAACATTTAAAATATTATTTATAGCCACTTAACACTTTGCAGGTATTCCCGTACAGGTTAGTGTGCTATATCACAGCACCTGAAGTTGAAAGACAAGTAAATGCACGGGAAAGAGGGAATGCATTCTATGCTCTGCCTGTGTCTGCCTGTCAGGAATTTGTTATATCACATCAGCGAAGCAATGGGCTCTAGGTCGAAAGGTAGCCCAAGAGCTTACTGACTTACTGATGCAGTAGATAATGTTGTTGATAATCACACTGGATTTTGCCTTTGTTCATGTAACATTTATTGTGTGTCACACCTAGTGTTAGGCAATTCAGACCATTCTGTGGCATGGCCTGCGTGTTTCCCAAGGAGGTGGTTGTCTCTGGGGAAAACAAGTAACAAATACAAGGAAGCAGGTGTCCCCTGTGCTTTCGAGAAGGTATATACATGCCGGGTGCGTGGAAGCCCGAGGAGAGCTGATGAATGCTGCTGCCTGGGGCCGTGGGGAACGTTTCCAGGATGTCACTGTGCACAGGCCTCGGGGCAGAGGGGAGGCAGTGAAGGACGAAAGGAATGAGGATTGATGAGACAGGGAATATAGTTGGAAGAGAAAGATTGTGGAGAGCCAGGTTTGAAAGTGACATTAAAGCATTAAATCTTACCCAGGATACTGTTGTTTCTTTGTTGTTGTTTTTTTTCTTATAAAATATATAAATGCATGCACATAATAGAAATTTGGAGGCACAGTGCCTGGCTGGTTTAGTCAGTGGAGCATGCAACTCTTGATCTTGGGGTTGTGAGTTTGGGCCCCACATTGGGTATAGAGCGTACTTAAAAGAAAATAAAGTCTTTAGAAAAAAAAAAGAAATTGGGTGACACACACACACATATATATATATACATGTTTGTGACAAACATTTTAAAGCACAAATAAAACACTTTTAATCCCAAACCCTGGAAATAGTTACTGTCCTCTTCTGCTTCAGTCTCACAGCAAGATTTGTCACTATCAAGTGTGACAGGATCTGCTCTGGACTTGGAATGACAGGGCATTAGTGACCCAACAGGGAGGGTACTTTCTGGGGGGTGGGTGGATGTGGGGAGGCCCAGAAAGACAGAGCTGCCTGCGTAGAACAGACTCATGAGGGACATCGTCCGGAGTGGGGCACAGCTACGAAATATGTGGGAGGGTCCATCATGGGATTTAATGGGATTTGTTTAGAACTAGAGGGCTTGAAGAGCCCATATTGAATGTGGGCTTGAAGAAGAAGAGAAATAAGATTTCCATGGGGTTTTTCTGAGTCTGTTTCTCCCTTGGGCAAGTGTAATGTTCTACAGAACGGTTTTACTGTCCCCAAAGTCCTCTCTGCTCTACCTGTCCATCCCTCCCTCTCCCCGACTCCCCAATACATAGAGTCCATTATGACATTGGAACGTTTTGTATTTAAGGATCCTGGAGTGTGGAAGTCAGTGGCAGTCAAATTTTAATTAAAAAAAAATATTTTTTTTAAGCCAACAGGGCCCTTTCATCAAAGAAGCCTCATTAAGTAAAGCTGAATGAAGAAGGGCTGCTTTGGTGGATGGTGGCATCTGCAGAGGACAGAATCGAGTGCTTTGCCCTTCCCCTGGCGTCCACCTCCGTCTGGCTCTCTTGCCGCTGCGCCTGACCGAGTCTCTCTGCTGTCTCCAGATTTCTGAAGAACACCGTTTACGAACTGCACGGTAAGCAAGTCTGGAGCTGGAAGGAAGGGCTGGTCATTCCCAGATGCAGTGACCTCAAACTCTTGTACTTCTGAGACCTGCTGTCTGTCTTTCAGTAGTTTTTTTGTTTGTTGGTTTGGTTTGGTTTGGTTTGGTTTGGTTTGGCTTGTTTTGGTCCCTGTCCTTAGGGTCCAGCCGCCAGCTTTGATTTCACTTTGCTGTCACATGGCCCCTAGCAGCATCTCCCCATCCTTCTCCCAGTGTGCTGCGCTAATTTGCTGTAAACTTGGGAATCATATAAATGTGCTTGTCTAAACGTAGCCGAAAACAGTTGCAAGTAGGTGCTGCGTGAGCTTTTCTATGCAGACTTGGTAAGACCTATTTCGGCAGGTAGACGCTTGCTTGTCGCTTGTTCTCGGTTAGGTTTTGCACAGATGGAACTGCTGGATAGTCAAATTTTATACAGGGATCACCTCATTTCTCTCAGGGTCCATTTATCTGCTTGCCTTCTCCCCCTGGAATTATATAGAAAATATAAATTATGGCCTCAGAAATATCTGTCCACCAGCTCTGCTGGGTGAATAGTAGCATTTGATGCTGATTAGGAAGAAAATGATGTCATAATTTGATTTCTAATGTGATGCTAATATGTCGAGATACTGTTTTTCTTTTTATGTGAACATTGCCCCTGATCTTTTTCTGAGATTTTTTTTTTTTTCCTTTTTTGCCTCTGATCTTTTTCTGAGATTGTTTTACTTTATCTTTCTTTCTTCTTTTCTGGCACCTTTTACTTGTACAATAAGGCATGCAGGATGAATAAGGAGAAGTAGAACTACTTGTTAATAATAAAAAATAGTATCATTACATTAGTTTACAGTTTTCAAACTGCTTTCACACACTTCCTCTCGGTATGAAAAGCTGTAATTTTTGTTCCAGTTTTGCAGCAGAGGAAACAGGATCAAAGTGGCTAATTACTTAACGGTCACATTTAGTGATGGGGCTAGCATTCAGAGACTCAAGTCTTCTTCCTCCAAATATTCATTATATCATGTTGCATCTCGTTCCTGGAGACACTAGTTACCTTGTGGGCCCTTTTAAACTTGAACAATAAAATACCACATTTGTGGGGTGGTGTATAGCATCTCCAAGCATATGCTGACAATGTGAAGAACATAGTATGGACTGCTAGAAACTTAGGCTGTAACCTTCCCAAGATAGTGTTGACATTCTCTTACAACAGTCTTTATGAGTTACTTACCCTTAAAAGAAAATTTTTTTATGATTTTATTTATTTATTTGACAGAGAGAGAAATAGTGAGAGAGGGAACACAAACAGGGGGTATGGGAGAGGGAGAAGCAGGCTTCCCACTGAACAGGGAACCTGATGTGGGGCTCAATCCCAGGACCCTGGGATCATGACCTGAGCCAAAGGCAGACACTTAACGACTGAGCCACCCAGGCGCCCCTAATCATGCTCTTAATATTCAGAATACTATATGGAAAAAAATTTATAGCATTCTGAATCTACTTTAAAAGCGGCCCAAATGATTAGGCATGTTTGTTAGATCCCCTCTTTGCTGTTCTAATGTCTATTCTTCTTCCCTTTCACTACATTTGGCATAAATAAAATATCAGACAGGCAAAAGAATCATAATTCTGTCTCCAAAAGAAGTGATACTCAGCAACAATAAAAAGTTTATCTCCTCACTTTATTTTAAAAAATAACTCTAAATCTCCACTGAAACTTAAGAAATAATGTCCAGTCAACATTGACATTCTAGCTGAAAAATCAAACGAGATGAGTGGTCAAGAGAATCATATCCCAGGGGTTTAGGTGAACGTAAATCAAGACTTTCCCAGTGGCTTATTAAGTATAAATGCCGATGACACCAGTTTACCTCAGCATCTCATGTCATGAGCACAAGGCTGCCTCGTAAAATAACCCTGTCTTGGTTTAGGCAAAATATGTCATTTTTAGTCAGGTCCTTTTGTTTTATGTGAAATTCAGTATTAATATAAAAAGAAATCAAGTTGTTTTTTGGCGTTCTGTTTTAAAATGAGATTGTGTGTGTGCTTTACGCATTATGAGGGTTTTGATATATATGTGGGCTTTTATTGGATGAGACTCAGGCAATCATTATGTAGTGACTCTGGGCTGCAGTTCATCCAAATGTAGAAATGACGATAAAAATTAACTTCACATATTCTTGTACTTAGTTATTTATTATAGGATAAATTTATTAACCCAATAATATTTTCTTGCAGTAGATTCTGTTACATTCCTATTCCAGGATGGATCATAAAGTTTTATGAAAGAGTGAATTTCAAAATCTGTTACCTCCTAATGGATTTGAAGACATATAGATTTTGGTCAATTAGTAGATTTTAATACAACTTTAAATATCAGGTGTGGGGCATCTCGCTCAGTTGGTTAAGCATTGGACTCCTGATTTTGGCTCAGGTAATGATCTCAGGGTGTTGAGATCAAGCCCTGCCTCATGCTCCCTGCTCAGTGCGGTCTCCTTGTCCCTCCCCTTCCCCGTCTCCCCCCAGCCCCACCCCAGGCACATGCTCTGTCTCTTTCAAATAAATAAAATCTTTAATAAAAAGAAAATCTTTAATAAATAAACATCAGATGTGTTAGTACATGGAAAGATTTAGATTTCTGCTTTCTTTTAGAATGCTCACAGTTGAATCTATGGATGTTTGTTGAATATAATTATTTGTTTTGAAGGAATTTGATAGTTTATATTATAAAAATAATATAAATTCCAAGAAAATAAAGCTCAATAACGTTGACAGTATGCAAAATTGCTATTGGTTGGCTCTGGGATAAAAAATACATTTCATTTAAAAAATAATCTTTCTGGACATTGTTCCATATTTTCCCCTTCATTTTTCTTAGTGTAGAAGCAAATGATATTTTAAAAATAGTACTTCCTTTCTCTCCTAAGCCACGACCATCAGAGAAAATTGATATGTTTACATGAATCAGCATTAAGTGGAAGAAAGGATCTGAAAGGCAGGCAGAATGCCAGGGAGTGTACAAAACCATGCCTGTCCTTCAATGAATATGGGCTTTGGAAGGAGATTATCCTATATAATTGGGCCTGGGGTGTGTGTGATTTCCTAGCATTTTATGTTATGGGGGATTCTAATTTCTTTCAAGGCTTCCATGTACCAATGGCACATTATTTTCCATCTCAAAATTAGATTTAAAAAAAACGACTTGGGTTTTGGTAGAGGGAGACATTATTTGTAAAATCCCTTGAAAGTAGTGATGAAGCAAATTATTATAAATTTGGAGTGAGATTTTTCTTTATTGTGGTAAAAACATATAAAGTTTACTGTTTTTACCATTTAAATATACAAATCAGTAGCATTAAATTCATCACATTGTTGTGCAGCTATCACAACCAGCCTTCTCCAGAACCTTTTCATCCTCCCAGGCTCTAACTCTGTCTCCATTGAACAGAACTCCCCATTCCCCTTTCTCCCAGTTCCTAGTAACCTCTGTTCTACTTTTTATATCTTTACAAATTTGCCTATCCTAGTTACCTCATATAAGTAGCGTCAAACAAAATTTGCTTTTTTGTGTCTAGCTCACTTCATTAGTATAACATCTTCAGATTTTTTTTTAAAGATTTTATTTATTTGACAGAGAGAGATCACAGGCAGGCAGAGAGGCAGGCAGAGAGAGGGGGAAGAAGCAGACTTCCCGCTGAGCAGAGAGCCCCATGCAGGGCTCAATCCCAGGACCCTGAGATCATGACCTGAGCTGAAGGCAGAGGCTTTAACCCACTGAGCCACCCAGGTGCCCCAACATCTTCAAATTTTATTCATTATGTAGCCTGTATCAGCATTTCCTTCCTTTTTAAAGCTGAATGATATTGCATGTACATGCCTACCACATTTTGTTTATCCAGTCATCTGTTCATGGATGCTTAGGTTGTTTCTCTCCTTTTGGCTGTCATGAATAATATTGGTGTACAAGTATCTGAGGACCTGTTTTCAGTTCTTTTGTGTGGATATATCTAGGAGTGCAATTACTGGGTCATTTGGTAATCCTACATCTAATTTTTGAGGAGCTGCCAAACTTTTAACACAGTGGCTAAGCCATTTTTTTATTCTCACCAACAACTCATCCTTGCCAAGACTTGTAAGTTTCTGTTTTGTTGATAATAGCCATCCTAATGATTATGAAGTAGTATCTCATTGTGATTTGGATTTGCATTTCCCTAATGACTATTGATGTTATGATGTTATCATGCAATCATATTGTTGACCCTTTATTTATCTTCTTTGAAGAAATGTCTATTCATAGTGCTTTGTCCACTTTTGAATTGAATTATTTGTTTTTTGGTTGTTGAGTTATAGGAGTTCTTCATATATTCAGGATGTGAATCTCTTACTAGCTATATGAGTTACATGGAATGTTATGTTTAATGGAAAAATTCTAGAAAATCTTGTAAATATATTTTCTACCTACTTCTGTATGTGACCTTTTACAATTAAGAATTAGTTCTGTGGAATTTCATAACATATGGTCATATAAATAAGGGGAATCACATTTTTTTTAAATTCTTTGCTTTTAAAGCCTACCATACCAGTCTTAGATCACATTAGTTTTGAGCAAATCAAGGTTAGATTAGAGGATATCTAGCCAGCATAAGAGATAACAGTTTAGTGTGTGGTATAACTTTCAGTGAAATAGCAATTAAACTGCAAATGAAATTAGAAGGGAGATTAGGCTTTTATAGGTTTAGAAATTTGGATCACTGAAGAAAATTTGGCTCTCATCTCTTAGAGTCTGTTTTTTCCCCTCAGTGTCCTCCTTATTTAAAAATGTTCATGAGAGTCGTAAAGCACCTACATTAGAAATGGGAATTTTTAAGACTTGGTTCCAGTTCCACTTTTGACATATTGGTATATTGATAGTGTTGAAATTCCAGCAACAAAAACAAAACAATAAAGAAACTCCAGCAACAAGTAAACCAAAAACTAAATATTAAAAAAAGGGTAAGACCTTTTGAACAAAAAAAGGATGATAAATATTTTTAGACTCATTTATCTGTAGAATCTAAAAAAAAAAATAAAAACAAAACCAGATATATAGAATAGATACGTGGTTGCCAGAGGCTGGGGATGTGGTATGGGCAAAATGGGTGAAGGGGACCAAAGGTACAAACTTCCAGTTATAAAATAAACAACCATGGAATGGAATGGAATGGTGAGATAGTTAATAATACTGTATTGTATATTTGAATGTTGCTAAGATAGTAGATATTTTTTTTTTAAGATTTTATTTATTTGAGAGAAAGAGTGTGTGAGTGAGAGAGAGCAGGAGCTGGGAGGAGGGGCAGAGGGAGAGGGAAAAGCTGATTCTCTGCTGAGCAGGGAGGCCGATGTTGGGGCTCCATCCCAGGACCCTGAGATCATAACCCTAGCTGAAGGCAGGTGCTTAACCGACTGAGGCACCTAGGCGACCCAAAAGAGTAGATCTTTTTTTTTTTTTTATTAGAGAGAGAGAGACTGAGAATGAGAAGGGAGAAGGTCAGAGGGAGAAGCAGACTTCCCGCAGAGCCGGGAGTCCGATATGGGACTCGATCCTGGGACTCCGGGATCATGACCTGAGCCGAAGGCAGTCGCTTAACTAACTGAGCCACCCAGGCTCCCTCAAAAGAGTAGATCTTTAAAGTTACATCATAAGAAAAAAATGGTGACAGATGTCAACTATACTTATTATGATCATTTTGTAATATATACAAATATTAAATTACTGTGTTGTACATCTGAAACAATATAATGCTTTATGTCAATTATATCTCAATCAAGGGAGATTATAGGAAGAATAGATTAGAGGAGAGAAAGAACAGGATTAGAGGGGAATGACCAGGAGTCAATTTCAAAAAAAAATGATAATAATAATAAAAATCTAGAAGTGTCTCACCTCCTGGCACTGGGGGCAGGATAATTCTTTGTTGTGGGAGCTGTTCTCTGAGTTGTAGGATGTTTAGCAGCATCTCTGGCCTCTATGCACTGGATGCCAGTGGGACCCTCTCCCTCTACCCAACTTGTGGCCGCCAAAAATGTCTCCAGACATTGCCAAGCGACTTGCAGGGAGTGAAGTCATCCCTCATTGAGAACCAGTGGTCTAGGGTGATGAGAGACTGAGCTGAGTTCTAACAGCAGAATGGTAATGAAAAGGGGGGTGGGGGACCACGAAATTTTAAGTAGAGGAGAGGAAGAAATATTCTGGTAGTTAAAGTTTATTAAACATCTACTATTTCCCAGACATCAGCACTAGGTGACAGTCATTTAACATAATTAGTAATAAATATTTATTAATATCAATCTTATGCAAAGGATTGGAGCTACAGAGATGAATAAGACAGTCAAGTTCTTAAGGACAGTGTTATTTAATAGAAGAGAGATATATGAACAAACAAATTCTGATCCAAAGTGAAAATAGTCCTGTGTATAAGGTTTTCTTTATATGTGACTGAGAAGAGAATTCCATCCGGGGAAGTCACAGAGGCATATGAGACCTGAGCTGCATTTGAAGGATAAATAGCAATTTTGCCTGCTGGAGTGGATTTTGTAGGGGTGGTGGTGAATTGCCCATGGTCTTTTTTTTAGTTGCTAAGATGAAGACCAAGTTGAGGCAAAGCTCTCTCCAGGCTGTCACCACTGTCCAGGGAATAAAACTCTCAGACCATAATTAAACCTAGGATGACTGCCTGGGGCAATTGTGCATTTTCCCTGAGGCTTGAGTAGAGCAATTAGCACCTGGAAAATCCCAGAGCTATGCAGTGTTAGTGCTAGTTTATATATTTCACATATTGTGTTAAATCATCATGAGCGCCAAGAGGATAAAGAGATGCATATCTAAATCCCGTAATAAGTCAAACTCTGCCAAATTATATTGATAACACTTTGTTGATTTTGAAAAAGTTAATAAATAAGAGGCACATTCACATCCTGTGGTTAACAGTTTCTTTATTAACTTTATTAACTACTATTTTTTATTATATTTTTTATTTTATTATATTATTTATTTTATTTTATTATAATTAATTAATATTTAATTTTATTATATTTATTTATATTTTTTATTAACTACAGTAGGTGTACTGTAATGAAACCTAGAAACAGATGGAACCATATGACTTTATTTGTGGAGTGGCCATATATTGTTTAATCTCATGGCGGCAGTATTTGCTATTATATAAGAAAAATACAATTATTCAGTGGCAGTTTATATAATGTGTATTCAACAGGAATGATCTCTTCATCCTTCCTTAACGATATACATTTTTAAAATTTTGCAAATTGAAAAAAGTAATGAACAACAAAGAAAATTTGCCAATGCATTTATCGTAAGCTGCCCTACGTGTACTCTAGCTCTGCTCTTTCTTCACTGGTTTCGGTCCCATTAGTAACAATAGTGTTCAGACTTGCTGATGTCACTACCCAGTTATTTCATTTGGCTAAATGTGATAGAAGTATTTATTTAAGATTTTGTCCAGAATTTGTTTTTAAAGGTCAGTGTGGTACTTTTACATTTCAAGGAATGTTGTGTGATAACGATTGTGAAATTACTTTAACTTATCAACAGTACTTATTTACATATACTAAAAGCTGTGGAGACTCTTGAGATAAGATGCCAAAGCTATTGGCCCTTTCGGTTCACAGAAAACAATTCATTGGTATTCATTCTGTTCCATCTTATCTGATGGTTTGTTTTTGAAAAATATTCAACATGATATTAACTAGATGATTTTTAGTTTTAGTACATTTGAATTGCTGAAGACTGACTCACACACCAGAATGGCTACTGCTGCTCATGCCCTCCTGCCAACATGGTTTTGAAAGGGTCCCTTGGCACTGGAGCCTGAGGCCTTAAATCGCTCCTCCGGAATTGCTCGACCATGGTTATCTCTTCCTCTCTTCACCTCTCCTCCTCCCACCCTGACTCTTTTCTGGGAGCTGTGAATGAGTCTATCTTCTCAGAGCCCATTCATTCATTTAGCCAATACTAAACACCTAGTACATGTTAGGCTCTATTCTATGTGCTGGGGTACAGCGGTGGACAAAAAATTCACATCCTAGTAGAGTCTATGTTGTGAGGAGGAAAAAGAGACAAAAAACAATAAAAATGAGTAAAATACAAAGCAGTCTTGAAAAGGGAGAACAAAATTGGAAGGCTTACACTTCCTAGTTTGAAACATTCTAGAAAGATACAGCAATGAAAACTGTGCAATTGGCAAAGGATAGGCATAGAGATCAGTGGAAAAGAATTGAAAGTTCAGAAATAAATCCGAGCATCTGTGGCCAAATGAATTTCAACAAAGGTGTTAAAACCATTCAGTAGGGACAGAACAGTCTCCAACAAATGTTGCTGGGACAACTGGATAGCCACATGCAAAACAATGAAGTTGGACCCTTACCTCACACTATTTCTGAAGTTAACTGAAAGTGATCAATAACCTAAATATAAAAGCAGAAACCATAAAACTCCTTGATGAAAACATATGGGTTAATCTTCATGACCTTGGATTTGGCAGTGGATTCTTAAATATGATACTAAAAGCACAAGTAACAAAAGAAAAAGTAAATAAATTTGACATCAAAATTAAAAAACTTTTGCACATCAAGGAGCATTATCATGAGAGCAAAAAGGCAACATACAGAAAGCGGGTAATATTTGCAAATCATATATCTCAGTATTTATATATCCAGTATATATTGAAAAAAAAACTCATAAAGCAACATAAAAAAAAACACAATTTAAAAATGGGCAAAGGGTGGTGGCCCCTGGGTGGCTTAGTCGGTTAAGCATCTGAATCTTGATCTCAGGGTTGTAAGTTCTAGCCTGGTTGAGCTCCATTATATGCTGTGGAGCCCACTCTAAATAGATAGATAGATAAATAGATAGATAGATAGATAGATAGATAGATAGATAGATAATAGATAGAGCCCACTCTAAATAAATAAATAGGAAGGAAGGAAAGAAGGAAGGATGGAAGGGAGGAAGGAAAATAGGTAAGAGACTCAAGCCAACATTTCTCCAAAGCAGATATACCAATGGCCAATAAGCTTGAGAAAAGATACTCAACACCATTAACTATTAGGGAAATCGAAATTAAAACACAATGAGATGCCACTTCACACCTACTAGAGTAGCTATAAAAAACAAACAAAAAGTGGAAAATAATCAATGTTGATGAGTCTGTGGAGAACTTGGAATACATTACTTTTGGGAATATAAGTGGTTCAGCTGCCATGAAAAATAGCTTAGCAGTTTCTCAAAATGTTAAGCATAAAATTACCATATGATCCAGCAATCCTCTTAGATTTATACCCAAAAGAATTGAGAACAGGGACTCAACCAAATACCTGTACACAAATGTTCATAGCAGTAGTATATTTATAATAGCCTGAAAGTAGAAATAATTCAAAGGTTAATTAATGGTTGACCTGATGAACAAATTGTTATATATGTATGTGTACACACACACATACACACTTACTCAATGAAAAAATATTAGCCATAAAAAGGAATGAAATGCTGATATCTACTACCATGTGGATGAACTTTGAAAACATGTCAAGTGAAAGAAGCCAGATACAAAAGGCCAGGTATTGCATGATTCCATTTATATGCAATAAGCAGAATAGGTCACATCCATAGAAATAGAATGCAAATAGAATATTACCAGGGCCAGGGGCCTGAGAGTGGGGGCAGGACCTGGAAATAAGGAGAAATTGTTTAATAGCTATGAGGTTTTAGTTTGGGGTGGCAGTGATAAGGAAAAAAAAACTGTACTTTAAGCTGACCAACCAAACCGGCAAGGGAACTACAGTCCCCGTCTCAAAGCCCTTCGGGTTCTTGCCTATCTGTTTCCCGCAAGCGCCAAAATACCAAGTATGTGCAATAGGAGAGTATAAATTACACTCCCTGCTTGTGCTCGGGGTTCAGACCTTTGGAGAAGGGTCTTCTCTGAGCACCCCCCTCCCACCGATGTTTAAATAAATCTCCAGTCCTCCTTAGTCTCCTAGTGCCGCTTGGTTCTTCCGCCAGGATCCAGTCCAGGTTCCGCAACAGCGGGAATGATTTAGAATTAGAGGTAGTTGCACAACATTGTAAATGTACTAAATGCCACTGAATAGTTCACTTTAAAATGAATGATTTTATGTATTGTGAACTTCGCTTTAACAAAATTTGGAGAAACAAGTAAAATATTGGGTAATGTTAATCATACATCTGCTTTTGGGAAAAATAAAACAGAAAAGGGTGAAAGAAGATGAGAGAGGGCTTCAGTTTAAAATAGAGGGGACTAATACAGCACTTCATGTTAACTAGATAGAATTAAAAGAGAAACTGAAAAAGAGTACATTTATCTCAATGAGCACTGACTAATGCATAGAACTGTTGAATCACTGTTTTGTACACCTGAAGCTAATATAAAATTGTATGTTTATTATACTGAAATTAAAAATTAAGTAACTAAAAAATTAAAAATAAAATAAAGGTGGGAGGAGGCAGGGAAGGCTTCTCTGAGATGACATGAGTAAAATTCTGAAGGAGATGGATGAGGGAGGAAGCCCCATGAGAGAAGAGCATTGTAGAAACAGAAGTGTCCTGGGGTAGTTGCAAGGCTGGCATATTCAAAACAAAGTGAGGAAGCAGTTGTGGGAGGAGGAGAGATAGCAAAGGAGAAAGTCGAAGGAAAAGAGATCAAGGAGGTAACAGATGGATGCTCAAGAAAGGGTCATTCTAACATGCCACCAGGCTTAGGAAGTATAGTGCTGCAGGGTCTTGTAGACCATTGGAAGAACTTCAGGTTTTATTTGGAGTGAGTAAAACCTTTGGAGGGTTTTCAGCAGAGAAGGATCATGAAATTGACTTATGTCTTAATAGGGTCAATCAAACTGTTGTGTTAAGAACAGACTATGAGGAACAATTGTAAAAGTAAGAAGACTACTTAGAAGCCCAACATTATTATTTAATAAAATGTTGTTCTGACTCTGCTTTTTCCAAAATATAGAATTTCACCCAAACTATCATTTCCTTTCCCCCTTAAGTACTGATAAATTTGGGACTAAATCCCTTTGGTTCAGCCTTGTCCTCTGAGCTCCAAATCCTGTACCTAACTGCCTACTGAATTCCACTTTGATACAGTGCTTTTCCTGACCTCTACCCACCTTACCACCTCAGACCCGGTATATCCAAAATAGATTTCAGTACATCTATCTGACGCCCAACTTCAATTCCTCTTGGATTTGTTAATGAATGATATACCACTACCCATGTGTCCAAGTAATCTGGACTCATCCTAATCTCTGAATCTCAATAGTCAAGATTTTTATATTCTATTTTTTTACCTTTTTATATAAATTACAAGTCACCAAATCAAGTTATACAAAAAAAAAATACTACTGGGAATTTGGTCAAAATGGCATGACATCTACGGATTGATTTGGAGACAACTGAAATCCTAACACTATTGAGTATATAAATTCATGAACATGATATAACTCTAATTTTTTTCTGCAGAAAAAAATTTTTTTTCTGTAGAGTTCTTGCCCATTTTTTTAAAATTTATTCTTAAGTGTTTTATAGTTTTTGATGGTATTGTAAATGCTTTTACTTATTTCTTTTTCCACTTGTTTGCTGCTAGTAAATAGGAATACAGTTGTTTTTGTACATTTACCTTTTATCCTGCCACTTGCTAAATTTGCTAGTTTCTTTTTTTTATAGATTGTATAGGGTTTCCTTTGTTGTTATTTCTGTTTTCTGTGAATAGAAACAGTTTTACATCTTTCCTAAGCTTTATGCCTGTTTTTTTTTTTCCCCTTGCTTTGTTGTACTAACCAGTACTATGATGAGAAGAAATGGTGAGAGTGGATTTTCTTGCTTTGTTTCCAGTCTTAGTGGAAAGTATCCATGTTTCACCACTGATTCTGATATTAGTTTTGTCCTTTTAAGATTTTGTAGTTGTCCTTTAAAGATTATGGAAATATACTTTTATTTTTAATTTGCTGGACGTTAATAATATTTTGAAACTCACGAATTAGTAGTGACTTTCGCCAAGTGATTTTTCAGCATTTATTAAGGTGATAATATGGCAGGGGGCCTGGGTGGTGCAGTTGGTTAAATCTCTCTTGGTTTCTGGTCAGGCCCTGATCTCAAGGGGGCTTGGCATCAAGCCCCGCATTGGGCTCGAGTTTCTCTCTCCCTCTCCCTCTCCCACTACCCACTGCACATGCATGCTCTATCTCTCTCTCTCAAATAAATAAATAAATAAATAAATCTTTTAAAAAAATGATAATATGGCATTTTTCCTTTATTCTGTTCATATGGTGAAGCAGTTGATTTATTTTCAAATGTGATACCAATCTTGCATTTCCTGTGTTAGATCCCACTTGGTCATGAGGTGTTAAACTTTTTAATACTGCTGGATGTGATTTGCTTATATTTTATTAAGGATATTCACATCTCTGTTCCTGAGTGATATTTGTTTGTGTTTTCCCATGATATCCTAATCAGATTTTTGTTTCAGGATTATCCTGGTTTTATAATATGAATTGGGAAGTTTCCCTCCTTTTCAGTACTCTGAAAAATTTGTCTTTCTATTATTTCTTCTTTAAATGTTTCATAGAATTTGTCAACGAAGGCAGTTAGACTTGGTGATCTCTTTCAGGGAAAGTTTTTAGCTGTGAATTCAATTTCTTTAACAGATATAAGGCACTTCAAAATTTCAACTTCTTTCTCTATAGATCAAAAATTAACTATGTTGTATACATCTGTGTAAACCACACCTTTATTAAGACATAGGACATTTCCATCACCCTCAAATATTCCCAGTAATGAACTTCAGGTATATAAGTCTTTGTAATTCAGGCTCTGCGTGAATTAAGCAATTATAACTGAAAATGCAAATGTAATATGACTTTTTTACCAACCACATGTTAGCCTTATTTCATTAACATTTATAAAAAGTGGGAAAAAATAGAAATTAAAAAAGTAGATGTTCTTCTAGTTTATCAAAACAGGTTATCAAATTTTGCATTTTTTTTTACAGGTAAACAGCTTTTATTGTAACATTATTTAAACCAAATATAAATGGGAAATAATCTAAAAACCAAAACTGTGAAGCTATTGCAGTAGAGCCACATACAGGCATACAATATACATCTGTTAGCATCAAAAACATGTGATAAGTTTTATTATATATTGTTATTTTATTTTATTTTGTTTATCTGTGTATTTAAGTTCTTCATTTAATTTCTAATTTAGTTAACATATAGTGTAATACTGGTTTTAGGAGTAGAATTTAGTGATTCATCACTTCCATATAACACCAAGCGCTCATCACAGGTGTCCTCCTTAATGCCCATCCTCCATCTAGCCCATCCCCCATTCACCACCCCTCCAGCAATCCTCAGTTTGTTCTGCATAGTTAAGAGTCAGATTTATTTTAGAATTTCCTCTCAGGATATCTCACAGTCCTTAAGTTTGCCAGTTTTAAAACAGACAGACATGAATATATTTTAGATTTATTGCACTGTAGTGGACTGACTTGAGTGACAGATTAGGCTTAAACTAAAAGGGCTGTGTCAGAAGATAGAGTACTATGCAGCAATTAAAAGAATGAAATACATTTATATAATACTAACATAGAAAATACCCTCAAGCAAATTGCAGAATGAATAAATATTTTTAAAAATTCAAACTCATGCTATATTTTTTTGTAAGTACCTATCTATGGATGAATATGCAGAGTAAAATACCTAAAAATAAGTTCGAACTTGTAAAAGTAGTCATATCATTCAGAAGCACATGAAGATTTGGGAATTGTGGTTGATGATCAGATGAAATTTAACTAAAAGAACATTTGTGTTTGTTTTAATTTTTGTAAGAATAGTAGCTTGATATGAAACTTAAGTAGTTAGAACTGTAAAGTGACTTGACTGATTTACATATGACTAAAGGCAAAATGCATCCAGGTTTTGTTTTTGTTTTTGTTTTAGCAATTACTCTGAAACTCCAGAAAGCCAGCTTGTAAAATCTGTACAGGGAGTGCTCTAAATCTGTTTTATTTTGTTTTTCCAAATTATGGCACAAGAAAGTATTGCAAATGAAGTAAAAATGCAACTTAGAATTAAAATTAAAAGTTGAATATTACTCTACCAAAAAACTTAAAAAAACAAAATATTAAATAACATGAAAATGCTTACAATATATCATTCATTGAAATAGGCAGGCCTTGAGACATATCTATAAATAAATGCTCTTTTAAAATATGTTTATTTATAAAGAAAAGATTTAAAATTCACAAAAATGTTAACAATGATTATTATCTCTGTATGGATGAACAGTGGTTATTTGAACTTTCTTTTTCCATTTTCAGTTTTTTTTTTTATGAACACAAGTTGTTTTTTAAATCAAGGAGAGAAAAACTGCCTTTCTATCCCAATTAAAGAAGGAAGGAAGGGAGAAAGAAAAGAAGGAAAGGCTAGACAGGACAGGGAAGGTAAGGGTAGGTAGGAAATTCTTAGCATTTGCAAACATGCTACACAGAGTCCTGGTACATTTTTAAATGAGAGTGTTAGTAGTGGGGGTGCTTGGGTGGCCCAGTTGTTAAGCATCTGCCTTTGGTTCAGGTGATGATCTCGGGGTCCTGGGATCAAGCACTACACTGGGCTGGGGCTGCCTTCTCAGCAGGAAGCCTGCTTCTCCCTCTCTCTCTCCCCCGCTTGTGTTCCCTCTCTCACTGTCTCTCTGTCAAATAGAGGAATAAAACCTTTTAAAAAAAAATGACAGTGTTGGTAGAGATGTGTGTTAGAAACCTGGTGATTTGTAGAAGAGGTTTGGGAGGGATGGAGGGAAGTGAGAGGGATGGAGAGGAAGAGATGGTTTTTAAAGATGTTTAGAAAAAAACAGTCGGGGTGCCTGGGTGGCTCAGTTGTTAAGTGTTGACCTAACCTTTGGCTCAGGTCATGATCCCAGGGTCCTGGGATCGAGCCCCACATGGGGCTCCCTGCTTGGTGGGAAGCCTGCTTCTCCCTCCCTCACTCTCCCTGCTTATGTTCCCTCTCTTTCTGTCTCTCTCTCTGTCAAATAAATAAAATCTTTAAAAAAAAAAAAGAAAGAAAGTCCACAGGATTGGTAAGGGAGTGGGTAGGATTGGAACGAGAGAATGAGGGAGAGGTCAGTTTTCTTTTTATATTTGTCAGTTTAAAACCAAGTCATTTCAGGGGCGCCTGGGTGGCTCAGTGGGTTAAAGCCTCTGCCTTTGGCTCAGGTCATGGTCTCAGGGTCCTGGGATCGAGCCCCACATCAAGCTCTCTGCTCAGCTGGGAGCCTGCTTCCCCCTCTGTCTGCCTGCCTCTCTGCCTACTTGTGATCTCTTTCTCTCTGTCAAATAAATAAATAAAATATTAAACAAAACAAAACAAAACAACACCAAGTCATTTCAAATCTACTTTGTAACTGCATTACTCTTTGATGTAGGTAGAACTATGATTCTTCTTCCTGTGACAAAAACTCATGTCTAAGCCCTTTGGCTTTTGCCAAGGTGGTTCAAAATAACACTAAATCACAGAGTTTCAAGCTGCCCAGGAGAATGCTATTTCTTTCAAGTGGGTTAATATCTCAGTACAGAAACCATGATCCAGATCCTTCTATTATCTCCAGCCTAAACAACTGCCATGGGTAACTTAGAAAACAAATAACTAAATAAAGCACTAAATTTTCTATGCCCAGATTTCACGTCTTAATGTGCAGCCATTAACAGACCAAGTTCCATCCCTCTGATTATTTAAATCTATAGTAAATACATCTTTGTTTGAAATTCCATTTCATTTTCATTTAATACTAATCTAAATCTAAATTTTTTTTTAAGATTTTATTTATCTGACAGAGAGAGAGAGAGATCACAAGCAGGCAGAGAGACAGGCAGAGAGAGAGGGAAGCAGGCTCCCCACTGAGCAGAGAGCCCCATGCAGGGCTCGATCCCAGGACCCTGAGATCATGACCTGAGCTGAAGGCAGAGGCTTTAGCCCACTGAGCCATCCAGGCGTCCCTAAATCTAAATTTTTAAAGATTTTGTGATTATTGAGCAGAATTATGATTTGTGTTAAACCAGGGTTGATTTTTGACACAAAAGGGTGATTTTTGCCCCCAGGGGACACCTGACAACATCTGGAAACCTTTTTAGTTGTCACAGTTTGCAGAGGGGTGTGCTCCCAACATGCGGCGGGCGGAGGCCAGGGATGCTGCCAGACAGGACAGCCCCCCCCCCCCCCCAGATCGTTACAGTCCAAGGGAGAAAATGCAATAGCGCTGAGATTGAGAAACCTGTGTTAGACCCTTAGGGGAGCTTAGTAAGGCATAGATCCAGATAATTACAGTATTGTTTATATGTTGTTTATGGTAGAAAAATAGTTGGTCTCTATGGATGGAGAGCATTAGGACTCATTAGAAAAAGGATGACCTGGAAAACTCAGGAAGACATAGATTTGGGGACGAACGGTTGATGGAGTGGTAGAGGGATCAGCTGGTTAATCTGACCTAAGGCCAACAAGTGCTGGCTGGAACTGACTGCGGGAGATGGGGAGGGTGGCAGCTCGGCCATTTGGGGTCCCTCACTACCAGATCATGCACAGAAAGCTGACAGCCATCATTGCCACGAATGTGAAAGAGAGAGTGATGTAAAGGAACTGATCATAACTCACAGCCAAGGAGTGCTCTTGGGGTGCTAAATGTATCGGCAAGGGCTTAGATTACTGCCATCTTTTTATTTTGGACACTTACCCAACTGAACCACCCAGGCGCCCCTCACTGCCATCTTTTAATGGGTTGACTCAGGATTTCTACGGAGACTTCACATGGAGGTGAAAGGGATCACAGCCTCGGAGGAGGTGAAGTTCTCTGCCAGGACCGGTGTGGGACATATGGGAAGTATGACTAGCATCGTGAGTGATGGTAGGGGTACATTCACGTGGGGAATCAGGAAGACTCTGTGGGTGGGACTGAACTTTGAAGAGGGGAGATTGAGGTTAGAAAGTACAAAAGGCGAGAATGAGGACGGAGGGTCAGGAAGGGCTAATAATCCATAACAAATAATTAATTCTTAGATGCTCACTCAGTGTTCCATGGGTGGCTTGTAAGTTGATAACTTGTGTTTAGTGGGTGCTTAAGAGATGCTTGTTCTAATCTTTTTATTCATTGTTCTAAGGCTCTTCTGATTGTAGATTAGGATCTTTTCTTTTTCATAATCTTTGATTGGACTTTGGTTCTTAAATTTTGATCTGGTAAGAAATATTGTTAATTAACAAGAGGGACCATGTTATACATGTCCTCTGATACTTTGTTTTAAATTAATTATTTTGTTATGTAATAGTTAATGCTTTCTTTTTTAAATTTTTTAAAGATATTTATTTGAGAGAGAGAATTAGAGAGAGAGAGAGAGAGAGCATGAGAGGGGGGAGGTTCAGAGGGAGAAGCAGGTTCCCCGCTGAGCAGGGAGCCCGATGCTGTACTCCATCCTGGAACTCCAGGATCATGACCTGAGCTGAAGGCAGTTGCTTAATCGACTGAGCCACCCAGGCACCCTAGTTGATACTTTCAAAAGAATATGTGATTCATGTATAAAAATTATGAACATTATAATAATATGATAGTATAATAATACAATATTCAACACTACTAATGCTATATCTTCCTATTGCGCTACTCCTTTGCCTCAAGTATTAGTATCTTGAATTTTGTGTTTTCACCGCTCTGATGGTTTAACTATAATTTAGTTATTCACATATATATGTAGCTCCATGATAAATTTTTTTTTAAAGATTTTATTTATTTGACAGAGAGAGATCACAAGCAGGCAGAGAGGCAGGCAGGGAGAAGGGGAGGAAGCAGGCTCCCTGCTGAGCAGAGAGCCCAATGCGTGGCCTTGATTCCAGGACCCTGAGACCATGACCAGAGCCGAAGGGAGAGGCTTTAACCCACTGAGCCACCCAGGCCCCCCATGATATTTTTTTATTTTTAAACTTTAGAAAGATCATTCCATGCTCTGTATAATCTTCTAGGCTCTACTTTTCTTTCTAAATTTAACATAATGTTTCTAAGATTAATCCTTGTGCATAGAGTTAATATATTTTTATTACTATATAATATTCCACTGTGAGATTTTATATAATCCATGCTTTAGTTGATGGACATTTTGTGAATATTATAGTATGTACAATAGTGTCATCAGGATAGTGATTTTCAAATGGTTTTGTTTTTAACTATAACCCAGCAGGACATACACATCAATCTCTCTCTCTCTCTATGTATCTCTCACTTTGAAAACTTTAAGATATATTTTCCCCAGTCACTCTGATAAAATCCAGCCTATTTTTAAAAATGCTAATAGAGATCCAATAAACTCCATAAATAAATACATTTCATTAATCATTTCTCTCTGAGGATTGAAAACCAGTCCAGGATATATATACTGGGCTGTGAAATTTGCTAGATCTTATGATATTAAAAATTCAACTTTAAAAAATGATGGCAGATTGTTTCCAAAATGCATACTCCACCCATTCCTAGCAACTTTGGTTAATCACATTCTTATCAACCCTTGACATTTCAGACAAAATTAGGTTTTCGGCAATATGTCTATTAACTTGGTAAACCAAATGAGGATATATTAATTATTTTTACATATGTTCTAATTTTAAAACTAAAAATTTCTTGCTGAATAAAGTGCCGGGACATCTAGAAGACTAGAGAATACTGAGCCGTCCTATACGTTGTTGAGCGTTTGCCTGAAGGATGTCTTCACATTTTCTTAGCCTAAAAATGTATCTTCCTTGTTACTCTCTTCCCTTCACTGCTTAAGTATGCAACTATTGATCTTTCTCAGTTGTGGCCTTGTGCTTGATTATTTTATAGTTAAGCATCACTGAGAAATTATCTGCTAAGTAAACGTTAAACATACTGAGAAAATAGCAATGTTGTCCTTGAGTAGTATGACACATTTCATTCTAAAAAGACTGAAATTTTTATGGACAGTTGATGATGCCAATTTTAAAGCTCAAAGGATTGGTTAAACAGGCTGTTCGATGAAAAGTTTTGGTTCAGTTTTGTCAAAATGTGGCCTTATAGTCCCAGCGTTAAATCTAAGCTGCATTAGTAGGAACTTTACTCAGCTCGTTTGTAGGCCTTGCCATCATTTTGAGGTGGAGAATGTCTTGCCTGGTATTTTCTTTACACTTGCTAAGGTAGTGCTTCTGTGTGTTGGTGTATCCCCTCCTGGCATTTGTTGTGTTTATGATTCCTTAGCATGTAAAAATCTACTTGTTAGTCTGGAGGCAGTAACTGAATCTACATAGGAGGAATTTTTGCTCTGCACCATGATTAACTTCATTATTCATGGCTATCCTCTTGGTTTATGGGTACTCAACTACACTTGTCCTAGGCTCCAACTGCCCTACAGCTTAATCCTTCAAGTCAGTGGGACAACCAAGCTTAGTCACCCAGTAATACTATTTTGTGTATATTTCAACAAAATTGTCATCATTGTTGAGAAAAATTTTTGCAGCATGGTCTTACATTCTGTCATTCTTTTGGATGTGTATTTTTCTGCTTGAGAATATACAGAGCTCATTACCATGGATGAGCTTAATTTTCTCCAGCACACATTGATTTTTTTTGTTTTGTGTTTAGTTTCTGGAATCCTTTCTCAACAGTGAGAATCCACCGTGTACATCTAAAGAAGCACTTGCCTGCACAGTGGGGAAAATAGCAGTTAACGCATGTGATGTGGAGTGGAAGGAGTAAACGAATTTCCATGCAGAAATACTAGGACTCTAGTTGGTGTCATGTCCTCAGTTATACCATGTCTGCATTTGCAGAGCATTCCGCCTTGAGAAAATGCAACAAGTTGGAGAGCTCAAGTTCATGCCCTAGAGTCCATTCAGCTCTGGTCTAGGAAATAGGGAAACAGTCCTTTGAGTATCATTTTCAATTGTGAGTCTCACCAGACCTGTACAATGAAGAAAACACATTGCTTCTGGGCTGAGCCAGAGTTTTAGACCCTCTATGATGAAATCACTCTGCTGCCACCTATGTTTAAAATAAAGATAAAAAAAAAACAGTGCCCTCCCATAAACCGTTTAGTAAAGCCTAAAATAGCCCCACAAGTATCCTTTATTACATTTTTAGTACTCTAAATATTTTTTTTAAGATTTTATTTATTTATTTGACAGAGAGGAGAGAGATCACAAGTAGGCAGAGAGGCAGGTAGGGGGGAGGTTTGGGGTGGTGGGGGGAAGCAGGCTCCCCGCTAAGCAGAGAGCCCAGTGTGGGGCTTGATTCCAGGACCCAGAGATCATGACCTGAGCCAAAGGCAGAGGCTTTAACCCACTGAGCCAACCAGGCGCCCCAGGACTCTAAATATTTTGAAGCAGTTTAATGGCACTGTATCCTGACTTAAATTCTTTTAATTCCTTAAGTAACGAAGATTTTTAATCTGGAAAGCTCCTGTGTGGTTTTAGCACACACACACAACATAACACCCAGTGCATGGTAGAGACTAAATCTAAAAACTTTGAGAATTACTTCAGGATGCCTTTGCATCCTGAAGGATGCAAGAGGATATTTTAAAGAGGTTTTTTTTGGAAATAATTCCCACTTTTTGTAGTGTGCCTAAGCACAAGGAAGGGTAGTAAAATATTCTTGGTAAGTCATTCATTCTTCTCTAGATTGGTATTTCTTGGAGGATCAAAATGGGAAACAGGAAAAGTGAAAGGTCATTTGTTGTGTTTAAAATAATTATAGGCTGGAGTTATGAAAGTTAGTAAGAAAAATTTTTTTAAAATGCCTCGTATACATTACTTGTGTGTAGATGTATGAGAGATTCTGAATGAAAAATAGGGAAAATTAAAAAACAAAACAAAACAAAACGTGTTTCTGTCCTCTAGGTAATGTGGCTGTGATATACTAGTCCTGCTGTGCCTCGTGATCACATTCCCCCACATTGGGCTGAATTGCATTTTCTGACAGAAAGAGGAAGGGAGAAAAGGAGGGAGATGGTTGGGGAGGGGGAAGGAGGTAGAAGGAGGCTGGAGGTTGGGCGGGGCGGGGGGGGGGGGGGGGGGAAGAGCATATGAGAATGAATGTTTGTATTTGTTGAAGGGAAGCTCATATCCGTTGTTCCCAAACATTCCTCAGGGTTAAAAAATAACATCCAAGCTGTCCTGACACGACTTTACAACAATGAGAAGGTGGAAATATACCTCATTACCTACAAAACTGATTTTAAATCATCTATTTTTTTTAAAAAAAGGGAAATATCCCTTTTCCAGATTTGAGCTAAACTAGTCTACATGGATATTATCTAATATTTAGAAGAGTAGAGCTTATCTGTTTTCTGAAGGACATGCTGGGAACATTTAAAAAATGTAGCTTATTGACTAAATCAGTAAAATAATACTGTATTGCTTACAAAACTTGGAACAGTTACAAAATTCATAAAGTTTTAAGGTTTGGTGTTTTGATGGGCAAAGAGTTTTACTGATTTGTTCCACACTTTGCTAATAAGAGTATTCTTCAGTGCCCAATAAAAACACTTAGATAAGGTGGGCAGAATATGTTTTTAAAATTAGAAATATATTTTAGACGTAGGACAATAAACTTTTCTCTTAATTCCACAATAGAGCGCAGATTGTTTCTGACTAAAAAATTAGATTTATTTAGAAGTAAATTTTGTAAGGTTTAGCAGTTAACTCTAGGAACTGCAACCTAAAGAACTTGGTAAATATGTGTGAAATGGAAGGATATTTATTCCTGTAAAAGCTATATACGAATCAGATTTTTCTAAATTGACTAATACTTTTACATTTATTATGATTCATTTTGTCACACCAATAGTCTTTCTCAAATTTATATTTGTGGTAAACCTGGATTTTCATGGGTCAGGATTGCTTGGAGTAAAGATACCTCTAAGAGGCCTTGTATTGCTTGAGATCTGGTTTCTTCTTTCTGAGGTTGCTAAGGGACAGAAAGTTTGATTTTTTTTTTAAGAGCAGCAGTTATTTGCCAGTATATAAACAATTCAGTAAAAATAGATTTCTAAGGATCTTCAATTCATAATTGATAAATCATTCATGCTGAAATAGTTGGCCTTGATTCTTATTCTCCTTGAGAACGTGGAATGTTTTATAAACACATTAAGAGTTACAAATATAGAGAGAGGAAAGAATTGCACTGTCAGTAATGCAATGATACACATTTGTGCCTAGTGAATTTTTAATCAAAGTACTCTAATGCAAATGATAAAGCATGTTAGAATTGGGTATAAATTAAGAATGGGCTCTAAGCCTGGGTGGCTCAGTGGGTTAAAGCCTCTGCCTTTGGCTCAGGTCATGATCTCAGGGTTCTGGGATTAAGCCCCGCATCAGGCTCTCTGCTCAGCAGGGAGTCTGCTTCCCTCCCCCCCCTGCCTATTTGTGATCTCTCTCTCTCTGTCAAATAAATAAATAAAATCTTTAAAAAAAAAAAAAAGAGGGCCCCTGGGTGGCGCAGTTGGTTGAGCGACTGCCTTCAGCTCAGGTCATGATCCCGGAGTCCCGGGATCGAGTCCCACATCGGGCTCCCAGCTCCATGGGGAGTCCGCTTCTCACTCTGACCTTCTCCCTTCTCATGCTCTCTCTCACTCTCTCTCTTTCCTAATAAATAAATAAATAAATAAAAATCTTTAAAAAAAAAAAAAGAATAGGCTCTAAGTAACACGTAGTCTACGTAGTCTATGTTGCAATCTGTTTGGGTCCTACTGTGAGTTAAAGGCTTCCTTTGTTTTTATAATCCTGGCTCTGTGCTGAGTTCTGTCTCCGAGGTTCAAGTTTTAGGACAAGCGAGAGCTCCTGATGAATGCATCATTTCTATTTGTAATAGATAGTTGCCTCCTACTCTCTAACTGGAAATGCAAGACTTATTTTGGGAGTGAAGGAAACATGGAACCATGACTTAGAGTGATAGCACACCACTTTCTGAACAGAAATGGGAAATCCAGTCTTCTTGGAGTTTTAACAAGAGCAGAACCAAGATATGTGAGTCCCTCAGGGAGACTCATGATATGCTTCAAAATGTATTGAGGCAGGGTGGGAAAAATCAATCCTTATTAATAAAAAGTTTATACAGAAAGAAATTCAAGTATGAAAAATTAGAGCTAGAATAACAATGGGCAGAATACTTTCCGCTTTTCTGTAGTTCACTTCTGTTTTCTGTTGGGATCTTTCCGACTCTGGAGGTATTTTGCAGTTGACACAAAATGCAAAAAAGTACAGAAGTAACATGTCTTTTACTCTTCTTCCAGCCACCGGTAGTTCTTTCCCCAAAGCACCTGATGTCCGTTTCATGAAAAATGAAAGTATTCATCTCCAGCCCCTTCCTCTGAGCTGTTAAAAGTGTTCAAAAGACACCTGAGTTAATCACCTCTTTCCGTAAGGAACACAAATACTGTGTATCACCATTTCAGAATTTCTTCTGTCTTCCTGACTGCCAAGGGCTGATGAGTAGCACACACATCACACACAAAAAAACATTTGTGGGTATTATTTTTTTTCCCACCTGAGGGCACTGCCTACTTTAGTAGGAACATGACCAACTTATATTTTGAGAGTTTATTGTAGTGATGTTTTTGCAACCTTTATAAATAAAACGTCCAAGCATGAGCTTGGCTGTCCTACTTCTTTATCCAGCTCTCGTCACCTCCTTGTTTCATAAGGGGAGAGAGCCCAGTGGTTGAAGGAGCCAGGTTTCAGACAGAGCAATGAACAATGTTCATTTTCTAAGAGTAGGTCTCTTGTTTTCCTGAAGTGCTTTGGAGTAGGACCCTAGACAGGCTTTGTTGTCAGTCATGCTGGCAGGAGTGTGCCTTTTGCTTTCTGTCCCATAATTCAGAACACTTCTGCCTTCCCACTTTCTCCGTACTTCCCACCTTTTCCTTGCTTCTCCAATCTCTCACCCCGTCCCTCCCAGTCTTACTCAGACTTCATCAGAACATTAGAGTCTTTCAGAGGGAATACTCCCGTTCTTCCTGTGGCCAGATGGATAGACCTGCACTGTCGCCTTCCTCTTCTCTTCCATCAGTGGTCCCATTTCCTCTCTCTCTTCTGCAACACAGTATGTCTCCTTTTTACGGATTAATTCTTCTTAATCTGTAAGATGCTCTTTAGAATTCTCATCTTAAAACAAAGCCACACTGTTGTGATCCCACCTTCCTCCACAGCTGCCACCCCTTTAGAGCTTCCACAGTCTCTCACCCGAACTTTATGGCATCTTCTAGTTGGTTTCCCTGCTTCCCCTCCCATCCCTTTTGTTCTCCACATGAGCCGCCATCGTGATCATTTAAGAATTCGCTAGATCACTAAACTTAATTGTTTTTGCAATCCATTCAAGGCTCCCCTTTGCACTTAAAATAAGACCCATTTTTCCTACCTTGTCTTTGAGGTCCAGCACAGCTGCCTTGAGCCCTCAGGTCCTGCCTCACCTCTTGCTGTGCAACTCCTTGCCCCCTCCTCCCTGGCCACACAGGCTTCCCTTCAGTTTCCCAGGGGCACCGAGTTCTACCCACACCTGTGCCATCCTCTTAGAGCTTTTGCCTGGAACGCTTACTCCACAGAATCTAGAGAGGCTGACACTTCCTGTTCCTCTCAGTTTAATTCTTACTTCCTCAGTGAAGTCTTCCCAGTGGGTCCAAGAAGGGCTCTCCCCCTGCTTTGCTCTATCCCAACACTATGTTTCTTTCCGCATAGTACTTTATGTCTTGTTAATATTTGCTTGTTTAATATTCAGACAAGACTCTCAGCTCTCAATGAGGGCAAGGACCATGTCTGTTGTTTACCACTAGGCAGTGCCTGGCACAAAGTCAGCATTGATGGTAGGTATTTTTCCTGAAATACGAAAATGAGTAAATGCTGGCTAACAAATGAAGCTTGGCTGTGGTTTATTGTTTAGGTGCAGAGCTGGTTCTTTCACAACAGAAAGCCAGGCCTTCACTTGAAGCGCATGTCCCTTTAGAATCACGTTATTTTGGAGATTGAAGAGTCTTTCATCCTACCTTCCTATCGTACATGCCCCTTCTGTCATCACCTCCAGTTTAGTACAGAGTTCACACTCAGCTTTGGGTCTGGGTCCTCTCTCGCTCCCAGGCTAAGCACTGCGGGGGAGACACCCATTGTTGCTTTCCTCCTGTCTTCTTTGGGCACTACTACTTACTAGTTGTGTAATCTCAGAGAAGTTATTTAATTTCAATGTGCTTCCATTTTCTGAAATATAAAGTAGGGTTATAATAATCACACGTAGCTGCTGCAGTGATTCAGTGAGGAAATGCATGTAAAAACTTGCCATGATAATACGACACGGGGCTCAGTCCCAGGACTGTGGGATCAGGAGCTGAGCCAAAGGCAGACGCTTAACCGACTGAGCTACCCAAGTGCCCAAACATCTTTTTATGTGCTTACTGGGAATGTATATCTTTTTTGGAGATATCTCTATTCAAATCCTTTGTTTTTTAATCATGTTGTTTGGTTTTTTGTTGTTGAGTTTTAATAGCTCTTTATTCTGGATATTAATTCTTTATTAGACATATGATTTCCAAATATTTTCTCTCATTTTGTGGGTTATCTTTTTATTCTGATACACAAATTTTTAGAATTTTCATGAAGTGCAGTCTATTTTTTTTCTTTTGTTGCCTGTGCCTTTGGTGTCATATTGAAGAAATTGTTGCCAAATCCAGTGTTGTGAAGTTTTTGCCCTATGTTTTCTCCTAAAAGTTGTTTACAGTTTTAAGTCTTATATTTAAGTAGTTGATCCATTGTCTGTTGATTTTTGTGTATGGTCTGAGATAAGGTCCAGTTTAATTCTTTTGCATGTGAATATTTCTGTTTTCACAGCACCATTTGTTTGCAAGATTGTCCTTTCCCATTGAATGGTCTTGGCATCCTTGTCAAAAATTATTTGACCATATATGCATTGATTTATTCCCAGACTCTGTTCCATTCCATTGGTCAGTGTGTGTTTTTATGCTAGTACCACACGTTTTGACTTCTATAACTCTGTAGTAAGTTTTGAAATCAGGAAGTGTGAGGCCTCCAGTTTTGTTCTTCTTTTTCAAGATTATTCTGACTATTCAGGACCCTGTTAGATTCCATATGAATTCTAGGATGAGTTTTTCTATTTCTACCTCCTTGGTTAATTCCTATATATTTTATTCTATTCGAATTTCAAAACTGATCATGTTTTATAAAAAAGCAAAGTATGATAGCATTTTACAAATACAAGGATCTTCCCTGCATGTTCAAAAGTAACATATTCTGTTTATCCCATACTAATGCACAGGCTTCAAAGTCTTCTAAATCCTACACGTGGTTACATGTGGGGAATCAAAAATTTCTTAGGGTCTATGCAATAATGGTATTTAGATCAGGAATGAGAACACAGGCAGCAGCCCAACCAACTGAACCACCCAGGCATCCCAGAACACAAGAAATTCTTAAGAATACACCTTCTCTTACGAGGAATCCATATCTTCATCTGTGATGACATTGGAGGTTTTCAGATGCTTCCAGCTCTGCATTCTGCAGTGGTTATTCATGTACTCACTGAGCCAGGTCCTGGAGGGGGGTTGGAGGGTGTTATACTCAGCCATGATCTCCTCATGCCCATTGCCACATGAGGGACCAGTGGGCTGTGAGCACCAGGGGCACTAATGATGCTCTCCAGCCTCTCCTGAAGCGAAGGCTGAAACTTGGCCTCACTGAATGTCATGGGGTCCAGGATTATCTTACTGTCAAACTCATTCATAGCCTCATTCAGTTCAATGATGCCCCTATGGCCTTTGGCTTCATCAGTGGGCCAGGTAGCTTGAGCAGCATTGGAGCAGTGGCCTCCTGGATCTTTATAAACACGTAATCTCAATTGGCTCTTTGGCAGTAACATCTGGGTGGTGGAGAAACACTTGGGAGGCCATGTGCAGCATGGCGGTGTTCTTCTACTGCGGCTACCGACTCTCCCAGAAGTGAGGGTCTTTCTGTTCCTTTGTCTTCTTCCTGCTACGTGGTTAAGTTTCTCCTTCTCTTTGCCCAACTCTTTAAAGGGGTTCACAGGGTATTTCTCATTTGTAGCATTTTTGACAGCTTCCAGGGCCTCCACCACCTGCTGCACAAAATCTAGCTAATGGAAGAATATTTTCCTAATGATTTTGAAGAGGACAGTCTTCATCCTACTCTTGGAAATTCTGCAGACAACCAAGCACTTGGGAAGAATGGAAGGAACAGAGCAGACAAGATATGAGCAGCAAGTTTCTGGTGAGGGCTCTGAGGTCTCTAAATATTTTATTCTTTTTAGTACTACTATAAATGGGATTTTTTGTAAGTTCCTTTCCAATTTTTCATTGTGAGTTTAGAAATTTTTTTTAAAGATTTATTTATTTATTTGATATAGAGAGAGAGATCACAAGTAGGCAGAGAGGCAGGCAGAGAGGGAGAGGAGGAAGCAGGCTCCCTGCTGAGCAGAGAGCCCGACGCGGGGCTCAATTCCAGGACCCTGAGATCATGACTTGAGCCGAAGGCAGAGGCTTCAACCCACTGAGCCACCCAGGCGCCCCGTGAGTTTAGAAATTTTGTGTGTTGACTTTCTATCCTTCCACTTTGCTGAATTTAGTTATTCTAACAGGTTCATTTGTTGGTATGTGTATGTGAAATCATTAGAGTTCTAAGTAAAAGATCAAATCATCTGTGAGTACAGATAATTTTACTTCTTCCTTCCCAATTTGGATGGCTTTCAGGCTAGAACTTTCAGTATTATGTTGAATAGAAGTGACAAAAGTGGACAACCTTGCCTTGTTCCTAATCTCAGAGGAAGGCTTTCAGTCTTTCACTGTTCAGTATAATGTTTGCTATAGGTTTTTCATATATACTTTTTATTCTGTTGAAGTAGTTTTTTCTATTCCTAGTTTATTCAGTATTTTTTTTTTATCATGAAAAGGTGTTGAATGTTGTCAAATGCTTTTTCTGCATCACTTAAGATGATCATGTTCTTTCCCCCTTCATTCTGTTAACGTGGTATATTAGAGTGATTTTTCTATGTTGAATCATATTTATATTGCAGGAATAAATCCCACTTGGTCATGGTGTATAATCCTTTTAATATGCTGAATTTAGTTAGTATTTTGTTGAGGATTTCTGCATCAATGCTCATAAAGGATGTAGTTTTTTTATAGTGCATTTGTTTGTCTTTGGTGTCAGGATAATGCTGGCCTTATAGAGGGGCGCCTGGGTGGCTCAGTGGGTTAAGGCCTCTACCTTCAGCTCAGGTCATGATCTCAGCGTCAGGTCATGATCTCAGCGTCCTGGGATCGAGCCCCACATGGAGCTCTCTGCTCAGCAGGGAGCCTGCTTCCCCCTCTCTCTCTCTGCCTGCCTCTCTGCCTACTTGTGATCTCTCTCCTGTCTGTCAAATAAACAAATAAAATCTTTTAAAAAAAAATGCTGGCATTATAGAATGAGTTAAGAAATACTCCCTTTTCATCAATTTTTTGGAAAAGTTTGAGACGGATTGGTATTAGTTCTTCTTTAAATATTTGGTAAAATTCCCCAGTGAAACCAACAGGTTCTGGGCTCTTCTTTGTTGGGAGATTTCTGAGTATTAATTCAATCTCCTTACTAGTTATAGATATGTTCATATATTTTTTAATTTCTTTGTTAGTCAGTAGCTTTTGTGTTCCTAGGATTTGTCCATTTCATCTAGATTATCCAGTTGGTTTACATACAGTTGTTTATAGTATTCTTTTATACTCTTAAATTTTTGTAGAATCAGTTGTAATGTCTGCACCTTCATTTCTGATTTTAGTAGTTTGAGTCTTCCCTTATCTCTTAGTCCATCTAGCTAAGGATTTGTCAATTTTGTGGATCTTTGCCAAGAACCAACTCTAAGTTTTGTTGATTTTTTTTCCCCCTATTGATTTCCTGGTTTCAGTTTTATTCATCTCTTCCCTAATCTTTATTATTTCCTTCCTTTCATTAGCTTTGTTTTCCATTTTCTAGTTCCTTAAGTTGTAAAGTTAGATGGTTGATTTGAGATCTTTCTTATTTTTTAATATGTTTTTAACTATAAGTTTCCCTCTTAACACTGTGTTTGTTGCATCTCGTAAGTTTTGGTGTTTTGCATTTTCTTTTTTATTTATTTATAAATATTTTCTAATTTCCTTGTGATTTCTTCTCTGATCCATTGCTTATAAGTGTATTGTTTGATTTCCACAAATTTGTGAATTTTCCAATTTTATTTCTGTTGTTGATTTCTAACTTCATCCTGTTGGGATCAGAGAAGATACTTTGTATGAAATCTATCTTTTTATATCTATTGAGACTTAATTTGTGGCCTAACATGGTCTAACCTGGAAGATATCCCATGTGCACTTGAGAAAAGCTGATGTACTGTTGATGTTGCAGAGACTGTTCTGTAAATTTCTGTTAGATCCAGTTGGTTTATTGTGTTAAGTTCTCTGTTCCCTTACTTACCTCCGTGTGGTTGTTCTAGCCATTATTGAGAGTAGGATATTGATGTCTCCAAGTCTTATTGTAGTGCTGTCTTGTTCTATCAATTTTTACTTCATAAATTTTGCTGGTCTGCCATTATTTGCATAAATGTTTATAGTTGTTCTAGCTTCTTGACATACTCAACCTTTTATGAATTATATAAAGTTTTTGTTTATTTCTTGTAAGCTTTTTTGATTAAAGTCTATTTAGTTTGATATTAGTACAATTAGCCCTACTCTCTTTTGGTTGATGTTTGCATAAGATATCTTTTTTCAACCTTTCATTTTCAATCTGTTTGTGTCTTTGTATCCAAAGCGAGTCTCCTTGGATCATGTGTTTTTATTCTCTACTCTTCTGCCAATCTCTGTCTTTTGGTTGGAAAGTTTAACCCATTTACAGTTAAAATAATTAATGATAATGGGAGACTTCTTTCTGCCATTTTGCTATTTGTTTTATATATGCCTGATAGCTTTTTTGGTTCCTTATTTCTTGCATTACTCTCTTCTTTTGTGTTATGTTGATTTTTCGGTTAAGTGAAATATTTAAATTCCTTTCTGATTACCTTCTGTATATATTCTTTAGCTGTCTTCTTTTTGGTTACCATTGGAATCGTTTTAAACATCTTGAATTCATAACACTCTAATTTGAATTCACGCCAGGTTAACTTTAATAAAATATAAAATTTGGCTTTTTTACTCCTCCAGGCCCATCCCTTTCAGTTGTTCACAAAATTACATCTTTACACATTGTATGCCTCAAAACAAACTAATATTTAAGCACATCAGTCTCTTAAATTATACAGAAAGCAACATGTGGATTGCAAAACAAAGTTATAGTAGTGCTAGCTTTTAGACTAATATTTTTTTTAAATATACTAGTTTCTTAAATCATGTAGATAACAAAAAGTGAAGTTACAAACCTTTGTTACAGTAATACTAGCTTTTACAATTGCCCATGCATTCATCTTTATTTAAATCTTTATTTCTTCATATGGCTTCAAGTTAGTGTCTCATGTTCTTCATTTCACCTTGCAGGACTCCCTTGATCATTTCTTTTTCTTCCAGGACAGGTCTAGCGGTAATGAACTCCCTTATCTTTTGTTTATTGGGACTATCTTAACTTCTCCTTCTCCCTTGAAGGACAGTTTTTCCTGATGTAGGATTCTTGGTTAATAGTTTCTCCTTTGAGCACTTTGAATATTACTGGCCTATTTTGCATCCCTCTAGTGAATTTTTTGTTTCTATTACTGTAGTTTTCAGCTCCAGAATTTCTTATTGGTTTCTTTTTAGGTTTTCTATTTCTATTGATATTTCCGTTTGTTCATACATTTTTTTTTAGTTTCTCTACATCTTCCTTTAGTTTTTTTTTGAGCATCTTTTAGATAGTTGGGTCAACATCTTCGTCTAGTAGATCTGCCATCGGTCTTTCTTGGGAACAGTTTAATTTGAATGGACCATACTTTCCTGTTTCTCTATATGCCTGTGATTTGTTGTTGTCAAAGCCTGAACTTCTGAATCTGATGATGTGGTAAATCTGGAAATCAGATTCTCTTCCTTTGCCAGGGTTTGTGGATTTTTGTTATTGCTTTTGGTTTTGTTTTGTTTTTTAATACTGTAAGCTGTTTCTGTGTCGAGGATCAGCCGGTGGTATAAATTCGAGGTCTTCTCAAGTCTTCTCTGAGCCTGCTCCTTGCCCTAGATATGCATAGTCACTTTCTACTTTTCCCCATATATGCAGTCGCTTTTGAATATCCTAGCCTTTAGTGTCTGTCTGGCTCCTGAAAGAAGAAAAAGAAAAAAGATGGGAGTGTGGGAAGGGTATTGGCCCAATTTAAAAGCCCTGGAAGTAACTTTGGCTAGAGGAGGAGAGACTTGCAACAGTAGGAAGTATAACTGTAGCAGCTACCCTCCCATTTTCAACTCTGTGACCAAAAGATCAGAGCACAGATACCTGATGTTTGGAGGACAGGGTCCATTTTGCTTTCCCTGGCTCCTGCAGAGTGGGTGCAAGGTGCTGCAGGAACATATGCACGGCTGCCTGCCAAGGGGTGGGGCATTGGTCACTGCTACTGGGCTAAGAACTGCAACTGACCCAGATTAGCCCCATTTGCCATAACAAATCTTACCTTAGAAGCTGTAATCCTTCAACTGGTTCTGGAGTTCCAGAGTAGTTAAGCTATTCAGATCCTGCTAGTGTGATAATCATCATCTAGAGAGGGAGACAGATTTCTGGTGCTTCATACTCCTCCATCTTTCTAAAACCCTCTGACTCTAGTCTTTTTAAGGCTCTCCTCCATAGTCAACAATTGTCTTTAGTCTCTTCAGCTTGTTTCCGTCTCTCTCTTACCTTCTTCTTTCTTCTAATTCAGTGTTTTTTGTTTTTTTTAATCTTTTGGAGGTTGCAGGTTCTTTTAAGAATTTGCAGAAAAATACCTATGAACTTTCTCCTTAAAAATCCACATATGTACAGTCACTCAAAATGAGCAAACAATTCAGATGTCCAATAGATGACCTGAAGTCCCATCATGGCCCTTTTGAATAGAGCCTCTATTATAAAGATGCATCTGTCATCTTCCTTTGGTACTGTGGTCAGAAGATATTCTGTCCTGCAACAAGATGTTAACTAGCAGACATGAATGGGAATTGCTCTCTCACAGATTTTTAGGAAAACTCTGAATACAGCTAGAAAAGCCTCTTTCCCAGAATATGAAATCATACCTTTTCCATGTTTACACAATTGATGTGTTTATCTGATGACACTAAACTGGTACATGTATGGGGTAGTTATGTATATTTTACAATGCAAACTTGCAATTGTCACTCATTTGAAACACGTAGGGGTGACAGAGTAACTCAAGTGAGGACAAAGTCAAATTAATAAATATACATCTACTGTATTTGTGTGTGTATATGTTTGTGAATCCTGGTGTCTCTTCAGGTGTATAGAGTAGTAATACATTATGTATATATGACAATAGGGTTAATAACAGACAATTATTTTCTAGGTAGACATTTTTTGGGGTCTGTTTTTATACTTTAAAAGCACTTGTTATCACCATATTACTAGTATACAAAAAGCATTATAAAAGTAGTCAAGGGAAAGAGTCTTTTCCTTTAAGAGATTAAATGTTCCTTTGGCAAGTATGTTCAGGTTCTGAATTTGGTTCATAAAACTGTTTTATAGAAGGGATACCATGGATTAGAGGGTCAAATTGATAAGATTAAAAAATTTAAAAAAACAAAGCAAGTAATGAAACAATAACATTTTGGGGCACCTGGGTGGCTCAGTGAGCTAAAGCCTCTACCTTCGGCTGTGGTCACTATCTCAGGGTCCTGGGATCGAGCCCCGCATCGGGCTTTCTGCTCAGCAGGGAGCCTGCTTCCATCTCTCTCTCTGCCTGCCTCTCTGTCTACTTGTGATCTCTCTTTCTCTCTCTCTCTCTAATAAATAAATAAATAAAAATCTTTTAAAAAAGAAAAAAGAAACCATAAGATTTTGTCATGGTGAGTGTTTCTGGAGCGGGCCCTTGCAGAATGGACCAATGC
>CM052810.1:58347846-58371062 GCA_028533885.1 Nasua narica
CCGAAAAAGAAAGTCCTGTTTCGTGCTGTGCATGAAGTGGACCACGAGTGAACCGGAGGAGGGATGGGCGTAGTGCTTTTGCCCTTCCGTCCACAGAAGGCAAGCTCTAATGGCCAACAGATGGCATTTGTGGAGATCTAGGATGGTGAAGACCTTGATGAAGGCACTGCAAGTGATGTCAAACACAGTAATGCCAAGCATACGTTTTCAGTCTTATTCCTTAGTGGTAATAAAAACAGTGCTAGAAAGAAACAAAAATCTGGAAAGAAAAGTGAAAATCACATGGTGTTGGTAGATGACATTTGCTAGGAAAAGGGTCAGTTTGACAACTGTGGGGGGAAAAATGTTGTTTTGCCCCACTCTATGCAATATAGCTTCATGAGTATAGGTTTTAGTCTCAGACTGGATTATTCTGGGGGTGGGATGGGGGAGTAGCAATGTAGCATCAGTAGCAGCTAAATGAGTCACATGGTCCCATGTGGCAGGTACAGCCAACAACCGTGGAGTCATGGAACTGTTGCCCAGACAGACCCTCACAGGGAGGGTGAGCCCCCCGCCCTGATCTGCAGATGAGGAAATGAGGGGGCCCAGAGAGACCACATAGTTGGTTTGTGGCAAGGCATAGATAGTTTTCTTAGTAAAGTGAGAATTTAACCACAAAAAGAAATAGTAGAAAATTATCCTAATCTGCCAAGTTAGTTTATTTTTTAACTGTGACCTAAATCCTTCTAAGTGCAACTCAGTTATCATCTCCAAAGTCCTTCTAGAACTCCCAGGCTTGGGCCAAGGACCCTTCCTCATGTAGGCACCTCTGGCATCTGTCTTCCAGAGCTTTCGTTAGATTTTGCAGAAATTATCTGGTCAGGTTTTTGTTTATAAATCCTTCATATACATTCATCTTTAGAATCTGTTTTGTTTCATTCTTCTTTGTACTTTTTATAGGAATAGAGTAACTACAAGCAATATTAACAACCCCCCCCCCATTTGTGGAACTGCTTTTTAATAACCTCCCTGGGAGTGCTCTGTTTTACTTACAGGGTGAGTGGTGTTTTCGGGAAGTCACAGTAAGTTTGAGCAGATAGTCTATGCACATTTAACTTGTCTGACAGCGGAAAACTGTTCTGAGCCAGGTTGACACTCCTAAACAAGTTTGCATGGGGCGGAGGGGGCGGGGTGGCTACAGTGTTGATGTCAGGGTGATGGCCAGCTGGAAATAAACAAGGGGCCCTTTGTTCTACTAGTGGCAAAAACTTTATATGAGTGAGAATGGAACAGCCTTAATGAGCCTTAAGTGGCAACCTGGACGAATAGGAACTGAAGCCTTAGTGTTAGTGAGAGTCCAAGTCTGATTCCCTTTTTGAATTTACCTTTTCTGTTAAAAAATATATCAAACATAGGAGCAGATGTACAGAATAGTGTTTGAACATCTGCATACCCACCCATCACTTTACTAAACCTTAACTTTTTGATATTTTCTATCCTCTGTCTTCCTTACCCAGAGGTTTTTATTACACATTTGGTGTTAAATACTCTGAGATTCTGAATTTGACTCATTGGGATCTTCCTCCATGCCAGGGCCTCTGTATAACGTGACAATAAAATTGATAGCAATAAAAGCGTAGTTTTGGAGCCACTATGAAACTACCATAAAGACTCAGAAAGGGGCAGTGAGATCAGACCAGAGAACCAGGGTTCCACAGACCTTACATTCTTGACCAGTCTCGGTGTTCCCCCAACGGATGAGGAGAGATGGTGACCCGGGGAGTCACTCACCAAGGTGAGCCTCAACCAGACATGGTTTGAGGATCTCTGGATTAAGGGTAGTTCTTTTTAGTCTTTCTGGATTTTAACCCACAGTAGCAAACTGCACTGCATTGTGCATTTGCACATTGCTCCGTGACCCTCAGCATAAGCACATGTACACTCAGACACACTCACACAGAGCACATACCTGTGAATGCAGGTGTTAATGAAATAATACCCTTTCTTTGTAAGTGGCACTACAGTGTAGTCTGTTTTGTTGTACAAAAGCTACTTTGTTTGACTAAATTGATTTCATGTCTCATTAATAAACAGGAACCCGTGGTTTGAACAACAGCGACAAACCCTGGTTTAGAGAACCGTTATTTGTCCCATGGAGCAAACATCTTTTAAAGGGTGTAATTGGTTTAACTCTGCTGAACACTTTATAAAAACTTTTATCTATCCCTGACCTAAACATCAAGCTTTATTTCACAATTTACTCATAGCCGTCCCATGTAAAATTAAGCAGATTCGACGCTCTTTGGGGCTTCAGGTTATTCTGCACTGTGTTACTTCTCTTCCAGGCTCCTAATCCTCTTCAACCATTGCTTTAAGGAAGCCTGTCTTGATTAAATAAACAGAACTTGAACACAGTGACTTAACTATTTTTTATAAATTCGTGATCGTTAAGCCACAAAAGCAGCCTTTCCAAATAAAACTGAGTAGAAGTCAAACTGCCAAGTGAGAAAACCCAGCTATCAAGCCCTCAGGTCTCCTTTGCCTCAGAGTTTACCTCTCTATACAATGCTAAATAAAGTCTATACGGAGAATAAAGTGATACAGGTGTTGCTTTCTATTTATTAAACTCATCAATTTGCATGTAACCATGCTGGCATCCTCCTTCCCTGGGGGGCTTGACAACTGTCATGACAGCAGGGGTTTATGTAGCACCTTTGCTGGGAGAAGTTTATATAATTATACTCAGATAGGTACAACTTTCCCTCCAGGGAAGTGGAAGAGAAGGTGATACTTAATGCATATTAAATAAGCAATCATCGGAAATTTTGAGCTAGATTGATTCTAAAATACTGAAATGAGTTTGCATGCTCCGAAATGTTACCAACAGACACTTTAAACTTTAATAAGGTAGCTGGTTTCCAAAATCTGGAAGAAGCAGAGGGTTTTGTTTCAGCCAACTATTTCACTAAAGAGGAAGTGTGGTTCTACCTCACGAAATTTAAATGGGACTGTTGAATAACGGGGAAAGAATGTCTCCTTTGGATGACGGGGCGAAGAAGAACTCAACTGATTTTCAGGCAGAATGACAAATGTGACAGCAGTACTTTTCTGTCCATGTTTATGTACTGTGACTGTGTATAACTGCTAAAAAAAGACAGTTCTCAAACTTTCTGGTTTTATGACACCTTTCTAAAGAATTATTGAGAACTCCAAAGAACCTTTGTTTGTGTAGCTTATATCTATCAATCTTTACCATTTTGGGAACTAAGACTGAGAAACTTAAAAATAGTTATTGACTCATTAAAAGAGAATGATAAACCCCTTATATATTAAAAAAACATTTTTATTTAGAAACGATATTTAAAAAGAGTTATTGAAAAGACTGTTACTGTTTTATATCCCCGCAAATCTCACTAAGGGCTAGTTAAGAGATGACACTTGGATTCTCATATCTGTTTTTGCATATCATCCGTTGTGAAATATTTTCTTAAGGTGAAACACATGAAGAAAATCTAACACACACAGATACATAGTTGGAAAAGAGAGGACCCTGAAGCCCCCTGATGGGAACTCTGGTCCTTTGAAAACTACTGTCCTATAAAGTAGTTCGGAAGAACATATATAAATGGTGAGATTATTAGTGTCCTAATTTTTTTCTATTCCATTTATTTATTTTTCCAACAGTGAAGATGGATTACTTGCACAAATTCTGATTGAGAAAGGAAGGAGCTTGAGCATGTTGTGGAAAGATTATAGAGGCCCTCAAAGTCCAGGCAGAGAAGTTTATACTTATAAAATGAAGGAACCACTGTAATTTCTTAAGTAGGAAAATGACTCAGTAAAAATTGTATTGGGGAGTAAATGGATTAGAACTAGGAGAGAGGAGCTACCTCAGAGGTTGTTGCAGTAATCCAGGAACGTAGTGAGGGGGGCGAGGCCTCACATGTTGGTGGAAACGGAGAAGTTTCAAAATCTGAAAGGTGTTTTGAAGGCAGAATTATCAAGACTTGGGTAAGGGAATAGCAGAGAGGGAGGAGTCAAAGATAACTAAGACTTTCCAAGTCTAAAACATTTGAAGGGTATTTTCTTCCTTATATCCAACCTTTATTTTTTTCCGAAAATTATCATGATGAAGCTAATTAGAGTTTTGTCTTTTTTTTTCTCCCCAGAGTTGGCCAGGCCCTTCTAGAGCCTGGGAGAAAGTCAACCCAGTTCCCAACCTGAATCGGTCAGTCACTTCCAGAAGAAAAGAAAGACCTATGACATCCCTGGAGAGTTTGTGCCTATGACATCCCTGGAGAGTTGCTTGCTACGTTCTTCCCTCAGGCCCTGCAGGCAATAACGGGCCATCTGTCCAGTTCCTGTTTGCCCTGGACGCCTGCAGTTCACCTCTTATGCACTCCAGCACCCCCATCAGCTCCCTCTTCTCCTTCACCAGCCCAGCAGTGAAAAGACTGCTAGGCTGGAAGCAAGGAGATGAAGAGGAAAAGTGGGCAGAGAAGGCGGTAGACTCATTAGTGAAGAAATTAAAGAAGAAGAAAGGAGCCATGGATGAGCTGGAGAGGGCCCTCAGCTGTCCAGGGCAGCCCAGCAAATGTGTGACAATTCCCCGGTCCCTGGATGGGCGGCTGCAGGTGTCCCACCGCAAGGGTTTGCCCCATGTTATTTACTGCCGAGTGTGGCGCTGGCCTGATCTCCAGTCTCATCATGAGCTGAAGCCGCTGGAGTGCTGTGAGTTCCCATTTGGCTCCAAGCAGAAAGAGGTGTGCATTAACCCCTATCACTACCGCAGGGTGGAGACTCCAGGTGAGTTTTCTTCCTGATACCATGGTTTATTTTAAAAGTTGAGGAGCTGTGTCCCAATTGATGAGGAGTGATGGGGCATCAGCAAGACAACCCCCCCCCCCAACACCACCAAAATAAATGAAGAGGGGAAGGTTCCGTTTTGAGGAAGTAATCCAAACTTTTGTAGTCAGAAAAATCTAGAAAGAAGATAATTTCATTATACATGTAAGTTTTGTGATTTTGAAACATGAAGCTTGGATGTATTTTGGAGTTTATCATCATCATATTTTTCTAGTTCTTGGGGTATTTGAAGATCTTAAGGTGGCCTTGATGTGATTAACTGTAAAAAATAAATAGCCTCCTTCCCATCCTGTCTCCCCTAATGAAACCAAACTAAGCTAAACAAGGTTTTTGCTGCCACTTTCTGCAAGCTCAGATACATGGAAGTATCTCCTATCTGGGTCTGCAAACAGCCAGTGAAAGAACTGTTGGAAGTCCTTCAAGGAATGAAAGCAACAGCGGCTGGGAGAGATTGGCAATCGTTCTTCAATGTGGCTTTAAATATAAGAAGGTATCATTCTGGGGGCTCCTGAATGGCTCAGTGGATTAAAGCCTCTGCCTTCGGCTCAGGTCATGATCCCAGGGTCCTGGGATCTAGCCTCGCATCAGGCTCTGTGCTCAGCAGGGAGCCTGCTTCCCCCTCTCCCTCTGCCTGCCTCTCTGCCTACTTGTGATCTCTCTCTCTCTCTCTGTCAAATAAATAAATAAAAATCCTAAAAAAAAAAAGAAGGTATCATTCTGAAACTCTTCACACACCCATATGTGTGTGCGGACACATAGTTCACCCCCTTTTTGAAGTCTGGTGTTTACCTTTGTCCTTCACACTGACTGGAACAGTTTGAGTCCATTCTTCTTTGGATTGAGTGTTTCTGTGGCTGCAAGGGTGCAGGTTTAATAGAAGCTTCCTCTCCCTGTTTGGCCATTTGCCTCGTCCCAGGAGACCAGAGGGCTGGCACATGAGCTCTGGGAATGGCCCATGTCCATTAAAAGATGGTTCTTTTAATGGCCATCTAGGAATGGCCATGGTGGGGGTCCAGCCTGCCGCCTGGCTCCAGAGTTCAGTTAACCTTACAGCAGTGATGGAGAAGTCATGCCCAGCCACCAGTGGTCTTCATGGGATGACCTTTAAGGCTCCCAGATCTTGCCATCCCATTGTAAAACTGCCTGGGTGTGGAGGCTTCTTACGTTCACTTCAGACCAGGATTGAGTCCCTGTTTGAGACTGTTGAGAAAGTCCTGGTAAATCTGATGTGTTTTCACTAGATCATATAGGCATTAGCCTTCTTTTCTTTCTTGCTTCTCTCTGGGTTCTCTGCATACTGAAAAAAGTCATTCAGGTCCGAGTTTAAGACAGTGACTTGATACCTTTTTGTTTCAAGATTTGAGTTATAGTAAGCATTCAGAATGTACCCAACGAGAAAAGATGTTCATTAAGAAATCATTTCTGTCTTCCTGAGGAATGTAATTGTAAAATGTACCTTGCAAGAAATATCTTGTTAAATGTCTCTGGTTTTCCTTTTGAATACTAGAAAATCTAATTTTATTTTTTAACTTTTTTTTAAAGATTTATTTATTGGAGAGAGAGAGAGAGAGAGAGAGCGAGCATGAGAATCCTAAGCAGACTCCCAAGCTGAGTGCAGAGTCCAACGTGGGGCTTGATCTCACCACCCTGTGATCAAGACCCTGAGATCATGACCTGAACTGAAAGCAGGAGTCAGAAGGCAGAACTCTGCCACCCAGGCGCCCCTAGAACACCTAATTTTAAAGGCTTTGTTGGTATTTTAGTTTATGTAAGGTTCTTTTAGAAATGATAATGTGAATATTTTTATATACAGCAGAAGGTTTTAATATCACTATATTTTAGGTTTGAGTTTCAAAAACAAAAAGATGGGTGGATGTTGTATTAAATTTAAGGTAATATTTAAGCCATCCAGGATTTTTTTATTCCAGCTTTGATTTTTTTTTTTAATTAGAAAAAGCAAATTTATATTTGACTTTCTGGCCATGCTTAAAGTAAATATTTTGAGAACAGTGAGGATGCTAATGTTAAGCAAGTTTACTGGGTTCCTAGTTATCATAAAGCTTAATTTAAAGTTTTGCATTTGAAATCTCATTTTTTTGACACACCCCCCATTTTAGGAACACTGAAGACTGCACTCTGATTTTCTTTTTACTCACACAACCATTTACATCATTTATTAAATTCTTTCCTAACTATCTGTAGTGAAGGACCTGTTTTAATTTTTAAATTTTCAACCCTTCCAATATCAATACTTTTGTAATACAGACGAATTACTAGGCAAATGAAATTTTAAGACTTACAAATAAAAGTGCAAGCCTAGGTTTGCTTTATTTTTTTACTATAATAATGTATTTTATATCTGCATTTCAAGAGATATAAAATTACTCTGTCAAATTGCTATTAAAGTTTCTAAACGTTCACTCTCAATTTCAATACTGTATTTTCCTTGACTGGTACCTAGCAGCTGGTAAAGTGTTAACCAGTCCCCAAATCTGACTTTGCATGGCTTGGGTCTAGTAGCTTCTAGGCAAACAGTGTTTTTGCATCGTTTGATGATTTTACTCTATGCAACTGGAGCTTATTTTGGGCGTATAATTTCTTCTTTTTTTTTTTTAAGAATTTTATTTATTTGACACAGAGAGAGAGATCACAAGCAGGCAGAGAGGCAGGCAGAGAGAGAAGGGGAAGCAGGCTCCCTGCTGAGCAGAGAGCCTGATGCTGGGCTCCATCCCAGGACCCCGAGATCACGACCTGAGCCGAAGGCAAAGGCTTTAACCCAGTGAGCCACCCAGGTGCCCCAAGAGTATAATTTCTTCTTTACGTAAAATACCCGTATATAAAAACCACATGACTTTTGAAAGAGATACAAAATCTTTTTCAGCTCTGCTATGCACCCCATATGCGGCAGGAGTAACTCCTGCGACTGTCGTCCCTCACACGTTGCTTAGTTATTAAGATAGTGTTGTATTTAAAAGGGGGCGTAAAATTGAAACCAATGTCTGTAATCTCACTATGTCATATTTGTAAGCAGCAGTTATGACCTAGAAATATAATTTGGTAATTAAGAATAGCTAGTGCTATGGATTGAACGTTTATGCCCCCCCTCCCAATTCATATGTTGAAAACCTAATGCTTAAGGTGATAGTATTAGGAGGTGGGGGGGATTTAGGAAGTGATTCAGTCATGCAGGCAGACCCTTACGAATGGGGTTAGAGAGATCCCTCATCCCTTTCCACCATGTAAGGGCACAAAAGATCCCAGTCTGCAGCCTCAAAGAGAGCTTTTCCCTGGACCGTGACCATGCTGCACTCTGATCTTGGACTTGCGGCCTTGGGAACTGTGAGAAATACATTTCTATTGTTTATAAGCCACACACTCTATGGCATTTCTATTATAACAGGCCAGATGGCCTAAAACAGCTATGTTTTGAGTGGAAGTATTTAAAAATATGATCAGCACAAATCTAAGGTAAACTCGCCAGTCAAGCTGAATACCAACCAGGATGATACCATCGGTTTTCTTTACAGAAATCACTGCCTTTGGTTTTATGCGGATGGTAAAAAGACATTCTCAAGACATTTGTTTCAATAAAGGAAAACAAAGCCTTTTTTTTCCCCCCTTTTGGTGTCTCAGATCTTTGGCCCGTGAAGAAATAGAAGTCGCTGCCTCTGGACGGTGCGAGGCGTCATGGTTAACAATGTTAGGAATACACTATAGATATTTTACACTACAACTGAACTCGCAGAGTTTATTCCAGTTCTTCTTTATCCAAAAAATAAAAATGAATGATTCACAGACATGTACCCTGGGCCAAATAATACATTATATGTTAATAAAAAAGAAAAGAAAAATGAGTGTTTGTTTGAGCCTTGTTAGCATTGTGATGAAGAAGTGTCATTCCAGAAGAAGCCACATACCATGGACTCTGTCGGGCCCTCCCTTTCGGACTATTCATGAAGCAGGTCGTCTTTTGTTCCTGAGTACTCAAGGAACACATAAAAGGAGATGTGACGGTTTATCACCCGCCTCATTTTTGGATGATGATGTGGAGTGTTCTGTGATGTTGTACATTACACACGTAGACATGCACACTGGCTTTTTATTTATATTTTTAAAGATTTTGTTTATTTATTTGACAGAGAGAGAAAGAGAGATCACAAGTAGACAGAGAGGCAGGCAGAGAGAGAGAGGGAGGCAGGAGAGAGCCCGATGCAGGGCTCCATCCCAGGACCCTGAGATCATGACCTGAGCCAAAGGCAGAGGCTTTAACAAACTGAGCCACCCAGGTGCCCCCCTCTTTATGAAAGTTTTTATCAATACTTGCATGTGGTAACAAATCAATAGTGTTATTAAAAACCAGAGCTGCCCCATCCATCTCCAGAAGCAACCTCTTTTAATCATTCTTGGTTAGTTCTTTTGCTTGTTCCCTCCATTATTACTAAAAATTATGGAGATAACTCTAGATAATTTATTTATACGCCTAGACAATATGTTTATATGTTAATTACTGAAATTTATGGTGGTAATCCTACACAATATGCTTATACATCTGTTTCTGAGCTTTTCACCTTGAGGTAATTTCATTGACTAATACAAGAGATGAGGATTTAGCTAATTTATATTAACTTCTTTCTTCCTCTTTTTAAATCTCTGATATCTATATTTTAGTTTATGGTTTATGTTATTTTTTGGTATTGTATTGGTTTCCATTGTGGGAGCTGGGGGTAAGGATTTTTTTCCCTTAGAAGAGCTTTGCAATTTGATCGCTTCCTCCCTGTTTTCTCTGCTTCTCTTTCTGGAAGTTACATTGGTTATAGGTTGCACCACATATATTGATTATCTTCTTTCTGCCAGGTACTGTGACACTTTGGAAGTCAGTAGAAACTAGGAATGCCTGGATAATACTTGCTCTTGAGAACTGCATCCATTCCTAACTTTTTGTATAGAATCACAATCAAAACCACTTTTTTTTGTTTAAAGTGGAACCCAGAAGAAACATACCTAGGGCTTTGTTTATAAGTTTCTTATCGATGCTTATCTTTTACTGATTCACTTTGTATTATTCTCTGTTTATCTTTTACTTAATAATTTTTAGGTACCTTTAGATCTTTCTGGAAAAGACAAGCAGATTTTCTTTTCTTTTTTTTTTTACTTTAGCAGCACTACTGAGCCTAAAATTTAGGCTGGCTCTCTGAATAATTCAGCATGGTCTCTGAAAGAAAAATATTCTGGGCATCACTTAGAAACCAATTTTGCCTTAAAAAAAAAAAAAACAAAAAAAACCAAACCACTTTATTGGCAGAATCAAAGGAAGACACAAACAATTAAGCCTGCAGAAGAACAGATAATAGGGCAGCTCTGGTAATTTCTGTGGTAGGAATGAATAGGCAGTCTCTTTAGAGTGCTGACCTCAGAATGATTCTCCTCTAAACTTTTTACTGTGATACTCTGTTTAATATTCAGTTTGCAAGAAGAGTATTTAAGTGCTAAACATTGGTGTTTAGTTTGCTTCACCAGCTCACTTTCTGGGAAACGACGGGACCTTAATTGACAGTTTTACAATAAGCACAAAGAATGGTGGGTGGGCAGTTCCCAGAACAGAGTTTTATCATGAAAAAATGGGCAGACAAACAGCAAGCGTCCCCTGGATTCTGTACCCACGAGCCAATGCTCAGTTCTAATCCACTGGTTCCTTTCTCATCCTAGTGCTGCCGCCGGTCCTCGTGCCAAGGCACAGTGAATATAACCCCCAGCTCAGCCTGCTGGCTAAGTTCCGCAGCGCCTCCCTCCACAGTGAGCCTCTCATGCCGCACAACGCCACCTATCCGGACTCTTTCCAGCAGCCTCCGTGCTCTGCCTTCCCTCCCTCGCCGGGACCTGGGCACGTGTTCTCACAGTCCCCATGCACCGCTGGCTACCCTCACTCCCCAGAGAGCCCCTCGGAGCCAGAGAGCCCCTATCAACATTCAGGTCAGTGAAAACTGCTGTCCATCTACATGGAATTTGACCCAACATGATCAATGATGGTGGGACCATCATAATTACAGTCACTGTTACTCACATTTATAGGGAGCTTTGCCATTCATACGGCTATGTTCTGTGGGCCTTCGGGCCCCGCCCACCTCTAAGAGCAGGGCCACTTGGGAGCAGTTATCCTAGAGATACAACATATCTTTGCTCTGGTTTCTTATTCTCACCTTCTGGAAGAAGCTAAACGTATTTGAACAGCATCTCTGGGAATTTCCGGGGATTTTTTTTTTTAACGTAGCAGAAATAAGATGATAAAATACTTCTCTAACCCAAGCAGAAAGAGTTGGCCTGAGGGCAAGCAACATGAGAGGTCCATGCTTGGCGTTTTCTTTGGCTCTTTCAGTAAACACGGGGAGTCTCTGCCTCCAAAAGCTGAATGCTTAACTTCCCTGGGGCAGAGTTGGGCCCCACCTAGCCAGTGCTCTCTCCTTTTGTGCTGTGTGAAGCCAGCACAACATCTTGAAGACGGAGCTAGTCAGTCAATATTTGGTGAACTGAAAAAGCCTATGGAAGCGATATCCTGTGGAAAAAGGAGAATCGAGTGCATTGTCACAATTGCACGTGCTGCCGCTCCTATAAAGTGGGTCTAAGTTAGATCATGAAGAAGAGATTTATGTGCATCTCTTGAGTGTGGGGTAAATCATATCCTGAGTGACAGATTCATAGAGGCCAGCCTAAACTCATTTGGCGCTAGATGTTACAATTTGCCTCATTCATGTGTTCATATATTCCTTTATTTAACAGGTATTTATGGAACATTTATTATATACAAGCATTGCCTTAGGGAGCTGAAAGGAGAATTCAAAGATGGGTAAAAAATGTCCCTGTCCTCACAGAACTTATAAAATGTGGGAAGATAAAAAAGGAGTGGCCCCTTCCTTTCTGAGTTATTCGGTTCTTTCTTTTGCCCCCTCAGCAATACAGCTACTATCTTCATACACATCTACTATTGCATTTATCACACTACATTACATAACTCCTCATTATATATCTCCCCCATTCAACTGCCAGTCATCTTTTTTTTATGTGTAGCGCAGGCCCTAAAACACAATGTTTGCTCATCAGTTGATTGCAGAGTAAACGAGCCACCACACAGGCATTTGGAACTGGGCCAGAGCCCAGGGTTATAGCTATTGATGTTATTGAGACAGTAAGTAATGACTGAGCACCTGCTAAGTACCAGGCACTGTGCTACTGCGAGAGGTACAATGATGATTGGTTGTGACGATAGTCTCTGACCTTCAGGAGGCAATAACTGTTGAGAACTATCGTGTAAGTAAGCAACGAGGCTGTACGCAGTCCAGGCGAGTAATGATAAGGACTTGAGCTAAGAAAGGGATGTGAGGGTGGGAGGAAGACAGTGAATTTGAGGAGGTAGACTCAACAGAACTTGATGCAGGGGTGAAGTCTGAGACTCTGGGAGGGAGCTCAGGACTCATCCACACAGAGGGGAGGAGATGGTTGCTGTCTTACAAGAGGCTAGCTTCACCAAGGAAGGGACACAACAGGAAGAGAAGTCATTTGAGGACAGAGCCATGGTTAAGGGACAGGAGGATAATTATGCCAGAGAATATGGACTTAGTGGAAACATATCTGTGCTATAAAGATTGCCTTACTGACTTTGTCTTCCTGAACTGGTGAAACTAACAGGTTGCTATTTTGCCCTCTTCCCACCCATGAAGGATGGAGCCCAACACCTTTGCAGAAGATGGTTAGTTTTCATGGAGGGAATGGCTCTTTCAATTTCAAAGAAAATAATTCTTTTCTGAACAATTAACAGCAAAATGCAACCTGAATAACAGACCCATAGATAAGTGAGACTGAAAGGAGATTCTGAAATTTATTGGTTCAACACCTTATTTTTTTCATGAACGTTGAGATATATAATTCATATGTCATACAGTTCACACGCTTAAAGTGGGTAAAGTAGTGGTTTTCATATATTAATTTTTAAAGTTGTGGTAAAATATATATCTCATAAAAGTTGCCATTTTAACCATTTTGAGTGTACAACCCTGTGGCATTACGCACATGCACAGTTCTGTGCAACCATCTATTTCCCAAATTTTTTCATCCACCTAAACAGAAACTCTGTACCATTAGCAGTAGCTCCCAGTTCTTCCCCTGTCCTTTCCTCTAGCCCCTGGCAACCTCCAATCCACTGATTGTCTCTGTGAATTTTTTTTTAAAGATTTTATTTATTTATTTATTTGAGAGAGAGAGAGAGAGAGAGAAAGCATGAGAGGGGAGAAGAAGGTCAGAGAGAGAAGCGGACTCCCCATGGAACTGGGAGCCCAATATGGGACTTGATTCCGGGTCTCCGGGATCATGACCTGAGCCGAAGGCAGTCGCTCAACCAACTGAGCCACCCAGGCGCCCCTGTCTCTGTGAATTTGCTTATTCTAGGTACCTCAAAGAAGTGAAATCATATGTCTTTTTGTGTCTGGCTTATTTCAGTTAGCATAGTGTTTTCATTGTTCAACTATGTTGTTAGCCTGTGTCATTTACTTCATTTCTGTGATTGAACAATATTCCATTATAGAGATGCGCCACATTAAAAAAATATATTTGTTATTGATGGGTAGGATATTTGGGTTATTTCCACTTTGGGCTGGTGTGGATAATGCTGCTCCAAACACTGGCAGGCAACCGCCTGCTTGATTCCCTGCTTTCAGCTCCTTTGGGCCTAGGCCTAGGAGCAGATATGGTGATACGGGAACTCTACGTTCAACCCCCGAGTTTTACAGATAGACGTACTCAAGGACCTGCAGAAGAGCTACCTTGCTCTATAACTTTTTTACCAGGCTCATAGTTTATTATCTCACAGGGAAACATCTTACCCACGGTTGCACAATGGAAGGGGGTCTGCATTCGAATTGCCAGCAGTGGCTGGGAAATGTTCATGGCTCTGTCCAGCCATTGATCTCCAGACTCAGAATTTCTGAGGGCGGGACCAGGAATCTGCATCTTTAACAAGTTTCACTGGTGATTTTTATGCACACTTAAGTGTGGGAACTACTTGGATGGAGAAAATTCAATTCACCGAAGGCAGACTGATTCAGCTTTCATGCCGCTGAACTCCACCCACGGCTCACGTAACAAGACTATTCTGAAGTCACTTCAGGAATGTATACAGGAGGAATCAGTTATTCTGAGGTTCTCATTAAAGAGGTTTTCCTCTGCTGCAGGAGTTTTTATTGTGTTGTGAATTAGTTTCTGATAAGATCTTATCTACTGAATGCACACATTTGCCTAAGCATGATCATTGCCCCATTATCGGATTATAGGATCTGATATTTGGGGACAGGAGTCCTTCTCCGCAAGCTCTGGGCACAAGGTTATAATCAGGTTTCAGCTGTTGTGCATTTCGGAGGCATATTTGGAACTATCTCGGAGACCGCGCATCCTGTGGTCATTGTACAATCCATGGCAACAGAGAAATTGAACAACTAAGCTCAAAGAAGGTTTAATTTTCTGTTTTGAAAGCCAGACAACAGACCCCCCGCGCTATTGAGAAAGCTAGGAGAATAGCTCCTTGATTTGAAAATCTTATCATGTGGTGGTTGGAACTTACAACTCTTTAGATAACTCCTAAGTCAGAGGGAAAACTAATCAACCGTTTAGTGAGGATGTCGGGACAACCGATTTCTTCTGTGTGACACTCACAGGGTCACCGTGGAATATGGCCTCTCTCGGGCAGTAACACTTTGCGCCAAGCCCAGGAGTTTCACAGCAGGGAAGGCTGGAGCTGACTGCCCTTGGGAGTGTATCAGTTTGCCATGCCTCTGTTGTACTGCTTCCTTGTTTTTTTTTTAATTTTTTATTAACATATAATGTATTATTTGCCCCATGTACTGCTTTCTTTTAGTTGACACCCCACCCCCACCTTATCAGGCCACAGGAGCCCCAGGGACCCAGAATGGCCAACCTGTAGATGCCACAGCTGATAGTCAGTGCTATCGGTGCCTAATGGGGGTAAATTCATAGATGAACAGCTCAATGTAGCTGTTTTCCAAGAGCATTTCCTATTACCCCAAAACAAAACAAATCAAAAAAACAAACCAAAATGCGCCTGCCTGCTATTTCACGTGTCTTTAAAGGGGCAGAGACCGTGGCTTTGCATTTTAACTTTGGCATTCCTCAGCACCATAGAGTGAATGTTTGTTTATCATCCTGGGTACTAGAGTAAGTTAATTTTTTATTCTAACCTAACATTTAGACGCTTGCAGTTCGTGATGTTTAGTACAGAAATGGGTATTTAAGTTAGCAATTTTATCCCCATGTGTTTATACTATAGTTTTGTGATGGTGTCTTTGATTTAGCTTAGAGGGATGCTCTTAGAAATATATGTAAATATGTAAACAGGGCTTTTACAGAATTTTATCTGTTTCTTAAAATAGGCTAGGTAAATAAATGTTGCTCAGTTTTAATGTTCGTAGAAACCACACGGTGATCTTATGCAAAGGCAGATTTTGATTCCTTCGATCTGGGGTGGGATCCAAGAATCTGCATTCCTCACAAGCTCCCAGGTGATGCAGAGCCTGCTGTTCAGGAGCCACACTGAGAAGAGAGGGCCTACCGGAGCTTACGATTTGAAGTCTGCAGGGGGGAAGTCTTTTGTAAGTAAAGGTCCTTTTGTAAATCAAATAATAACCTCCTAATTTATATTTCATAAATGTATGTTTCCGTGCACATAGGAACACACTGTAGATGCAGGAATTACTAGGATATTCAAAGAAAAGAGAGCGAATATAATCAGTCAAAAGACAGAAAGAATGTGCGTGGCAAAGAAAGAACTCTGAACTTTTGTTGGTTACTGGCAACTTACTTAGCTTTGAAAAATTTAAGGTGAAAACATAACGTTCATGGGATTTCCTAATGAAACATTCACTGTCTTTAAAATACTTCATGCTATATAAGTACTCTCTTTCTATACAGTGGAGAATGTGATTCTATGTGGAAGGTTTTTTTTTTTTTTTCTTTCTCAAATAATTTTAAGTCCTGTCCAGTGTTTTTTGACTTGGCTTTCATCATATCCAAACTATTATTTTTCAGCCTTAGTTTGTTGGAAAATGACACTCTTGTCACCAGGACTCCGTTTGGCCCAGTGACAATAATATGCTGTCTTTCACGTGTAGAGAGGAGGCAACCTGCCCCCTTCCTTGGAGCTGTCTTCTCTCGTGGTGATGGAATTTACATTGATCTGTTCATATTGTTGTTTGTCAGACCCCCTCAATACTAACACACACGAGTACAGATGCTCTCACCATGGGAGAGTCACCAGGATCGTGGCCTCTGTCTCACGTGTGGTGACCAAATGAGCTCACCACACAGGTCTTCCATGAGGTGACCAGTTTGGAGAGATCACAGAGAGCATCTTTGTGTTGCAGCCACCTCTCCTGGTTAAGAGCAAGAACCTGAGATGTCCAGGTGGGATCATGAGATGGGAAGCGAGGCATGACGGGAGTGATGTGCTCTCTGGTTCTTTTTCTTCCAGACTTCCGGCCAGTTTGCTATGAGGAGCCACAGCATTGGTGCTCAGTCGCCTACTATGAACTCAACAACCGAGTTGGGGAGACGTTCCAGGCCTCCTCCCGAAGTGTGCTTATAGATGGATTCACAGACCCTTCAAATAACAGAAACAGATTCTGTCTTGGACTTCTTTCTAATGTAAACAGAAACTCAACAATAGAAAACACCAGGAGACACATCGGAAAGGGTAAAAGCAAATATGTCACTCCTTTATATGTTCCTTGGAGCTAAAATGTGGGGAGAGAAACAAGCCACAGATTGGCTGCGTAACCCGGTGGCATGGTTGCAGCCTGGTGAGCCGGCAGAAGGGTCCGAGGCTGCAGGGTCGGGTCTCTGCTTCTAGGGTCAGCGTAGCATCTTTCAGAGAGCAGCGTGGGATAAGTATTAAGACAAAAGTGATAAGAGAAACAAGAGGATACATGTAAAAGCAGGATGAAATTATTAAATAGAAGTATCATGAATTATTTTCGAATTGCCTGAAGATGCTGAATAAGAAAACTTCAGAGGAGGAATTCTGGCGGGGGATTATATGTATCAGGTAAAGTGACCTTTGGAGACACATAAGCTAGGTAGTGAAAATCATGACGATTTATGTAAGGAAACCTTTGGTAGCGATTGGGGTTCTCCTGTGGTCAGGGGTTGTTATGAAGCCGGATGGACACAGGCCTCCCTGAGGTCTGGCCAGCGAAGCTTTGAAGCCTGTCTCATCGGTGTGATCGGTGGGAGCCAATCCCAGCTGAGTGAGGCCTCATTGTGCATCTTTCAATCGTCGTCTTTGCGTGGAGTATGGTGGTGTCTGACACCGGTTGTCCACTATGATGCCAGACTACCGTGGGGTCCTAGTCGCACAGAACCTTTAGAGTCATTTTATCTTTCCCGGATTCATCCAGGCCTCAGACTACCTCAGGAAGGTAGACACAAATCTTTTCTTTCAAATCTCCAGGGGAGATTCATTGTTGTACTGGGGGATACATTCTAATGTTCTTCCTCGCATACTTCCTAAATGTCTCCTGTCATAGAAAACCTACAACGCATTGATTAGAAACAGGTTGAATTTATTCGTTGATATTCTTTTTTTTTTTCTTAAGATTTTATTTATTTATGACAGAGAGAGCTAGCAAGAAAGGAAACACAAGCACAGGGGAGCTGGAGAGGGAGAAGCAGGCTTCCTGCTGAGCAGGGAGCCCGACATGGGGCTTGATCCCAGGATGCTGGGATCATGACCTGAGCCGAAGGGAGACATTTAATGACTGGGCCACCCAGGCGCCCCTTCATTGATGTTCTAATGGTGATATTTATGTTTATTTATATCCTGTGTTTTTCCATAGTGGCTTTGAGGTGGCTTATAGGAAACCTTTGCAGTGAAATTATAAATGAAAAATAGAAAATCAGAAATAGGAGGTTGGGGGCAGTAAGGAAGGAGAATGCAACTAAAGGTTAGCTTTGTGGCTGTGATTAAAATTGTGCTGTAGGTTTCCTGACAGGGAGGTTAAAACATGGAAACGCAATTGTAAATGTAATTTTTATCCCAAAGGAGGAAACACAGCCATTCTTAAAAGGAAACAATACTTTCCCTTTGACTGAATTCTTTTTTTTTTTTAAGATTTTATTTATTTATTTGACAGAGAGAGATCACAAGTAGGCAGAGAGGCAGGCAGAGAGAAAAAGGGGGAAGCAGTCTCCCCACTGAGCAGAAAGCCCAACGCAGGGCTCAATCCCAGGACCTTGAGATCATGTCCTGAGCCGAAGGCAGAGGCTTTAACCCACTGAGCCACCCAGGCGCCCTCCTTTGACTGAATTCTTAAATAAATTTCTCAGGTACTACAGCTTTACTTACAAATGAGTTTTGTAAGAATCTTCAGGTGAAATCTAAAGGCAGAATATTACAACATAATTTGTGGAGCTGTGTGCCGAGGGGCTTTCTAGACTGGTCTGTGTATGAAACTTCTGCTGATGCCACTTGGTCCAAAGATAGAATTCAAACATGAAAGGAGTGTTGAATGCCTTCTGGGAATCTTTCTGCAAGTAGCTCTTTAGAGGTGCTGCTGATGCAGACATGGGAGTTGAGGTTCTGTGTATTCCTGCCGGAGAGCTAATCCCCCGGTTAAGAAACCATAGGAACACAAGCTAGGACTGACAGCTTTTTATGAAAACCAGGAAGTCCACCTAAGTCCTCACTGGATGGAAGGGCACTCCACCCTCATGTGGTCCCCAAGGCAAAGTCAGCTTTCTCAAAAAGCTGTTTGGAAGTGCTTTGCAGAGAAAAAAATTTTTAGAGGCGCTATAAGCCATGCCATAATGCATGGGAAAAAAAATTAGCTTAGAATATTTCTGAAGGAGGAGCTGTCAGTCTTTTATGAGGTCAGGGGACTGCTTCTTAGGTGCTCCCTTGGATTGTTTGGTTTTGAGCAGCATAGCTTCCTGGAACACCAGCCTGAATAAATTTGCAGCAAAATGCCTCCTAGATTAGTGAATAAGTTAACTTCTTCTTTGGAGTTAATTAATCGAGACACTCAGATTTCAGGCATTCATCTCACAAATCTTTGTTGAGCATCTATTCTTAGCCAGACTGTCCCACCATTAGGGATACAGCAGTTGGAAACAAAGAAACAAAACAGAAACAAAAACAAAAAAATTTCAGCTTTCATTGGTTACACATAACTAAGGCAAGACAGAGAAGGAATAAGGATATATATCTCTAAGGATTTGTCTAGGGGAAAACCCAAGAGGGGAAAAGATTGGGGAGAGCTTGTTACGAAGCAGAATGGGACAGCCAGGGAAGGCTTTCCTAACAAGGTGACATTTGAGCAGAAAGAGAAGAGGAATTAGTCACGTGGAGGGGGAGCTTTCAAAGCAGAGGGAGCAGCAAGTACAAAGGCCCTGAAGCCTGCCAGTATATACATTGTAAGAACAGCAAGGAAGCCAGGGTGAGTGAAATAAAATGGATAAGGGAGTGGGAAAGTTGTGGAAGAGGAGGGGATAGGACCAGGTCACAAGAGTTTACAGATCTGAATTTTCACTTTAAAAGGATTCTCTGGCAATTACAGTAGAATTAAACTATTAGTGAGGGAAGAGTGAAAGGTTTTGTTTTTGTTTTGTTTTGTTTTGTTTTTAAGATTTCATTTGACAGAGAGGGAGACAGCAAGAGAGGCAACACAAGCAGGGGGAGTGGGTGAGGGAGAAGCAGGTTTCCCACTGAACAGGGACCCTGATGCGGGGTTCGATCCTAGGACCCTGGGATCATGCCTGGAGCCAAAGGCAGACAGATGCTTAATGACAGAGCCACCCAGGCGCCCCAAGGGTGAAAGGTTTAAAAACACACATGAAAGAGAAAACGGAAAGGTATATAACAAATGCTAGCTTTGATTATTTCTGGGCTGTGCATTTGTGGCTGAGTATTATTCTCTGCCTTGCTGTATTTTCTAAATTGTCTCTCATGGGCTTTCTTGCTCATGTGAGGCAATGGGACATGGCCTGTCAGGGCAGGTCAGGGTTGCTGCAGTGATGCTGAGAAGCATCACAGGGGGTGTAGCCCAGCCCAGCACAGCGGCTGAGTGTGAGTACTGAGGTGGGCTGTTCTATGTAGTCTAGCTGGGACCCACCCTGTTTGTTCATCATATTGTCCAAAGAGACTTAACAGTTTTCAGATTCAGATTTGAGGGAATGACCTTGCCACCAGCCTAGTGATGGCTTTGTGTGAATTACAAGGAGCCCCTTTCTCAAAAGAAGTTACTGCCATCTTCTGGAGAAGCTTTATAATGATACTATAAATCTTGGAAGGCTATGAGGCACACCCTAATTGTGCAGTGCAGAATTGTGCAGTGCACAACAGTGGGCATCATCCCACGGAGGGCCTGTCCCCTGAACCAAAACCCTAGCGTGGATCTGGAAATTCGTGCTTTTATAGTATTACTTTTCTCATCATACACTAAAACATTTTTTATTTTGGAAAATGTCAAACATACGCAGAAGTGCACAGAAGCATGTAAAGAATATTCATATCACCCTCTCCAGCTTCAGAAATGATTCACAGTCTGTGCATTCTTATCCCCTGTCCCTCCACAGTATTTTTGCAAGAGTATTTTAAAGTAAATCTCAGATTTCATATCCTTCCATCATAGATTTGAGTATTTATATATCTATAGAAGGGATTTCTAAATAAAAATACTAGAAATAGGCACTTTCTTAAAGCTCTGAATGATCCTGATACTCAAACCATGTTTTTAAAATGGTGTGCGGAAACCAGGGCGACAAAGGCAAGGCGAAGATTGATTACAAACTCGTGATAAAGTGTTGAGTTCGTGCCGGGAAGTTTGGGATGATTCTAAGGGGTGTGAAGAGGCACCAGAGTGTCTGAGCAGGGCTACGGTGTAATGAGATTTATTTTCTGTGGTGGCATTTGTCCCTCCCTCCCAGGCAGCAGGGGAACCCATGTGCGGTCCTTCCACTCTGGGACTCCGACTTTCTCTTTCTTCTGGTGGAGTCCGGAGCCTCAGAACTGTCTCAGCAACCTAAGCAACCCGCCTTCCTCCCAGTCTTTCCTGTCCTTTCTCTGTCATTCAAGACTATGGAAGAGGACCCAACGGGAACACATTTGCAGTCTGACCCAAATCAAACCCGCGGTGCCTCTGGCCCTAAGTGACCGCAGCACAGGACTCCACACTCCCTCATCTCATAGAAGGCGGGTTGCAGTCACACCCAAATGGGAAGCCCGGGTAGAGGGGTGCAGCCCAAGAGAAGTTGGAAGAGCTTTCCTGAGGACCACACTGCCCGGGTCCTCTTAGACATCTCAGGAAGGGCATTATCCTACTGCTCCCTATTCTCTATGGAGATTTTGAATCTAAAATACAAGTTGTTTAAAGCCACGTTTTGGTTTATCAAGTGGATGCAAATAAAATCATTCACCTACTTGACTTTTTTTTTTTTAAAGATTTTATTTATTTATTTGAGAGAGATCACAAGATGGGGGAGGGTTGGAGGGAGAAGCAGACTCTCCGCTGAGCAAGGAGCCCAAGACAAGACTCAGTCTTAGGACTCCAGGATCATGACCTGAGCCAAAGGCAGTCACTTAACCACCTGAGACAGCCAGGTGCCCCTGACTTTTCTTTAGATGCCACTGTCTCTAGCCAAAACCCAGCCCCCCTCACAGTGGGGTTGAATCCCACCCTTGTCCTACTGTTCAGAGCAGACTCAGGCCTCCGCTGTTTTTACCTCCTAGGTGTGCATTTATACTACGTCGGGGGCGAGGTGTACGCTGAGTGTGTGAGCGACAGCAGCATCTTTGTACAGAGCCGGAACTGCAACTATCAGCACGGCTTCCACCCTGCCACTGTGTGCAAGATCCCCAGCGGCTGCAGTCTCAAGATCTTCAACAACCAGCTCTTTGCTCAGCTGCTGGCGCAGTCGGTTCACCACGGATTTGAAGTCGTCTATGAGTTAACTAAGATGTGCACTATCCGCATGAGTTTTGTTAAGGTAAGGCTTTAGTGCCTGCTTTCAGATAGTAAAATAGGAGATGAAAAAATAAATCAAAAAGCATCCTTTGGGTGATGTGGGAGCTATACCGCCAGTTTGAGTAGGAAACAGGGTTTTTGTTTTTGTTTTGGGGGGTTTCTTTTGGAACTCTGTTCAGGTGTTTCCAGGAAGAGCTCCTCTAGGACTATCAACACACTTGTTTAGCAGTTACAAGAAAATTCTTTTTTTTTTTTAAAGATTTTATTTATCTGACAGAGAGAGACATAGTGAGAGAGGGAACACAAGTAGAGGGAGTGGGAGAGGGAGAAGCAGGCTTCCCGCAGATCAGGGAGCCTGATGTGGGGCTCGATCCTAGAACCCCTGGGATCATGACCTGAGCCTGAAGGCAGATGCTTAATGACTGAGCCACCCAGGTGCTCCTAAGAAAATCCTTTTGTTAAAAAATTCTTTTTAAGGATTTTATTTATTTATTTGACTGAGAGGAGAGAGATTACAAGTAGTCAGAGAGGCAGACAAAGAGAGAGGGGGAAGCAAGCTCCCTGCTGAGCAGAGAGCCCAATGCGGGGCTCGATCCCAGGACCCTGAGATCATGACCTGAGCCGAAGTCAGAGGCTTTAACCCACTGAGCCACCCAGGTGCCCCCCTAATTTTTGAAGGAAGAACAAGTTAAGGTAGTAATGTGATTTTTTTCATGCAGAAAATAAGGTAACAATGATGATTTTATAGGATTTAATGCCACAAAGGGTTTTTTTTTCCCATCTTTCAAATTGCTGAGCACTGTTGGCTCTCAGTAAACGTTGTTGAATATTTCTGACTTAAATAAAATATTGCCCTTACTCTTTTTTCCCCCCAAATATGTTTATTTTAATTTTTTAGTGTTACAAGATTGATTGTTCATGCACCACACCCAGTGCTCCATGCAATACATGCCCTTCTCAATACCCACCACCAGGCTTGCCCAACCCCCTACCCCCTCCCCTCCAAACCACTCAGTTTGTTGCTCAGAGTCCACAGTCTCTCCCGGTTCATCGCCCCCTCCGATTTCCCCCCATTCACCCTTCCCTTCCTTCTCACAATGCCCTCCATGATTTTCTTTATACTCCACACGTAAGTGAGACCATAAGGTAATTGACTCTCCGCTTGACTTATTTCACTCCGCATAATCTCTTCTAGTCCTGTCCATGTTGATACAAAAGTTGGATATTCATCCTTTCTGATGGAGGCATAATATTCCATTGTATAGATGTACCACATCTTCCTTATCCACTCATCTGTTGAAGGGCATTTTGGTTCTTTCCACAGTTTGGCGATTGTGGCCATTGCTGCTATGA
>CM052810.1:58371562-58535117 GCA_028533885.1 Nasua narica
CTCCGCTTGACTTATTTCACTCCGCATAATCTCTTCTAGTCCTGTCCATGTTGATACAAAAGTTGGATATTCATCCTTTCTGATGGAGGCATAATATTCCATTGTATAGATGTACCACATCTTCCTTATCCACTCATCTGTTGAAGGGCATTTTGGTTCTTTCCACAGTTTGGCGATTGTGGCCATTGCTGCTATGAACTTTGGGGTACATGTGGCCCTTCTTTGTACTATATCTGCTTCTTTGGGATAAACACCGAGTAGTGCAATTGCAGGGTCATAGGGTAGCTGTATATTTAATTTCCTGAAGAATCTCCATACTGTTTTCCAAAGTGGCTGCACTAACTTGCATTCCCACCAACAGTGGAGGAGGGTTCCCCTTTCTCCACATCTTCTCCACTCTCTTGTTGATTTTGGCCATTCTAACTGGTGTAAGGTGGTATCTCAGTGTGGTTTTGATTTGAATCTCTCTGATAATATTGCCCTTACTCTTAAAAAGGATACAGGCCAACAGAAGAGATCATATTTATAAATAAGCTACAAAACAAGCAGTAGTGGTCGTAATACAAGCTAGTGTACATTAAGTGCTATTATAAAGGCATAAACAAATTGGGATGGAAATACTATGTTGGGTATGATTAACTCTGAGTGAGTAGTAGCTGTTCTGTTTATGAATATTTATTGAATTTCTTGAATTAGATCTTATTAACATTGATGTGAAGGCTTCGGAGAACTGAGGAAGTTAGTGGGAAGGAAAACCAACTGGATTTGCACACTGAAGTCTTTGGCTGTTTCATCTCTTTGCAAAGCACTTGCTTTGCACTTCTAATATTTCAAAATCTGAGCTTGTTTATCAGACTCTCTGGGTCTATGTGACAGTTTTCACAGTGTCGCATATCCACCTAAGAAATTGATAAGGCTTTTTCCAGGTTTTTTTCAAAGTAAAATTTATTAATCTTTTAAGATTACCATGACAAAGAATTGTCCTATTTTTCTGTACTCTAATTTTTATTGTATTTATAATTTTAATAATTATTTTAAAAATAACAATTAAGAATATAGTTTCCAATTTAAAAAAAATGGCTTTTTGAAACCCTTTCTGTCATGATGACAAAGCAAATTTACTGCTAAGCTTTAAAAGCATTTTTATATTGTAAAGCTATTAGCAAATACCTGGAAATCTTTCTAAATGTTCGGATGCTTTGGAACCAGCAGAGGGCATTAAATTGCCATTAATGAACAATCATTTGAGTCCTACTTATTTTCTCCAGGTCCATGTTTTTAAAATTAGGATGAAATGCCAATGCATCAGAGATAACTATTTCACTGTCACATAAGCTTGCATAGACATCTGATTGTCCTAAGATCAGCTAGATCCATTTCATAAAGCTATACAGTTCACAGAAAACAGTTACTAATGTTGCAACAGGTAATCAGTTTAAAAGAAATCTAAAATTTCTCATCGTGGGGGAAAAAATGGGTAAGTATGTGAGGTGGTAGATGTTAACTAAACATATTGGGGTCATTTTGCAGTGTATGCATGTATCCAATCATTGCGTGTACAACTAAAACTAACACAACGTCCATCAATTATATCTCAAAACTGGAGTGGGAGGGAAGACAGTACAGATAAAAATAATGTAAAATATCTCTTTAGTAATCTCATATCAATTACATATCTATAGGATAATATTTTAGATAGATTGAATTGAATAAAACACATTATTAAAATTTAGAAAAAGAAATTATAGGACTAAACATTGGTGGCTACCACTGAGGGGATGGACTAGATCATCTATAAGGCATCTTTTAGCTTTGATTTTTAGTCATTCTAGGACTGATTGAGTCAGCCAATAAGATATTATTGAGCACCTATCATGGACCACACCAGGCTCCATTCTAGGTATTGGGATACATCAGTGATTACTCAAGAGCTCTGCCCTCATGGAATCAATATTCCAGAAGGCAGAGACAGGCAGTAAACAACAGCTATAATAAAGAACGTGAATGAAAAGAGAAACATAGAGCCAGGGTATGGGGAATTGGAGTGCTGGTGTAGTAGGGGTTGGTTGCAAGTTTTAAAAAGATGGGCAGGGTGGACCCCCGTGGGGACTTGAAGGAGACGGGAGTCAAGTCATAAGGGTATCTGGAGGAGAAGCAGTAGACACAGAGGAGAGGCAAACCATACTGTGAGAGCTTACCCTCGCCTTTGTAGGATGGAGGAGGCCAGGGTGCCTGGAGCATGAGTCAGGGAGCCGGGGTGGGTGTGGGGATGAGATCCACCGCAAGGATTTCAGCTTTTACTCTAACAAGATGGGGAGCCTCTAAAGGGATTCGAGCCTAGGATTTCATGATCTGACTTACATATTTAAACGGTTACTGTAGCTGCTATGTGGGTTGCAAATAGCATGCAGGCAAGGATGGAAGCAGAGACCAGCTTGGAGGCTTTTGTGGGATTCAGATGAGAGAGAGCGGTGTGCCCACTAGGGTGAGCAGTCTCATAGAAGGTGTAAGAAGGGAAAGGATTCCGAGTTGCACAGGTGATTCCATGGGTGGGGGGGCATAGTAGGTGAAAGGAGGAGTTAGAGAGATAAAGTTGCCCCCACCTGGGAGGGAGAAGATGCAGGTGGGTCAGGTGTAGATAGAAGGTGAAAACCTCAGTTTTAGTGAGAATACCTCTGTGATGTCTGACAGGCATCCAAATGGAGATGCTGAGTAGACAGTTAGAGGTACCAGTCTGGATTTAGGGAGAGAGGGCTGGGCTGGAGATATCAATTTAGGAGTTGTCAGCATTTGCACAGTATTTATCCATGAGCCTGGATGGAACTGCCAATAGTTTGAGTTTAACAGAGAAGATCGGAGCTTCTAGGATGGAGCCTTAGGAGAGGAATTGGTACAGCCAGTATGGACAACCTGTTTGAGGGTTTTTGCTAGAAAGGAGGTCATAGATATAGAGCAGTAAGTGGTGGGAGTGGTAGGGCCAAAGAAGTGTTTTGAAGATGGGAGGTATTTCAGCATGTTCCTGTGTAGATGGGAATGATCCAACAGAAAACAAAATATTGTAGGGGAGAATGGGGAGATTTGCATGAATGAGTCTTATGAAGTTGAGTCTTATGCACAACTGAATGGACTGGCTTATTTGGAAGCACAGATAATTAATCTGTGCTGAGAAGTAGAAAGGTTGAGTATGTTGGCATGGGTGCTGTGGAAACTCTTCTGATGGCTTCACATCTCATTAAAATAAGATGAAAATTAAGAGGAAGGGAAGCCAAAAAAAAAAAAAAGAAGAAGAAGGGAAGCCGTTAGTGAACTCTTAAGAAACAAACCGAGGGTTGCCAGAGAGGAGGTGGGGGGAGGATGGGTTAACTGCGTGATGGACAATAAGGAGAGCACTAGATGGGATGAGCACTGGGTGGTATATGCAATTGATGAATCTGAATTCATCCGAATTCTGCCGCTGAAACTAATAAAACAGTATATGTTAACAAAATTGAATTTAAATGAAGAGTTAAAAAAAAAGATTATCATTCACAAACAGACTGGGGGTCTGTAGGTGTTGGAAGTTTGGGGGAAAAGGTGTGGGAGTGAGCAGTCATTTGGGGTGTGGGGAGGAGTGGGAGAGCACAGGCACTGGGGGACAGTCATTCGATTGCAGGTAACATCAGGGGAGCACTTGAGTCTTGTGCTCACAAATGTAAAGTGGGATCGGGCAGCATGGTTGTGTTAAAATCCAATTTTTTAAGAACTAAAGATAGTCACTGTTCCCAATAACAGTGATGTGTATGATCCCTTCGGTTTTTTTTGTTTTTTTTTTTTTTGATCCCTTCGTTTTTAAAATAACTTGTCACTGATGTATAACGTACAGAGAAAAAAAGATAGACAAATTTATTTTTTATTTATTTCACTGTCTCTCCTATGAATGGTAATAAATGGAAAATTGCCAAAAGTGAGCCTAAAAGAGAGAGAGGAGAAACAAGCTTTGTTAACCAACCCTGCATAATCAAGAACACCCTTACTTCAGTCTTTACACCTTTGAGATTCATTCCCTGGTCTGTAGTGGCCATTTGTTTTGTGTAAAACACCGTCTTCAGCAGGAAGAGGTTGAACATGAAGTCAGGCCCCTTCCCTTGTGGAAGAGAAAATGATTTGCCAGTGTTTCTGATGTGACTAGAGACCAGACCGCCCTAGGTCCGTACATTGAGCTGTGAGCCCAGAGGGAATGCTTTGATCTGGACTCCTTTTCGGGTGTCTGGTTGATGCACAGATTGTCCTGTACTTACAGGAAGGTGGAGTGCACGCTCCCGCAGGTCTCAGGAGCTGCTCTGGCGCGTGCGCTCTGTGTGCACTGAACGCCTGTCTCACACCTCTAGGCTGACCCGAAAGTCTGCCACCATCACTCTGGGCTCTGTTCTTGCTTTCCAGGGCTGGGGAGCGGAGTATCATCGCCAAGATGTCACGAGCACCCCCTGCTGGATTGAGATTCATCTTCATGGACCACTGCAGTGGTTGGACAAAGTTTTGACTCAGATGGGCTCTCCACATAACCCAATTTCTTCAGTGTCTTAACAGCCAATCATGTCTTAATCTACATTTCTATAGAGTAGATGCTATTGCAGGCAGGGGCTTAGACACCATTTCAGATTTGCAACTAACTGAAGTTTCTAAGTACATAATGTAAATACTTACAATATATACTCTTCATATTTTTAATCACCAGTTGATTTGCGCTAGACTTTCTAGTTAACCTGATGCCGGCACAACGTGATTAAGAAAGCAGGTTTTTCGTGCCAATGCCAAAATAAGAAGTGGCTTCTTTTGTGGAAGGAAACAAAGGAAAGGCAACTATGTCGATAGAATTTGAAAAATGTTGGCAGAAAAAAAGGCAGCATTAGTCAGCCGCGTCATTATAAGGAATGTTGTGTGGCCTATCAGAAAAATATCGAAACTGAACTGTATCTTACAAATCGAGGTACAAGCAGCACCAGCACAAGTAATACTTTCAGACAAAAGAAAGCAATCAAACCCATAGCATTTAACATTTAAATAAACAATCTCACTTTTAGTGCTATTAGCAAGAAGGAAAAAAAAAAGCCACCAAACTTGTAGAATTAGTTATGCAAGATAAGTCACGTAAATTGTTTTATTTCCCAAGTTGAAATACCTATAGCTGGACTATTGTGCTGATATTAATGGTACATTTGAAACAGATTTAAACTGTGATTGGAAAAGAGACTGTGAAGCTGGGAGTCATGTTGCCTCATGATCTACCACTATTAAAAAGAAAATAATGAGTCTAATATGTGGGAATATTCATATGAAAATGGCATGAAATGAACTATTTCCCAAATTGCAAAATAAGACCAGAACTTAGTCCAGGAATCACCCAGGGAGTCTCTTGCTTTCCACATTGGAAACCAGGCCCCTGTTTTCCTGGTTATTCCAGTCAGGCAGTGTGGCAGACATCCAAGTCTACACAGTGAGCTAGAGGACTGTGTGTGTAAATTCTAGGTGGGGAAGAAGCAGTAAAGGAAGAGGGTTGGACAAAAGCATCAGACGTTTACTCACACCTTCTCACATTCCCATTAGAAGGCTTTGTGGCGAGGGCACTCCTTTGCCTCATTTCCCCTACATATTGGCACATACTATTTACAGATGACTAGAACAGTGGTGAAGCCTTTGAGAAAATCTGGACACATTGCTGGGGTCACATTTATGAGTTATATAACTTCATGTCTCGATCTGCTGGTCACAGCTGGTAGCCTCTTATAAAGCTGAAGCCTCATACCTAGAAATAACTTCCCTGATAGAATAATAATTTCATAACCCCTATAATTTCTGGGGAACAGTGGTACTGAAGAATGGTATTGAAGAATTAAAAAAATATATATATATGGTATTAAAAACCTGTTCTTATTTACTCTCAAATGATAGAGGAGAGGAAAATTCCCCACATTTCTAGGTACTTTCATATATAAATATATATATATATATAATTCCCACCCACTAAACACTGCATTGCTTTAAAAATATTTCACACCCTCTTAAAAATGTATAATTTAAGAAGGTAATTACGCTTATAACAGACGGTACTTCAGTATTCCAAGAGGTTGCTTCATTTATGCATTCTATCTCAACTCTTTTTAGCTTTAGTGCACACAGTAGTTGCTTCTCATTAAATTGTATTCAAGGTAGAAATGATCCTGTGAAAAAGATATATGCGAGTGAGCTCCTACTATCACCTCTTGTAAGGACTAGTGTTATCTAATAGAAACTTTCATATATGCAATAGAAAATAGTACATTCTATGTTAAAACTAGGTGGTCCATTTAGTGTTTAGAAAACCCCGTAGTTCATTGGTTCGACAACTATGTATTGTGCCCCTGTACAGGCCGGGTACAGTGTTAGGTACTGTGGAATCAAATGTAAACCAGAGGCAGCCCCAGGCTCTGCAGCTGAGAGTCTGTTAGTAAACCTGTGTAGACATCTTCATGTTTCAGAACTTTTAAAACAAAACCAAACCTACGATCTTTCTTTTGCTCGGAAAGATGTAACTCATTTCTTAATTATTTCTGTTTTGAAACTTATTTTCCTTCTCTTCTGACCAATCAGGTAAGAGATGAAGTCTTCCTTGGAGAAATGCTGCTTTTCTTCAGTGCCCCCAAGTTGGTTGTTTTCTCCCCTGACTTCCCTATTTTCCAGGTTTTTCCCCTTTTCTCTTTTCTTGGAAAAGGCATTAATATGGCAAGTCTTCCTCCCAGGAGTACAGCTCTGTGAGAGCATAAGGACACATGGTTTTTGCTCCAGAGATTGAATGTAGATTTCTTGATCTCCTCACAAATGCTCAAACTCATCCTCTGATAACGATAACCTTATACCTTTGCAGAATTAATCATAACTGGTTGCTTGTAAATTACATTAGAAAAATTAAGAAACCTGGATGTTCCTTAGGGTTTGGTAAAACCAGGATAAAACATTCCAGGGAGCCTGTGTTACTCCTCTGAAGAACAAATGATTAAAGTGGTACATTTGCATCGTCACTGGTCCTGTCTCACCAAAAGTCCATATTAGGATAGAAGTGAAATTCAGAAAAATTAACCCTTCAGTCACTGTAACTAGTCACATTCTCATCAGCCTTTGAACACTTTTGCTGGCAGGAATTGTCCAAAGTTGTAATGCAGCATTTTCTTTCAGACTTCCAGATTTGCTCATGTAGCATTCATTTCCTTGAGATGGGCGATCCCCCAAAATATAATAGCATTCTTTTATAGAGTAACCAGCAAAGTGGACATGCTAAGCCATTTAAAGGAACCAACAAAGCCACACATTTCTAAGGCTGCCATGGACAAGGGTCGTGCAGTAGAGTACAATGTTTTGGCCTGCTCTGAAGACCCAGAACATTTATTGTGTTGTTCAAGCCTGTTTTCTATTCTTTTCCTGTTTAAAAATTGATATGTGAGAAGTTTATTTTAGTTAGATGATATTTTACTATCTGCCAATGCTTTGGAACTATAAAGATGTCACTTTTCAACACAGTTACCTTTTTTTTTTTACATTCAGTATAAATCAGGAAAAGTTGAACAACAAAACAGCACTAGCACTTAGAATCCCTTTTCCATTGTCTTCTAAGGGATTAGAAGCAACAACAAAAGCATTTTATAAATATCACCTGCTAGACTTTAAGCACCTGCTTAATTTTGAATGCGTCCTGAATATTTGGATATATATATTCAACAACTAAAGCAAACTATAATGTGCATTCCAAATTTGTCTTCCCGTTATGATTTAGCAGTTGAACCGTATGACAAGACTAGAGGATCCTGACATATGTTCAAATTAATGTAACACAAACCAACAAGAAAAGAAACTATTTCTATTTAAGTAATGCTTTTGATGATCATATTTAGGCTTCAATTAACCTTCAAATGCACACTTATACTGTTATGTGATTGTTTATAATAAATAATACTATAGTTATATGGTTCTGGCTCATTTTTCCCTACAAATATCATAGAAAGGTCCCTGCATATGGATCTTAAGGTGATCTTAAACCATCTTATTTTGAAAATGAGATGCTTTTAAAATCGAATATGCCATAGAGAAGTAATAATTTTGAATTAAACATCTTGGTATCCCCAGCATTAAATATAGAATCTCAGAGATACTTTGTCGTAATTTTAGAGAGGATATGCATAGAAGCTTTTTTTCTGGATAGTGGTAAATATTAAGTGATATTGCAATATACAGGAAAGAACAATTTTATTATGGTAAACATCTGTTCATTGTACATACATATTATGTATTAGGAAAGGTGCTAAAGATAACTAGTGAGGAAAAAATAAGATAAAATCCGGGAGGAAATTCTTAATTCCCTCCATTTTCTAGTCTTAAAATGGAGCAGGAAAAATATGTAAATATTTCAAGAAGGCTTAGCCTTCTCATGAAACTTGATCAAGGTTTTCCTTTTTTATTTTTTTAAGAAATGTGCCCTTTATTCAAACGAGGTATTTGTGGACTTCAAAATTGTCAGCTAATGAAAGGCTATTCTGATTCAGATGTAGGAGGGGATTATGAGACCTCTCATTTCAGCTGTGAGTTTATGGAGAACCGTGATTATGTCTTGTCTACTTTTGTGTCTTCATGGTTCCTAACCTTGTTCCTGCCTCTAATATTTGGTATTGGCATTTCAAACACCAACTATACAGATTTTTTTTTAATATATCGTGGCATGGACATACAAGACAGTCTTTAAACATTAACCTATCTTAGAGAAGGGATATTTTCATCCTAAAAACCTGTGCATATTCTTTTATCAGATGGTTCTTATACGTCAGCCACTATAGATGCCATGACAGATAACACAGTTTCTGCCTTTAAAGGAATTTACAAGTTTGTGGAGGAAGATGAACAAGTACACCAGTAAAGGTCAGTGCCTTATCGGTTGTGGCAGCTTGCTGGGGGAAGAAGCAGTGACATCTTCATCAGGCCCTGGGAAGGTTTCTGGGCCAGTCCAACTTGTCTTCCTTCCCATCAGTTCTCTTAGCAAGTCACCCAAGACCTTCCTAAGCCAGGTTGGATGCCTGCTCTCTGTGCTGCTATCATACTTGTGCTCATCAATGGTCAGTTATTAATTCCTGCATCACACTGTTTACTTGCCCAACTGTCTGCCAGACTGGGAGCTCTTAAAGGGCAAGGATTGTATCTATTCATGTTCATCATTTTCCAGCTATTATTTAGAAAGGCATTTGGAGTTCGCATTATAAAGGCAGAAATGATATTTGTTTCCAGTTCCTCTTTTTAAATATCAGCAAGTATTTCATTTCTCCTCTTTTTAAAAAATATTTTATTTATTTATTTATTTATTTATTTATTTATTTATTTATTTATTTGAGAGACAGAGCACAGGCAAGAGAGAGCAACCATGAGCGGGGGCAGGGGGGGCGGGGAGGGACAGAGGGAGAAGCGGACTCCCCACTGAGTGGGGAGCCCCACATGTGGCTCCATCCCAGGACCCTGGGATCATGACCTGAGCCAAAGGCAGACACCTAACTGACTGAGCCAACAAGGCTCTCCTCATTTCTCTTTGAAATAAAATAGTTGCAAGCCTCCAGTTGCATGTGCAGTGACCATGCCATACTGGGTAAGAGAAGTATATGTATGATTTGTTTTGGAAAGAGCTACTCAGCTGCACTGCAGTAGCAAACAAAGGTAGCTTTGACAGTTAAACTGTTTATTGTTGTTTTTGGTCCAAGCACTTATTTTCAAAACGTGAATTTCAGTAAAGATTAGAAAGAAGCGTAAGAAATTCTGATGTGGCAACCAGCAGTTGCAACTGCTCAGCTCCACCGTTGCCTGCGAAAGCAGCTATAAACTGTGCACACAGGGAGTGTGGCCGGGCTCCTGTAAAATGTGACGGACACTGAAAAGTGAATTTCAATATATTTCATATGTCAAGAAATGTGTTCCTTTTGATTTTCATCAACCATTTAAAAATGGAAAAGCTATTCTTAGCCTGAGGCAGGACGGAAGCAGGCTGTGGGTCGGATTTGGCCTGGGGCAGGGTGTCCTAGTTTGCCAAGTTTTGCCTGGGTGACTGAGAGGCCACCCTGCGTGTTCCAGTCACAGCCGTGCTCCCCTCTGAATGCAGTCTCGTGAGACACCCCAAGCCCAACCACCGGAACCCCCTCAGCTGAGCTCAGCCAACCTACAGCATGTGAACACCACCACCAAAAGTGTGGTCATTTTAAGCCATCGTGCTTTGAGGTGGTGTGTTGGATAACCCAAACGGTGATCCTCGTTGTTCTTATGTTGGGAATATTGATGAGACCTTGTCTTTGATTCATCAGGAGGCCTCAGGTGAGAGTAGCTTCTTCTCACCAAGTGCAGGCATGCCTGTTTGAAAGCACCGCCCCTGTATTACTGTATGATTGCTAATCTGGTTCTGATCAGTACCTAGGCTCGAAATGATTTGCCAGTTTGTCAGCTATGTAGGAGATCTCTGTTCAGAATACTTGCGTCTCTCTCCTGGACTATGTGGGAAGGCTTGCTATTTTGGTTGCTAGAAATAGATCAGTTCCTGCTTCCAATTATTGATAGCAGAGGTGAGCTATTGCATTTCGCAGTGCGGGTACACTGTAGACAGAAAGATAGTACTGGTTTCTGAGGACACTGCTGTGCCCGTGCTGCTGTGTTGGCAGTCACTGTGGTGATCCCAGCATCTGACCTTCACCCTGCATCAAGTGGAGTTCAGGGCCAAGTGCTTGCTGGTCAGAAAGCACCCAGTCTTCCTTTCTGAAGTGAGCACCTGAGAGTTGCTCCATGTGCCTCAGTTTTAAGTTCTCATACTGGTTTAGAATAGGCAATGCCCATCCTGGGCAGGGGCTGTAGTCATTTTCCAATTGCAGACAAAGCCAGAAGTGTTCAAGAAATGAGATACTGGATGGACTTTTTCCCTACTTACAGGTAGCAAAGGTCTGGGGCTAGTGAGTAAAGGACAGTTTCCACTGTTGCTGTTCACTGGCATGAATGAGAAATAGAAGAGACACAGGAAACATGGTAACATATTGTTTCAATGTAAGGAAGAGAAAAGAGTACCTGTATATGAGAGGAATGCTTGGCTTTTCTCAGGCACATCCCTGGACACAAGGGTCCGCTCACTAACACAAAAGGCAGGGTGTTCATGCCATGAAGTCTATTTTATTTTTTTTTAAATTTATTTATTTAGAGAGTGTGAGTGCAAGCAGGGAGAGGTGCAGAGGGAGAGGGAGAAGGAGTGCAGAGAGTCTCAAGGCAACTGTGTGCTGAGTGCAGAGCCTGACATCCAGCACCATCTCACGACCCTGAGATCATGACCTAAGTGGAAACCAAGAGTAGGCCGCTTAAGCGACTGAGCCACCCAGCACCCCCCCCCATGAAGTCTATTTTAGAAAGAAAAGACCAGCTTTGTAAATATAACAGGAGCATAGGAAAAAGGGTCTCTGAGCACTACCCTGCTAAAAGCAAACCTGAGTCTTCATAGTAGCAGACAACTTTTGATGATCTTAGAAAAATACTGATAGTTCTCTAAGACTCAGATTCCTTCACTTTCTGTAGGAAATAATGCTGTCCCAGTTACAGTTCCCCCATAGATGATTCTAGATTAATCAACATGATGAGGAAATTCAGGTATGTATGTGTATTTTTATATAATTATAATAAGTAGTAATGCATTTTTGTGCAAATGCTTAATATTAATATAATACTATTAATATATCCTGTTTATTATTAGATCTTCAAAGGCAACTGGTATAAAATCTTATTAGTGCTGACTGTGGTTCCAATTTGAGGACAGTAAATGATACAAGGTACAATTATAAGAGAGGAAAACAAAATCTCACTAGCCATAACTTCTATTCTGGTTGTTTTTCACATCTTAAGAAAGGCTGCATGTATTTCTGTATCACTAAGGCAAAGCTATGAAGAGAAAAGATTTCTTTTGCTGCAGTATACAATAACAAAATCCATTCATCTCTAATGCTTTAGAATGATACAAATGATTATTTGGAGGGCAAGTAATAAATGTTAGGATGATAGGGGAAAGTAGTCCATGTCCTGAGTAGGAGATGAGATCAACTAATCTAATTAAATAGCTCAAATATCTTCACTAAAATAGTTTTAAAAAAACATTTGTTAACTTTAAATTCAATAAAAGCACCATTTTAATCAGACCTTTTTCTATAGTGGGGCAGTTCAGCCCATTTTAAAATAAATTGTTATTTTTTTTTTAATAAATTGTCTGAAAACAAGTAAATGTGCCTTTCAGCAGCATCTCTTGTCATGATATAATATTTGTTTTCATAGCTAAAGAAAATGAGAAGCTGAAGGAGTCACAATGATAAAAAAGAATATTAAATTTTCCATGTCAGTCACACAAAAGAAATTAGGGCCATTTGACAATATCGTACTAATTATGTTTTCTAATTCTAGACAAAGAAATAGGAAATTATGAATCAATAATCATTTGAAAAATCCCAAATTGGATTTTTTAAACCAACTCTAGAAACCTGAAAGCCACAAAAGAAATGTCATATATGTTAAAATCTACAAAAACTAAAACCTTGGGGCGCCTAGGTGGGTCAGTGGGTTAAAGCCTCTGCCTTCGCCTCAGGTTATGATCTCAGGGTCCTGGGATCAAGCCCCGCATCGGGCTCTCTGCCCAGCCTGCTTCCCCCTCTCTCTCTGCCTGCCTCTCTGCCTGCTTGTGATCTCTCTCTCTCTGTCAAATAAATAAAATCTTAAAAAAACTAAAACTAAAACTAAAACCTTGCATGGCAAAAATGCCACAAAAGAAGTAGATAGACAAATTTTAAATTTGGGGAAATATGAATAAAAATGACAGAGTTGGGGCACCTGCATGAGTGGCTCAGTTGGTTAAGTTTCTGCCTTTGGCTCAGGTCATGATCCCAGGGTCCTTGGATTGAGCCCCACATTAGGCTCCCTGCTGAGAAGGGAGCCTGCTTCTCCCTCTGCTCCTCCCCGCCTCCTACTCGTACACCCTCTCTCTCTCTCTTTTTTTGAAAAAAAAAAAAAAAAAAGACAGGTTTAATTTTTATAATATCCACCAGACTTTTGCACATTGAGTAGAAAAAGGGAGCCTAAATATATGACTAGGCGATTAACAGAAGAGCAAATCTAAATAACAAGCATATATGAAAAGGTACTCAAATTTTCCACTGTTCAGAGAAATGCTAACAAATATAACAATTAGCAGTACATATCTATCAAGGAGGGTTAAAAAAGAATAGTAATTCCTGCCGGCAGATAGGAGGAAAAGAAATTCTTCCTCGCTGCTAGTAGCCATTTGCAGTGATAGAGGCTTTTGGGGGGAAAGAAATATAGTATCTAAAGAAAACCCTTTTCTATATGTTTACCTCCATCCCACAATCCCAATTACGAAAATCTATTCCAAGGCCATTGAACCACCAGTACATATCAGTACATAAGGATACACTACAGGGAGGCGGCATTGTTCATAGTGACAGAAAACTGGACACCAAGTGAATGGCATCAACAGTGGAATGACTGAATGTGATGACACATTCCTATCATGAGATGCTCTGCAGCCACCTAAAGGAATGAATCAGAGCTATAGAAGTAACTTGGGAGGACTTCTCTCTCCATAGTACTGGAGCATTAAAAAGTAATATACTGACGCATATAATATGCCCACATTTTTATGTAACTGACGGTTGCTATATGTATACATATGTGTGTTGAAGATTTACAAAACAGAAAACATAAGGAAGAAGATGTGCTAGGGTGTTGACATAGGTTATCTGGAAGGTGGGCAGTGCATGGAAGACTGACGGAGAGGAATCAAAAAATGAAACAAAAGGGAGAACTTAAACCAGAAACCCTCAGTATACACAATAGGATTACACTGATATATTTATATAAAATTATATGTGTGCATACAGAAACTTGAAAAAATTTAGCATATATTGAAGTGCTTACCATGTTTGAAACTAGGCACTTAGAAGTGTTAGTTCCTAATTTAGCAACAACACTCTACTGTGGGCAGAGCATCATTTCTGCAGACAAGATTTAATTCAAGTCTTGGCTCTGCATCCAAGAGTTAGACCTGTTTTACAAGTCACTTCTCTTGGTTTCTTTCCTCATCCAAAAACAGGGACAATACTTGCCATGTTTTGAGGTTCAAATGAATTAGCACATAGAAATATTTTCTAAAGTAATATAATTAGGATGTAAGTGATATTTGTCTTTTAACACATTCTAAAACTCAAGGGTTATTGTACGAAGACTTTCTATGGTACTACTTCCGATGTCAAATGTGAAGTCCGTGTTCAAACTGCACAGGCCTCCCCATGATTACGTACATGGCTCACACGACTTACAACAGCATGCAGTGAGTAACTTACAAGTCCCGGATTTGAATCCAGCTGGTTGTGTAATCTTGAGCAAGTGACAACCTCTGCAAGCTTGCTTCTGCATCTACAAAATAACTGTTGTGCATACACTGTGGGATTGTTGGAAGAGTAAGTAGCCAGAATTGTTTTTGAAAATTATCAAATGCTAGACAATTGGTATCATTCTGTCATGCTGTCTTTAGATTACACTCTACTTTCTTCATGCACCTCCAGGAGGGAAGTTTACATTTGGGCCTCAGAATGGATGGCAGGACACTCCAGGGGGAAACTGCACTATAAATAAGTGCTAAATATATGAAGATTTATTAGGAAAAACATTTCTTCCTATAAACTGCAATAGAAAGCACCTAGCTTGAAAACATTTGTACAGGTATTTAAAACTATAGGAATCATATCTATAACTATGAGAGATAATAATAAATTAATAAACCACTAAATCTGGGGGTCATTTGTTAGGCAGCAATAACTGTATAGCTAGGTGTGTCTGTTACTTGCTCTCCAGAATGCTGCATAATGAACGGACCCCCAAATACTGTGGCTTACAATCATAAACAGCTGTTATTGCTCATAAGTCTACAGGTCAGCTGGGTGGTTCTGCAACTCTGGGCTAGGTTTGGTTGATTTGGCCTGGGGTCAAATGCATCTGCAGTCAGCTGGCAGGGTGGCTGGGGGGCAGCTAGTCGAGCACAGCCTCACTCACACGTCCGTCCGGCTGTTTACCTTGGCAGCTGAGTAGGGTTCTAAAAGAACAAGCAGAAGGGTTCCAAATCTTGGGAAATCTACTCAAAGCTGGCATGTATTATTTCTTCCTCATTCTATTGGCTAACACAAGTCACAAGCCCAGTCCTTCAGATTTAAGGGGTAGAAGAATAAAGTCAGTTTCTGGGTGGGAGAAGCATCAGTCATATTGCACAAGTCTGGAGTACATGAAGGGATAAACAAGTGGGGACACACTGCAGTAAACCAACCCAAAATAAATAAAAACCGTACTGTTTTAATGAGCTGTCTGTAAGCATATACTGAGATATTTATATCTACATAAATTCAATCCTTATTTTAATTCAGCTTTCTGGCCTATTACTTTCCCTCCTTTCCTATCCCTCCTATTCCACTTGAAAGATAAGCTGATTTCTTTTTTCTTTTTTTAAAAGATTTTATTTATTTGACACAGAGAGAGCAAGCGAGCACAAGCAGGGGAAGTGGCAGAGGGAGAAACAGACTCCCCACTGAGCACTGGAATCGAGCATGTGGGACTCGATTCCAGGACCCTGAGATCACGACCTGAGCCAAAGACAGATGCTTAACTGACTGAGTCACCCAGGCACCCCTGATTTATTTTTTTCCCACTATAAAGGTTAACTTACACTGTAGGGATTCGATAAAGCTCTGACACCATGAGTAAGAGAACTAATAGTTAATAACAAGTATAAATGAATTCCTCTGCATCCAGAATGAAAACACTAAAGAACAGAATAAGTGAATGAGACAACTGAAAGGTCTACAACTGGACTTTAATGAATAATTTTGGTAAAATCTGTGTTTCTGCACAGATACACAGGTACAAAACATACATAAAATATAAAAAGATTCTCTCAAGTACTTCTTAGAATTAGAACAGCGTGACTAAGTTTAACTTGATATACATTTCAGGGCTTAAAACCCAAGAAATGAACACATTTTTGCACAGTTACACTTAAGAGACATAAACTTATTATCTAACATTGGAAATACTCTCTTGACATTTGATTTGTTATTCTTATGGGTAGGTATGCCTTTTGAAAGTTTTCCTAGGAGACAATAGAAGGAAAAAAGTATCTATCCAGATTGCCCACCATCATTCTTTGAACATTACTTTAGGAATAACACGATATTAAATTAGCTCAATTCTGAAAAACCTTAACAAAATGCTGAAGTGTTACTCTTACTTTCAGAATCTCTTTTTGAAGAGGAAATGAATATTAAAAAAACTGTTTTTGCCCTGACATTGGTGGAATGAGATACACGTATACTGTTCACAAATTCAACACACAAGTCTGCTCTAAAAGAGAGAACACTGATAGGTAACATGAAATGAGAAGCCAACTTTAGGATATGCTTTCATTCCAGTGTACTTAGTTAACCCCCTACTAGGTTTTACCAGCACATCTCTGAAAAGAAATACACATTCTAATTTCATAAATAATTAACAATGATAATTTTCCTTATACATTTAAAATATGCTTACCTCTTTGATAGCTCCCGTCTTAACTGTAAAGAAAAAGTTATTTCGAGAACCCAATTTTGGGGGCCCCAACCATATTTTATCATCACAAGTATTATCACAACTATCAGTGTTTCTTTTTTTTTTTTTTTAAAGATTTATTTTATTTAATTGAGACAGAGATAGAGAGAGAATGAAAGGGGAGAGGTCAGAAGGAGAAGCAGGCTCCTCTCAGAGCAGGGAGCCCGATGTGGGACTCGATCCCGGGATTCCAGGATCATGACCTGAGCCGAAGGCAGTCGCTCAACCAACTGAGCCACCCAGGCGCCCACTATCAGTGTTTCTCAAGAGGAGGATTATTGACATTGTGGAAATAATTACTAGTTGTGAAAGGCCATTCCAGACACTGTAGAATATTTGGGATTCCTGACCCCTTCACTAAATACCAGAAGTTTTTAAGATCACTGTGACAACCAAAAACATAGCCATCCATTTCTGACTGCACCTTGATAAGACCACTGAACTAAATGATCAAAAATTACTATTAACTCTGTGACTTCCACAGAAAGTAACTGCTTCATTACCTTCAGTAACAATGACTGAAGAGGAATACTTTGTTTAAAAAAAAAATCGTAATTTAATGTTATTTTGGAAAGATAAGCTGTTTCTTCAAATTCTTAGTAATCTGAAAGGATTAGATGCACAAAGGGCAATACTTATATATCCTAAAAAGCACACATACATTTACAGGAAAATGACTGTTTATGTTTTACTGGCATATCTAACCCCATTTATCTTTAGTATAAAAATATGTCCATCTTCTACAACAAAATAAAAAAAACATGTGGATCTTCTTGATAAATTCCTTCACACTGATGTTCCTGGAAACTGCTGCTGTCTTTGCTCCAAAACTTGCTGATTTAATAGTTGTTGCTGTTTTTGTAAAAACTGCACCACTTCTGGACTTCTTAGTAATGACTTCAAAAAGGAAAAAATATATTTATTAACATTACTCTTATGGGATTAGATTGTCTTCATGCTATAAAATTACTCTGATATGTCTCTACAGAAGGCACAATATGCTTACAAAACAAACTGTGCCTGAACTGAATTCACACTTGCACCTGATGCACTGCATTAAACTGCAAACTAAGAATAATAAAATTCGATGTCATACATCAAAATACTAAAACCTGAAAGTAATGGGTGAAGCCTAATCTTATAGGTGACTTTGTACCTATGTGGTACAAAGGAAATGCTTTATGTTATGCCAGCATATATACTATCTGTGAAATTTAAGAGCAAACAGCCAAGAATAGCACTGGCCGAGGGTTACAGCAGGAAAAACAAGGATATGAAAAGGGGCCACATGTGAAAATGGCAGTTAGATGCCAGTTTGGAAATCCATGTAAGGATTCAATTTCTCCACTAGCCTATTAAGTCTTTCTGAAGAAATTAAAAATGTGTGTGTGAACAGGTATTAATAAGGGTAATATTAGCACATTAGAACAATTTCAGAAAAGACAGAATATGACTGATCTAAAAAAGTACAGTTTTGTACACCTACCATTTTTAAATATAGTCATATAACAAATATAACACTATAATTGATGTACTTTTATTTTTTATTTATTTTTTATTTTATTTTATATTTTATTTTATTTTTTATTTTATTTTATTATTTATCTGAGAGAGAGAGAGAGAAAGAACGAGAGGGGAGAAGGTCAGAGGGAGAAGCAGACTTCCCGCAGAGCCGGGAGCCCAATATGGGACTCGATCCCGGGACTCTGGGATCCAAGCCGAAGGCAGTTGCCCAACCAACTGAGCCACCCAAGTGCCCCTGATGTGCTTTTATTTTAATAAAATACATCTATAAATCGATAAGGAAGAAAAAATTTGGTCCCCAAAATTAAAAAAGATAAAGGAAGCAAGGTGAAAATACTATCGTTAAACACTGCTTTTAAAACTTAGCATTAGAGCACAGTATATTTTCTAGTTATTTCTTTAAAACTTACTATATTTCAATAAAAAATTGTTTGTAAAGATGTACCAATATTCTATTAAGTAAATGCACAACAATCTACTCAGCTATTATGAAACTGAACATTTGGGTTGAACATTTAGGTTGTTTTAGCTATTGTACCATTTGTGATAATTACATTTCTGGCAACGTCTTTATGCTTAACTCTATCCATATATAGGGTTTATTTCCTGCTGAGACTTCTGATACCACTGCCCAACTGCTTTCTCAGTCTGATACATACACAATACCACCAATAGAATGAGAGTGCCCATTTCATGAAACCCCCAACATCACTGTGATGTCTTTTAAATAATTTTCATTTGTTGTATTGTTTATTGTGATTTTTACCGATTTTTTTATTTTTTATTTTTTATTTTTACTGATATTGAATAACTTTTCATATCACTAAATGGTAGCATTTCCGCTTTTATTCCTGTTTATACTTTTGCAATATACTGAAGCCAACATTTTCTCCTCATCAATTTATATGAATAATTTGTAAACTAAAAATGTCAACCATATTAACCATAGTGTCTTATATGTGTCGCAAATATTTTTCCTGTATGTTAGTTTGAAGTTTGCATTTTTTTTTTAAAGATTTTATTTATGACAGAGAGATAGCAAGAGAAGGGAACACAAGCACAGGGGAGCTGGAGAGGGAGAAAGCAGGCTCCACACTGAGCAGAGAACCTGATATGGGGCTCAATCCCAGGATGCTGGGATCATAACCTGAGCCGAAAGCAGACACTCAAGGACTGAGCCATCAAGGCACCCCCTGAAGTTTGCATTTTTATCATCATTTTTTTTAAAGATTTTATTTATTTATTTATTAGGAAAGAGAGAGAGTGAGAGAGAGCATGAGAAGGGAGAAGGTCAGAGTGAGAAGCGGACTCCCCATGGAGCTGGGAGCCCGATGTGGGACTTGATCCCGGGACTCCGGGATCATGACCTGAGCTGAAGGCAGTCGCTCAACCAACTGCGCCACCCAGGGGCCCTTATCATCATTTTTGACTATGGCCTTCATTACTTTGTACTTCTACTTCTTTTAAGCTAGAAAAAGATTTTAAGATTAAGTCTCAATTCTGTTTTTTTTTTTTATTTTAAAAATATCAGGAATTTAGTTTGATGTATAGTGATATGATGAGCTAAATTCTCTTTTTGTCTTCAAATTATTATACAATTATTTCCACATTTATTGAAAAAATCCTTTTCTGATTGAATTCTGATGGCTTCTAGCAAATTTATAATAGAAACCCTTATAAAATGTTGATCTCAGTCTACTTCCATAACACTAATGCATTTTTCCACAAACCACAGAATTCAGTACCAAGTCTGCTTTAAAACTCCATTTTGCTCAAATATTCAAGGTTTGATCAGTGAAGATATAGGAATAAAGGTTTGTTTTGGGAGAGCATTATGAGATTCCAGTGTGTACTGGCAAAGGAACAATTCATTCTGATGACCAGTTGAGCAAGTTTTAAAATCTCAAAAATCTAAATAATTCTAACTTCTGATAATAAATTTATAAGTACTTTATAGATACTTACCAGTCTTTTTTGATTTAACACTTGTTCTAAAAGAGTAGGTCTGGCAGGACGATCCCCAAAGGTTCCTGTTCTTTGTTTAACAATGGAGAGTATGTTATCTGTACTTTCCTGGGATAAATGATAAAAATGCAAATAGGATCAACATTTAACATAATATAATAATCCATGATTGTATGCTTTCAATGATGTAATGAATGGGTCCTCAGCTTCTCTTCCTTCTTGCTCAGTTCCTGTGAAACTTGGGGAATAGCCCTCATTAAGTCATAGATAAGATGTTGGCAGTTAATTTTATAGGACACTCCTGACTCCCTCTCACTCAACAATTTCCAACCTCAGATCTTCAGTCTCTCGAAGGTCTCAAAATCAATAGTGGGGTAGAGGTGGGAGGAGCAAAGCGTTACTTGTGAGCTATTTTCAATATTACAAAAAATGCCAAGTGGAAATTGAACATTCTCTTCAGATAAAGTTATCCAGGCCAAAACAGTCGGCCTGCCTTTGGATAGAATATATACTCAAAGGCATAGTGCTAGAGACACTCTAATAGTTTTTTATCCAGTTAACAACAATTAAACGGGGGGAGGCAGTAAAATATTGAAGAAACAACTGATAGACAAGGCTTTCAAAATTTGAAAGTCACTAGGAGAAGAATGACAAACTGGCTTTGAAAAGACTGGAAAGCACTGGCATAAATAATCTTCTGCCACTGGTATAGACAAAATAGCTAAGTCCCATACTCTGAGATATTCTTACCCAAACAAACTCAGCAGCCCTAACTACCAAATGTGTATCCCCAGTTCCTTGACAGAATCTTTAAAACCCATAATTTTCCTGGCATAACCAAATACTGTAGTTAACTGAGATATTCTGACTCTTGCAAAACCACGATACAATACTGATCACATCAAAAATGCTGACTAAGCAAATATAAAATGATAAATGTTTTACATAAACCCATGCCATATGTAAATTTACTCTTCTCTCTTTGCTATTCATTTAGGTGGTTACTGAAGCTGTTTTCTTCTCTTGACCTCTCTCTACTGGCCTCTTGAGTTCTCTGTTAGAACAGCCACTTTCTTTCATTATGGGAAGTTTATAAACCCAGTGTGACAAAAATGCTCAATCCCTAAACATTTTAGGCCGCAAAATGCAAAAAACAAAAACAAAAACAAGAACAAAACTATAAAAAGAGCATTCTGATACCCACAGAAAACAAAAATAATTTCTTCTTCTCTTTCCACAGCATAAACTATGTGTGGCACTGTTTCATTTTTATATGCACAAGAAATGGAATCATGAAACTGACTTCATGGCAAAGTACCCTATATTCTCACAACTCCAAAGTACTATGCAGATTCACAATGTTAATGTTACAAAATCACAAAAACTTATAGTAGAAATAATCTTGAGTCAGCTAGTCCAAACTTCTACAATGTCGGGAATCCCTTTTCAAAGAACTTCAACACCTTTGTCCTAAGGAGTTTACCAACTTTTGAGGCATCCCGTTTAGTCTTAAATAACTCCATTTAGGTAAGCTTTTATTTCGACTGAGCTGAAATACATATCTTTTGTGATTTTCACCTAAATGTCCTACTTACATAGAACTATGCAAAATAAAACTACTGCTTCTTCCAAATGATAGCCTTTTAAGGATAATGATCACTCCCATAAGTATTCTTTTATCCCTAGTTGCTTTATATGTCTCTCCTATAGCATAATTTTTAGATGCATGGACCAAATGTCATATATATTTGTTCCTTATTTAACTTCATTTATGTGAATTATTTTAAATACCCTAAATTATAATCTTGTTTTTCACATTATCAAAGACCCCTATTACCACTTATCAGTCCTATTATAATGATCTAAATAACCTCTAAATCTCTAGGCCTCACCTTTAATTCACCCCATTAGAGTAGAGCTCCTGTTACTTCCCAATTAGAAACTTCGTTTGAAGACTCTAAACCCAAATCCAATACTCTGACATTCAATACCATATAAAAACTGGCTTCAAGTTTTCTTTCCAAATTTATTTTCCATGAATTTTCCAGATAAATATTCTGCTTTAGTTAGAATGGTCCCCGCGCTTCTTCCCAAAAGTGTTTTCTGTATTCCCCCTTCCCTTCCTTTACTAAGATGTGTTTCTCTTTATCCACCAGAATTTGAGGGAAGCAATATAGGGTGGGGATAGAGTGAAGGCTCTAGAATCAGATTGCTTGGGTTTGAATACTTGTTGGCTGTATGACCTAGGCCAAGTTACTTAACCTCTTTGTGCCTTAGTTTCCACTTAAAATATAGCAACTATGTAGCATTACTGAAGGGTGTGAGACTCCATTTACAGCTTAGCACAGTGCCTGGCATATAAGGAACTTAGCTGATTAAACTTAAACTATTAGCCACACTTTCTGGTGTATACTGAGTTATATTTTCTCTGCAAAGCCTTTCCAGAGTATCTCAGCCTATAAGGATCTATCCTCCTCTCCACTATTAAAGTAATACTATATAGTTGGCTCTTATTATATCCTAATGGGAACTGTTGGTTATTTCCTTTATACTTGGTTAGACAAAGATAAAGACTTACAGCTCTTGAAATCTCCTCAGAACTGGTGAAGTGTCCCATAACATAAGACAATAGTATAGCAGAGTCATTAATTTTTGCTTATAGCAGTTATTTCTCTAAATGCAAATTATTTTAGAATAGGAAAATTATTAAGGTTCTTTTTGTGGGAGGTGGAGGGGGAGACTTAATTCAGTATCTATTTGCCTTTTATACATTCTCCTTAAACAGTAGATGTAATAGCTGGACAGTTAAGAAGGTAGCTATAGATAAAATACGTCTTTCTTGAAAAGAAGTATATAATCTTCTCTGTATTCTGAAGTGAATTTGTAATGTATAGAGGGCAAATATGACCTTTACCAACTTTCATTCTGTAGTAAGTAGACGTTTATTTGCATAATTACTTGTAATCCAAGATTTGGTAAAATATATTTTACAAGGATGTGGATACAGATTTTAAACCTAAGATCCACAGGGGTCCTGAACTCTGTAATGTGCATGCAAAATTAAATACCTACCTATGTGTATTTTTCTGGGAAAAGAGTTCATTAGGTTTCATCAGATTCTCAAATAAGTCCTTTTGCTCTAAACAGATTAAGATTCAATGGGATAAAAGGGAAAGAGAAGTCACTCAGACCCTAATCAGTATGAATTATGACATGCTAATGACTATAGATTTTTAAAAATATTCAGAACATCACATTTGTAAGCAATTCCAGTGTCTAAAATTTTAGCAATGAGGCAGCTGTTCAAGTCCAGCAAAAACTAAGAAATTTTTTTAAAGAGTTTTAGAATATATCCTAGGATAGATTTCAAGTTTAAAAATTTTTCTGGATCATTTTTAACAAAATTCAATTTTTCAATGAAAATTTACTGAGGGATTATAGCTTTTATTAAAAGCACACAGGGTGAAATACCTGCTTATCTGTAACAACTTCAAAGTATACCACTAAAAATGACAATAATAGTGGCTAAGGTTTGCTGACTTTTACTATATCTGTTAGACACTGTGAACACTCAGTATGGACTATCTCACATACTCACTGCAGTGTTATGAACCAGGTACCATTTTAATACCCATTTTACAGATGAGGAAGCTGGGCTTAAAAAAGTCTAATAACCTGTTCAAGGCCACACACAGCAAATGATGGAATGGAGATTTGTGGCCGGAAGTCCAACACCAAAGCACTGGCTTTAACCTTCAACACAGTTCAAATCAAATACTCCAAAAATCTTCCCGAGAATTACACCCCTTTATTATTCCATTTTCTTTTCTAGGAGCACTAAGAAAAGGGCTAGTGAGAACAGGGTACTAAGAACAGGGATACTGAGAATAATGTATTAAGTACGGGGTACTAAGCATGAGAGTACTGAGAACGTCTATTAAGTATAAGGCTACTGAGAACAGAATTACTGAGAACAGAGTACAAAGAATAAGATTAACAGAGAACAGGACACTAAGAACAGAGTACTAAGCATAGGGGTACTAAGAACAGGCATACTGATAACAGTATGCTGTGAATAGGGTAATAAAATCAGGAAAAGATTACCTTCTCCAAAGTACAATTTCATCTAGGTTCCTAAGTTTCTTGGCCTGCTCGTTTAGCGATGAACCAGATCAATCACCTACTATCTGTCCTTCCAGCCCATATCCTAGATCTTTGAAATGACAGCTCTGCTGATGTGTCACATCATTTCCATTGACATTTATTCATCTATCACAAGGATGCAATAGAACTGTCAAGGCTTTGCACATGTGTGTATAAACTTTAATTTAGGACAAGCACTAACTCTGAACCACAAGTCCAGCCCCAGCAACTTGGCCCATCTGGGAGCCGGTGGGTAGTACTGGAAATGCAGTTCGCGTTTCTTCTAACTACCTCCCACTCCCCAAGACCCCAGCTAAGGTCTGATACCTCCAGTCTGACGCTTCCCGTGCTGCCGGGCTGGGCGGACCCACTGCAGTTAAGGGCCTGGTCACTTTTCTTCTTTTTGTATTTGTCCTTATACATCTTGTTGCGATGTTTCTTGCACATCCAAGGCTTCCGCTGCTTGGCCACCTGGCTCGTGGTCTCGCTGCAGCCCTCGAAGGTGCAGGTCTTGCTCATGCTGCCCCCGCCGCTGCTCCGTCTCCGGGCTCCCCCGCTGCCACCCTCGCCGCCAGAGTGGGTCTCCTCGTCCTCCAGATCCTCCAAACTAGCGGTGCTCTCGCCTCCCCCTGGGGCGTCGGAAGTGTCCAGCAGATCGGCTTCGTCCTCCCCTGCCTCCTCCTCGCCAGTCCCCGCCACTTCGCACAGGTACCTAATCGGCTTGCCTGCACCGGCACCGTCCCCAAGGGCCGGAGCCTGTCTCAAGACGCCGTCGGCCGCAGAGTCGTCCTGCCCTCCGCAGGGGTGCATCACCAGCAGGGTAAACTGCGAGGCCGGGGCCGGGACCGGGGCTGGAGCCAGGGCCTGGCCCAGAGCAGGGGCGGGGGCCCCGGGGCGGAGCGCGCCGGTGGCAGCGCTCGGCCCCGTACCCTCGACAACACCCGGCACCTCCGTGCTGCTGACCCCTTATGGGGGCTCCACGACCCCAGCCCTTCAGCACCTGCAGGGCGTAACGGCACTTGGCAAACCAAAGACCCAGGACACGCGAGAGGAAAAATCTCCGGCTCCGCGAAGGCAGGCCGACTGCGCCTGCGCGTGAGCGTTTCCACGCTGGTGCCTTTCAGGGAACTTGGCGTCTCTGAGGGGCGGGGCTGAGCTGCGAGGGAAGGAACCGACTGCGCAAGTGCGGCTCTGGCGCTGGCGGGAGGCGCTGCGCTTCGCTGGTGCCGTCGCTGCTGCGGAGGCTGTGTGTGAAGTTGAAGCGTCCGGGGCGCTCGGTAAGACGGCGCATTTTTTTGCAGAAACCTAGCGCGTTTAGAAAGTTTTAAAACACTTGTGAACTGAAACTCCACAGTGTAAATTAAGATTGTTCCTGAGCGATTTTATGACTTGTGGCGTCGGACACTAATTATCTTAATATTTTGTCCCCCAACTGCCTCAAGTGGGAGATATGAAGCTGGGATGTGGTGATGTCACACCCTGGGACCGCTTGTTAGCAGTCAGGGACGGTGGAGGCGGCCTATTTGAAAATGGTATAGTGGCGAAGGAGTGGGCGAGACTTGGACCAGAGTTCTATTTGTGTTGAGGGCTAAGCTATTTGTTCTTGGTAAATTTGTTTTTCTCTCCCGGAAACTTATTTATTTGATTTTTAATATTTATCCTTTGCTATGAACGCTGAGGTAAGTCTTTAATAACCTTTTCATTAAATACAGTGAAAATGTGCGAAAAGCAACAATGAATAACAAACATAAAAAAACATCAATAGACGATCTATCATTTTTACCAGTTGTTGCACAGTTGCTGGTTGTTAAATCTTAAATTAGCCAAATCTCATAGGGAAACCTTTCCTGCCAGGTCTTGAATGAAACTGTCAAGTAATTGTGCTCTTTCCATGTATTCCTTCCTCCTTGCATAGTTGGGCTTTGCATTCCACCTGTTGCTAGGGAAAGCAATGCTATCCAACAAATGATAAATCCACTCACATTAAGGTGTTTGGGTGCTGATGTGTGAGTAGATCACCAGCTACATTTCAGAGAGGCACAGTGGATGGTAGAAAGTTTGGAATTCGGCAGACCTCGGTGGCACCGTCCTGTTGTGCCCAGGCCTGGTTAGTGACAGCCTGTGTGAGCTTTGGCTTTCTCAGTGGTGAAAGGGGCAGTCAGTGGTGTGCTAGACCAGTCGATGAGAGTCAGCTGTTAAAATATCAGGAGTTTAATGAGCTAGAGGCTAAACACTTGCATTATTAAAAATTAAATTACATGGGGCGCCTGGGTGGCTCAATCGGTTAAGCGTCTGCCTTTGGCTCAGGTCATGATCCCGGGGTCTTGGGATCCAGCCCCGTGTCCGGCTCCCTGCTCAGCTTCTGCTCCCCCTGCTTGTGCTTTCTCTCTCTCTGTCGAATAGATAAATAAAATCTTTAAAAAAAATTAAATTACATCAACAATTAAATTATTTTAAAAACAAAATAGTTAAAGTTAAAAACCACAAAACTTATCACTTTCTAATTGTTTTATGTTTTACTATTAGCAACGCTTATAAGTATTTATGTCTATTATATCTGTATGTGGGAATACTATGGAGTGATGTGAAACTGCACATCTCAACTCTGCTGATGTCGCAGTGGTTGCTTGAAACTAGTCATGGTGAGAGTACTTACACTATGAAATTGTCCAATCAAACAAAGCAGAGCTTATTAAATGTCGATTGTCTTCAGACTTAAAGTGTTAGTAAAAATGTTACTGAAGATTAAACTTAAAATGTTTGATAATGTGGGGGGTCACATTGTCAATAGCTCCCCCAAACTAAGGAAATATTCTTTCAGTATTTGAAAACTACCATGATTTCAGCGAAGTAGTTGCTTACATCATTGAAGAACAAGTTCTAGCATAGATCTTCATTGTTTCACTTTTGTCTTACTCAGAAATATAAACAAAAATATCAGCCAACATTCATGTCAGAATTATACTCTGACAGTAATGTGAGCAACTTCTTTGCTAATTTGGATAAAAATCAAGCATTTATTTGTAGTTTGAATTCATGACACTGCTGTTGGTGAAATAATTATAAAAACTGACAGTGGATTTTACAAGTAGCAAGTCACTGAAGTGTGAGTGTATGGAATTTACAATAAAGCAACTTGTGATTTTTATCATTATTTGTGAATCATGTGCCAAACATTTTTTCTATCAGTTAACTCCTTTAAAAAATTTTACCAGCATATCACTGAGGGCAGTGCTATTTAAATCCTAGTACAAATCCCTGTTATGGTATTCAATAAATGACAGCAGGTTTTTTTTTTTTATTTTATTGAGAAATAATTTACATATCATGAAACCCAGTCATGGTAAGCATACAACATAATGATATAGGCCAGCAGGAACCAATTGACTCCTGTAGTACTGCTTTAATATTCCATTTTTCAATGTTAATGTAATTTAAATCTGACTTAGGCTTCTTCCTTTGCTTAAGAAAATGACGTATGTTGGTGGGTATTAAGGAGGGCACTTGTGATGAGCACTGGGTATTATATGATGATGAATGGGTATTATATAATGAATGATGAATCACTAAATTTTATACCTGAAACCAGTATTACCCCATTTATTAGCCAACTAGAATTTAAATAAAAACTTGAAATAAAAAAAGAAAATGATGTGTGGTTGATTTTTATGTAATTTGTAATTCAAATAAAATTATTTTACAATTGGAACCAGAGTTCTACATCTGTTTTCCTCTATTTCAAACTCTGCAGACTAGTTCACCTTCTCTAGCTTATTTTCTTCTTGCTTGCTTGCTTTTAAACAATAGTTTTATGCCTCCCTGAAAAGTAATGTATGCTGTGTGTTGGGAGCTTATGAAAAGAATCATTCTGATTTCCTTTTTGCAGTCACCCTAGGTGTTCTTTCAAATTATGAAACTTGGTGTTCACAGGGTACCAATTTTCACCAGCAGAGAACTTTACCATTGTTTTTACAGCATACTAGAGTGGTCTTAAAAGCAATTATAACCCTCATTTTTTTTTCTCCCCAAATATGTTTATTTTAATTTTTCAGTGTTACAAGATTGATTGTTCATGCACCACACCCAGTGCTCCATGCAATACATGCCCTTCTCGATACCCACCACCAGGCTCGCCCAACCCCCCCACCCCCTCCCCTCAAAAACCCTCAGTTTGTTGCTCAGAGTCCACAGTCTCTCCTGATAACCCTCATTTTTATCTAAGAAGTCTTGTATGGAAATAAATCTTTAGGTCTTGGATTTTATTTTATTCTTTCAGAGGAAAATAAAGTACTTAACTGTACTATATATCATGTTTGTGATATTGATTGAATGTTATGATCATTACAAAATGATAATTTTCAACTCTACCATTTCCTCTATTTATGAGTTGGTATTTTACTGTAAGGAAGAGCCTTCCCTTTTATTTTATATATTTATTTATTGCTTATATACTTTCAGTATGGACTCATGGATTAATGTTTTATTTAATGGATTGCAATCTCTTACTTACCTGACTGATTTTGCTGCTCAAATTGTTCTGATTTGACTGGACTTTCTAGATTTGGCTGGTAGTAGTCCTTCAAGTTGCCTCCTATATCCTTTTGAGCACTCCTTTACTTTCTGGCACAAGAGGATATTCCAGACCTGTCTTGTACCTTCCCAGCTCCAGTCCATTTCTCCCTTCTCCTAGGATCTCTGGTTCTTTTTCATGGAGAATGATATCTAGACTTGAAGATCTGGGTCTAGATGTGCTCGTTGTTACTAGGCACTTTCAGCAGAAAGAGGTAAAGAGAAAAAAAAATCCAAATATGTGTATATCTACATATGTATATATCTATATGTAATTATGAATTCATGTTGATTATTGATAACTGCAGTTTAGATCCTACCCCCAGTAGTCTTTCTTGCCTCCCCCCATTCCACATTAGTATCTTCTTTCTTCCCAATGAGAACTTGGTTGATGACATGAGTCATCATGAGATGAGAAATTTGTTCATGATAATCTATATTACATTATATTTTATCTTAGTCTTTATTTAATGAGTTTTTAAAAAAGTTATTTTATCTTTTACTTCCAGAAATGTAAAAGGCATATTAAGAAAATAAAAATGAACACAGAGTTCTTTTTTGAGCCCATATTTGTATTTCTTAAATCAGTCCATAGATAATGCATGACTATAACAAAAAACAGACTATACTTAGACTTCTAGATATATTGTTTGTATTATGTTTAAGAGAGCCAGGAGATAACCTTCTTTGAAAGAGGATTTCAAAGAGTTGCTGGATATATAATACTTTGATAATAATGTTATCAGTGTAAGAGTAGAGAACTTCTAGGGGAGGAAATACTCCTGGATATTAGTGTGTGATGTTTTGACTTTAGTCGGAGGTTAAATGCCTATGTATTTGATCTTTTTTTTTTTTTAAGATTTTATTTACTTATTTGACAGAGACACAGCGAGAGAGGGAACACAAGCAGGAGAAGTGGGAGAGGGAGAAGCAGGCTTCCCGCCAAGCAGGGAGCCAGATAGATGCAGGGCTCAATCCCAGGACACTGGGATCATGACCTGAGCTGAAGGCAGATGCTTAAAGACTGAGCCTCCCAGGTGCCCCATATCTGATCTTTTATACCCCGATCATCCTTGAATCTAACCTAACATAAATGTCACAAAATGTGTTACCTGAATATTAATAAAATACAGAACAGCAGTGAAATATCTACAAGATGACCTCTGCTGGTTCCTTTACAACAAGGGAAGTTTCTCTATCCCCATGTGGTTTGTATTCATAGCAGTTGTAATGTTATTAGATACTCACACTACCAAGGTGAGTCCTCATTTGAACAGAAGCAGGGAAACATTTTTTTTCAAATACTTTATTTATTTATTTGACAGAGAGAACAAGTAAGCAGAGTGGCAGGCAGAGGGACAGGGAGAAGCAGGGTCTCCCCTGTGCAGGGAGCCTGATACGGGGCTTGATCCCAGGACCCTGGGATCATGACCTGAGGTAAAGGCAGCTGCTCAACCGACCGAGCCACCCAGGCACTCTAAGCAGGGAAACATTTTTAAAACTATTTCTGAGTAAGTCAGATAAGCTTGGGCTCATGCAAATAATGTGACTGGGAGAACAATGAGAGGCAGGACTCTATATGAACATAGAGCTGGCATCTGGACCCATTTGCTATAACAGTAAAAGTCTGCATTTCATTGAGAAACAGGTTATCTTTTCATGACCTATGTGTGGAGATAGGGAGGACATAAACTCCTGGAGGCTTCATGATTTAGTTGAAATTATACAACTAAATTATTTTTCTAATTAGGATTTTTTTAAGATTAACTGAAATAAAATTACACCCCATCAGTTTATAGCAACATTTAGCAGCATTACTTTTTCCAGAGATGACAGATCTTAAAGGTGTGGGTAGGTTACTTTATCAAAAGTCCATTCATGGAGCCCTGGGTGTGGTACATGAACAATGAATCTTGTAACACTGAAAAAATAAAATAAAAGTATTTGGGGAAAAAAAAGTCCATTCTAGTAGATAATTTTTAGACAAAACAAACAGTATTCTAATGACAGATTAAAGAGGCTAACTCTGGTAGCACAATGTATGAAGTAATGTTTAGTTTGAGACACCTTAGTCTAGTGGCCTTAAGCTCTCTTTTGGCCTAAGTCTTAGCATGACAGCTTCATCAAGGGTATCTGAGATGATTTGAAAGGACATATGATATATAATAGGGAACCAAGGAAACAGTCACAATCGCATGGTACATACATTTCACCTGTTGATGTAATTACTGTTGGTAGTACCACTAGGTTTATGCCTAAAAACACAGCATTCTGGTAAATTCTGTCTTGCACAATCCCCATTAAAAAAGGGGAAAAAATACATGTTATGTTTATAACTGCATGTGCCAAATAATAGGAGAGAACTTCTTTTTGAGTAGCAATTGATGGAAACCAAATCTGTGCTTACGATTTTACACGTTTGATGACTAGAATAATTTTCCACAAATTGTTTTCTGGCTCCATACCTTTGAAACCCTTTTTCTCCTACAGTGTCTCATGTTAAGAGCCACAGGACACATTTGTCACATTCATATTGTGATTTTACCTCTGATTGTACACTTTCTTGTCTTGATGCCCAATGGGCCAGTACAGTATAGGCAGGAGGAACATTCCTGAAAACCTCTGCCACATGGGAGAGTGGGAGAGAGAGTAAGTCAGCAATCCCTTGCCTATGAACCACATAAATATATCCCACTAAACCCAAACTAATTGTATCTCAACTTATCCTCCCCCAATAAGATCCCCACATATCTAAATCCTCTTCAACACCACCCAGCACAAGAAGAAATGTGACAGGAGGGAGGTCCAAGTAGAAGGAGACAGGGGTCTCAATTAAGATTAAGTCATTTACTTTCTTTTGCAAATTTTGCAAAAATATATGCCCATGTTGCTGCCGCCCTCCCAGCCTTGGACAGGAAGAAAGGGAAAGACTTGGAGCTTAACCATCATCATTTGTGTGTAAATTCACCTCAATTCATAAGTACTTTGTCCAGTTAAGTACTTTGCCTCTCAGAGAAGAAATCTTCTATTTGAGTTTAAGGGTTCACGTAGGAGAATTGGGTTTGGAATTATCTTAGGGAAAGGATTACCTATTATTCAAGCATTTGAAAACGTGATTGTGCTGCCTTCTAATCATTAGAGCTCATCTTTTCATTTTCTCTTTCTCTTTATGAAATCCCTTTAGAATTTCTTTTTAATAAGCTCCAAAATAATATTATTCCTAAATTAGCAGGAGACAGTGAAGACTGGCCTGTTTCATAGATTTACTATAAGTATTATATGACATAAGATTCTGACACTTAATAAGTGCTCAATTAAGGGTAACATCAGGATAAGCCATTTGTTAAATGAGCTGAAATGGTGGGGTTTGGAAAGTACTTAAATGTTCTCTTGCTACCATCTTTAAACCTGATGTATCTGCTCTTTCTCACCCCTGGACAGTCTTTTAGGACTATCCCATTATTTGTCTGTTCACTAATTAACAGTCTCATTTTCAGATTTTAACCCCAGGAAAGTATAATATCAAAACTTCATTTTTTTTCTTCACTTACATTAAAGTTTCTCTCCTCCTCCATAACTCAAGGTTGACCGAATTTGAAACTTATTGGGTGGTGGTGGGCTTGGTTTCTTTATTCTTCTACCCTCCACTTTCTCCCCTATTTACAATTGCTATTTTTGACCCCTCCAAGTCAGGTATAGGGATAAGGGGAACTTCTGAAGAACAAAAGCTTATGTGGCAGGTGTTATTGTAATCCACAGTTATAACCCTTTATGCAGCAGATGCCCTAATGCTGGCTTTATTTCTGGTGGGTGCTTCAATGAATTTGGTTTTCCTGATTTTGGTGATACTATTTCTGTGCATCTTTCTGCTGGGGTCTATACACTTCATCCTTTCAGGATAACTCAAGGCCAACTTGCCCCATCATGGATAGAAGAGTGGCAGGTTTCTGTTACTCCTGGCTTTTCACTGTGTTATGAAGACAGCTTCAGACATTTTTAAGGAAGAGTCAGTTAACAATCCCTGTCACCCTCTGAACTCTAAGGTATATGTGCAAGTTCTCTGAAATGTTCTTTTTTTTTTTTTTAAGATTTTATTTATTTATTTGACAGAGAGAGATCACAAGTAGGCAGAGAGGCAGGCAGAGAGAGAGGGGAAAGCAGGCTCCCCACCGAGCTGAGAGCCCAATGTGGGGCTCGATCCCAGGACCCTGAGATCATGACCTGAGCCAAAGGCAGAGGCTTTAACCCACTGAGCCACCCAGGCGCCCCTGAAATGTTCTTTTTAAACTCAGCATGTTCATCTTGAAAGATGCAGCGAGGGACACACATAGTTCACCCGCAGTTCCCTTCAAAAAAATCCTTTTCAATCTTTTTCATTTTGTCACATTCTTAACTTCTCTTATATGTAAAGGGGTGATGACAGTGGGGAATGGGTTTCAGGCTACAGAACCAGTTTGGAACCATATTGGTTTCCTGGCACCTATGTATGGGCACTTACTTCCTGTTATTCTCATCTTTGGGGGCTCATGGGAACTGTGAGACAACAGGAAGGAAAGTAGTTGTAATTTTGGAAGTTGTAACTTGTGCCATTTAGATGATGTGTATATTTTTTTCATGATCGTGTTATTTTCTCATTTATCCCTGCCATTTTTCATTCAGAAGCGCTCTAATTCTAAGTCATCCCTTCATCAGCTCAGTTTGTGTACCATTACCATCAGCAATCCCAGGTCCTTCAGTTTATGTTACTATCATCATTACCATCAAATCTGTGGAGACAGCTTTGCATGAGTTGCACTAAAGGAGGGAAGTAATGGTTTGAGATAATACTGAATTTGAAAGTAATAAAAAGAAAATAAAAATATTTTAGGCCCCTCATTGCCATCAGAGAGTCCCTACCTACTGAGCCTAGAGACCATACCATAAGAGGACTCATTGCTTCATTAGTTACGTATTAGAGGACTTTAGGAAAAGAACCTTCATCTCTGAGGAGGAAGATACTACCTTTTAGGAAGACACAAAGACAGTAGGCAATGAATACAATGATCCAAGTGGAAAGCTGAAAATATGAAGCTAGATTGGAGACACAGCTAGAACAAATTAAACTAGGAATAGGGACCTTCTGACTAAAAATAATGGACTCCCTATGGAAGTAGTGTGACCAAGGAAAAATTTGAAATGCAATATTCTAAAAAAAAAAGAAGAAAAAGAAATGCAATATTCTGAAGCCTCCCAGGAGGTCTGAGCACTAGAGAATAATATTACATATGAAGGTGATCAAAGATCAATTACAGAAATATATTTGGGAACTGAGAACAAATAAATGGTAACTTGGAAAGTGTGCAAAACATTTAATTGTTACTCTGGAAGACAGAGCAAGTTTGAAGCAACCCATTGAGAGAAATGTCTCTCTGGAGAGTGAATTGAAGAGGAGAGTTTTCTGGAATTCATCAAACACATAAAAGGAATTGGTCTTGCAACACCAAAGCTAAAATACTAACTCCATACCACCCACAGTCCTGGTTTCAGTCTAAATACAACTTGAATGTTCCTGCAAGGTAAGGAAAACCCCTTTAACCTGTGGATCAAAGCATCTGCCTTCAAAATTCTAGGGGACTTTCTGTGAAAAGTAGAGCACTGAAAACCAATCTTGCCTTCTTTTGAAACTTTGTATGGGGTCAGTCTTCAAGCTAAGCAAATGTCACAGCCTCTTCGTGAGGGAAGAAGGACAGGTGACAGAGACAGACAGGTAGGCAGCACTAGTATGTTTTTGGATGATGAATGGCTGGTAAGTGTCTAAATTTGGGAATCTTTATTTTTATTTTTAAAATTTTAATTCCAGTGTAATTAATATACAGTATTGTATTATTTTCAGCAGTACAGTACTGATTCAACGATTCTATACATTACTCAGTGCTCATTATAATAAGTGTACTCTTAATTCCCTTCACTTACTTCACCCTTCCCCCACACCCCCTCGTTACCATCAGGTTGTTTTAAAGGGTCTGGTTTTTTTGGTTTGTTTCTTTTTTATTTTATTCATTTTCTGTTTATTAAATTCCACATATGATTGAAATCATATATTTTTCTTTCTCCGTCCTATTTCACTTAGCATTATACCCTTTAGATCCATTCATGTTGTCACAAATGGCAATTCCATTATTTTTATGGCTAAGTAATATTTTACTGTAGATATATGCCACCTCTTCTTTATCTGTTCATTTATTGATGGACACCTGGGTTGCTTTCATAATTTGGCTATTGTAAATAGTGCTGTAAATGGTAAGGGTAAGGGTAATAGTAAGGGTAATTAGTGAGGTGGTATCTCACTGTGGTTTTGATTTGCATTTTGATTTGCATTTCCCTGATACTAAGTCATGTTGAACATCTTTTCATGTGTCTATTGGCTATCTGTGTGTCTTTGGAGAAAAGTCTGTTCATGTCTTCTGCCCATTTTTTAATTGGATTATTTGTTTTTTGGTATCCAGTGTGTAAGTTCTTCATATATTTTGGGTACTAATCTTTTTCCATATATGTCGTTTGCAAATATCTTCTCCAATTCAGCAGGTTGTCTTTTAGTTTTGTTGACTTTTTCCTTTGCTGTGAAGAAGCTTTTCATTTTGATGTAGTCCCAATAATTTATTTTGCTTTGTTTCCCTTGCCTCAGGAAACATATCTAGAAAAATGTTGCTATGGCCAGTGTCAGAGAAATTACTACCTGTGTTCTCTTCTATTTGTTTGTGTCATCTTTCCATTTGTTTGTGTCATCTTTAATTTCTTTCATCAGTGGTTTATAGTTTTCAGAGTCAGGTCTTTCATCTCTTTGGTTAAGTTTATTCCTAGATACTTTGTTATTTTTGGTGCAATTATAAATGGGAATATATTCTTAATTTCTCTTCCTCCTACTTCATTATTAGTGTATAGAAATAAAATGGATTTCAGTATATCGATTTTATATCCTGTGAGCTTACTGAACTCATTTATCAGTTATAATAGTTTTTTGGTGACATCTTTAGGGTTTTTAATATATAGTATCATATCATCTGCATATATTGAAAGTTTGATTTCTTCCTTACCGATTTGGATGCCTTTTATTTCTTTTTGTTATCCAATCCTGTAACCAGGACTTTTATAGTACTATGCTGAAAAAAAGTGGTGAGAGTGGACATCCTTGTGTTGTTCCTGATCTTAGAGAAAAAGCTCTTTTTTTTTGGTGGGTTTTTTTTTTTCACCATTGAGTATGATGTTAGCTGTGGGTTTTTCATATATGGCCTTAATTATGTTGAGGTATGGTTCCTCTAAACCTACTTTGTTGAGAGTTTTTATCAATGAATGAATGTTGTACTTTGTCAAATGCTTTTTCTGCATGTATTGTAATGATCATATGGTTTTTATCCTTTCTCTTACTGATGTGATGTATCACATTGATTTATTTGCAAATATTGAACCACCTTTGCATCCCAGAAATAAATCTTACTTGATTGTAATAAATTATTTTTTTACTGTATCATTAATTTCTTTTGCTTATATTTTATTGAGAATTTTTACATCTGTATTCATCAGAGATATTGGCCAATAATTCTTTTTTTTGTAATATCTTTATCTGATGTTGATATCAGGGTAATGCTGGCTTCATGGAATGAATTTGGAAGTTTTCTTTTCCTCCTCTGTTTTTTGGAATAGTTGGAGAATACGTATTAACTCTTCTTTAAATGTTTGGTATGATTCACCTGTGAAACCATCTGGTTTGGGACTTTCATTTGTTGGGAGTTTTTTGATGATTCAATTTCATTTCTGGTAATTGTGTCTCTTCAAATCTTCTATTTCTTCCTGCTTCAGTTTTGGTAGGTTATATGTTTTAGGAATGTATCCATTTCTTCTAGGTTGCCTAATGTGTTAGCATATAATTTTTCATATTTTCATATACTCCTTTGTATTTCTGTGGTCAGTTGTTATTTCTTCTCTTTCATTTCTGATTTTGTTTATTCGAGTCCTCACTCTCATTTTTCTTTCCTTTTTTTTTTTTTCTTTTTTTGATGAGTCTGGCTAAAGACCTGTATTGCTACACATTTCCCTCTTGGGACAGCTTTTGCTGCATTTCAAAGATTTGGAACTGTTGCATTTCCATTTTCATTTGTCTCAATGTGTGTTTTGATTGCCTCTTTAATTTCTGGGTTCAGAAATCATTCATTGTTTGGGGGCTTTAAATTGCAAGCATAGGGCTGCCCTGGCATGGTAAGGAACTAAAATTCAATGTAAGTGTGACTCAGCAGAATCCTGGCTCCAGCTCAGCTGGGTACACACCCAACTCCTTCCAAGGTGATATCAGAAGCAAGGATTCAATCCTTTTGACTGGCCAGGGTTTATTCCTTATGCACTTGGCTATAACAGGTTTCTGTAGAGCTCTACCTGCAAGGCATCCACCTTGGACAAGTTATTCTTTACTTATTAAGTGTAATTTTCTTGTTTGAGCTTCATGTAAGTTATTGGCATAGGAGAAAGTGACTTCATATTTCCTTTCTCTTGAATTTACACTATGCTGCTGAGTTGGTGCATTGAATAAAGTTTGTTCTGAATGGTTAAGTAAAATAAAATTGTAATTTATCTTTTGCTTTGGATATAAAATGTATTTGTATATCTTACAATCTGAGAACACCTAACATTTCAAATGAAATTGTAAAATCATATTTGCCCAGACTTTTGATAAAGTCCTAGATAACTTGTCAAGGATGGGAACTACAAGTTATATGATTTATTCAATCAGTCAGAAAGTCTTTTTTTTTTTTTTAACATTTTATTTACTTATTTGACAGAGAGGAGAGAGATCACAAGTAGGCAGAGAGGCAGGCAGAGAGAGAGCAGGCTCCACACTGAGCAGAGAGCCCAATGCAGGGCTCCATCCCAGGACCCTGAGTTCATGACCTGAGCCGAAGGCAGAGGCTTTAACCCACTGAGCCACCCAGGTGCCCCAGAAAGTCTTTTTTTTTTTAAACTTTGAGATATAATTTACATACCATAAAATTCACTCATTTTAAGTATACATTTCAACTTTTTAAAGTATATTTAGAGTTATGTAACCATCACCATAATCTAATTTTAGAACATTTTTATCACTTTGAAAAGAAACCTTATATCTAGTAGCAGTCACTCCCCACTCTTTGTCTTCTCTTCCCTCTCCCAGGCCTAAGTAATCACTAATCTATTTTTTCCTATTGATTTTCGTATTCTAGGTATTTCATCACATGGTATACAAAGAGTGGTATTCTGTGACTGGTTTCTTTCACTTACCATATCAATAATTAATTTTTCCAATAAAATTGTTAAATAAAAGTTCAACTGAGTAAATTTTAAAGTCCTAATTGCCTTTATTAGTTGGGTCATGAATTGGGCAGCATCCTGTCTAGCAAGTAGAGGGAAGCTCTAAGGGGCTACAGAAAAGGAGAGGTTTTTAATGGTAGAGAGTGGAAAAAAGAAATTGTTAGCCAAAAAAACCCATTGTTTTAAGCAAAGTCACCCTCCTAAGGGGTCTGTCAGTAAATTTACTAGTGCTGACCAGGAAATCCCCATGTATTTCTGGTGGGTTGAAACAACAGTTAGATAGTAAGTCTTGGCTTACTGCCTTGGGACCTTGTGATGCCTATCTTAACCTAAGTGATGCCATTTGGGATTAGGCTTTGTTTTTAACAACTTTTATTGAACTTGTATTATTTACGCAGTGCTGTAAGTCTTGGAAATACCAAGATAAATAAGACACTCTTTGTTCAAATAGCTTAGAGTAGTGGTCCTTGACTGCATATATTAGAGTTCTTGAGATTTGTTTGAGAAATGGCTCACACATAAGAAGTCCCATGATCCCCAAATACCAGCTGGAGAACCAGGTGAGCTGGTGGTGTAATTCCCTCTAGTTCTAAGACCTGAGAACGAGGAGCCTCGGTGTCTTAAAGCAGGAAAAGATGGATGTCCCAGCTCAACAGAGAGCAAATTCACCTTTCCTCAACCTTTTTTTTCTGTTTAGGCTCAGTGGATTGGATGGTGCCCACCCACATTGGTGAGGGCAATATTCTTTACCTAGTCTACTGATTCAAATGCTAATCTTTTCCAGAAACTCCCTCATAGACACATTTAGAAATAATCTTTTAATAACTATCTTGGTTATCCCTTAGCCTAGTCAACTTGGTATAAAATTCACCATCACACCCTGTTAGACCCAAGGTTGATTGGTATTTCCTTCTTTCTTCCTTCCTTTTAAAAAATAGTTTCTGAAATTCCTTCTCTACCCCAAAATGAAATTTTAATTTAGTTTAATTAACATTTAACATAATTTGCTTATGTACATGACTTAAAAATCGACATTTTTCCTCACGGCTGGGACAGGGAGGAATGGGGAGATGGTTAGTGGGTATAAAGTTTCAGTTTTGCAAGACCACAATGTTCTGGAGATTGGTTGGACAACAATGTGAACGTATTTAACACTATTAAGATGTATATTTAAACAGTTAAGATGGAAAATATATGTCATACATATTTAACCACGGTTTTAAAAGAATCAACATTATCCTAAATGTAATATAAAATAGACATAAAAATAAAATAATATATAATCAAATAATGTGTATATCCAACATTTTAATTTTCAGGGACAGTTAGCTTGGAAAATATAATGATGTAGATGTCATATTAGATGATTATATAAACATTATATAAAGATGTTAGATACTTTTATCTACTAAAATAAATAAGAAGGTTAGAAGTCTTTCCTTATAAGGGATACAGAACAAAAAAGAGCAAGGGTGGCCCCCAGAATAGGAATAGTTTAAGATAAGCTAAAACAAACCAAATTAGTTTGTATGTGATAGGAAAGAGGGAGAAACATTTAATTGAAGTAGGGAAAACATATGAAGAGAAGTTATAGGCTGTCAAAGGAAGATGATGATGAATGAGTTGGGCATTATTTTTAAATGAAGGGTGAAATAATTTTCTGTATTATGACATGGAGTAGTAATAAGAGTATCTCAGAAAACTTTTACTCTATCAAAAATTCCATAATTTATTAAGTTATATATACAGCTTCTAGAAATTAAAAATATGTCAAAGACTATTTTTTAATAAGCAGCAATGAATAAAAAGAGACTGGTAAAAGAAATGATCATACAAGAGGCTATGGAGTGATTATGCCTCTCTCTGGGGCGTCAATACCAGAGTTAAACAGAAACAAAACAAAACAAGTAACCAAAAAAAATTAACACATAGTTTTAAAATATAAGTTTATAACATGTATGTCTTATAAGAGTGCTTAAAATTTTTAACATATGTAAGTATGAAATATTTAAAAACTGTCTTTCATTGAAATTCAATTAGATGTCTGTGTTTTAATCTTTTGTGTTAAGTCTATTAAAGTTAGTTTAAAATGTCCTGTCACATCTTTGCAGTTGGTTTTCATGACTTGCAGTGAGCATACTGATTGAAACCACTCTCAACTATATAGATAGCAGGAAATGCCACCTTAATTTGGGTAATTTTTAAATAGGTGAGTGTGAAAGTCTTAGCTGGATCCTAAACATTTTTAATTAGATGGTTAAATCATGGTTTGTCCTCAAGTCCTTTTGAAGATCAACTAATTTCTTTTGAAAATGCTGGCTGACATATTTCACATCTGTTTAAAACCGCCCAATCTGCTATTGTAAAATGTTAACTGTCTTTGAGTCTAATTATCATTGCATCGAAATGAGAGCAATATATTTGAGTCAAGTATTTTTAATCTGTCTTCATGTTAGATAGATTATACTGCAAAGCTGAAAACTGTTAAAGTCCCCAATGAACAAGGTTATTTTTAAGTATTTCATTTTTTTAAAAAGCACTGAGAAATCCCTTCCATTTTAATGAGATTGGTCCCCTTTCCTTAAAGTTTAAGAAGGAGGTCATTGATGCTATATATGTACCTTTCCAATGGAGAGATCTGACTGTTCCTCTTTACCCATGTGATAGCATTAGTTTAATAGAATAAGAATTGCTCTCTTCTACTTCCTATGTGAGTGATTATGAAGGATAAGCATCACATATGATGTATTCTGCCAAAAATGTTTAATATGAATCTAATTAACCCTATAGAATGAATTTCCTATTTACAGGGAAGAGAGGGAGGAATAAGTTAAATTACACCATTAGGAGACAATCAGAAACATCCGGAATGTGAGTTGTAAAACACAATGGCTTAGTGGCCACTTTATTTTTTTTAAAGATAGGTTCAAGAAATTTTCTAGATTAAAGAAACTGGAAGAATTTTATAACAAATACAAAGTGTGAACCTTGATTAGATCCCTATTGAAAACAACAAAAAACAGTTATAAAAGGTATTTTGGGGACAATTAGAGACATTTCAAAATGACATTAGATAATTATTCCAAATTGTCATAGATGTGATAATACTGTTATGGCTGTGTAAGAGAATATCCTTATATGTAGGAGATTTATGCTTGAGAATTTAGGCATAAAGTGGCATGATATCTATATCTTACTTTTGAAATGTTTTAGCCAAAATATACTTATATACACATAGGAATCAATTATGGCAAAATACTTATAACTGTTGAATCTGGGCAGTGGAGATATATATATCAAACCTATATAGATATAGGTTCGTTGTCCTGGTCTTTCAGCTTTTCTGCATATTTAAAAATACACATATTAAAATATAAAATGTAAATTAAAATAATTATAAATTGAATAAAGAGGACTTTTTCAAATATGGCTTAGAAGATACAACTCACTCTTTTGCATTATTTCAAATTTGATATTTATTTTTTCGTTAATTATATCAAACATACCACAGAAGCCCATAATGTGAACCAAACCTTTTTTTATTTTTATTTTTATTTATTTATTTTTTTAAGATTTTATTTATTGGGGTGCCTGGGTGGCTCAGTGGGTTAAGCCTCTGCCTTGGGCTCAGGTCATGATCTCAGGGTCCTGGGATCTAGCCCCACATTGGGCTCTCTGCTCAACAGGGAGCTTGCTTCCCCCTCTCTCTGCCTGCCTCTCTGCCTACTTGTGATCTCTTTCTCTCTGTCAAACAAATAAGTAAAATCTTTAAAAAAAAAAAGATTTTATTTATTTATTTGACAGAGAAACAGTGAGAGAGGGAACACAAGCAGGGGCAGTGGGAGAGGCAAGCTTCCTGCTGAGCAGGGAGCCAGAAGTGGGGCTCCATCCCAGGACCCTGGGATCATGACCTGAGCCAAAGGCAGATGCCCAATAACTGACCACCCAGGCTCACCCAAATCTTTTTTTTTAATTTATTGGAAAACCATCTTACTTGGATAAGACATTCAGATTCTTCATTGATATTTGATAGATTGTGGGTAATCTATCATTGAGGGTGTTACTTTTGAATGTTCATTGATCCATGGACTTTATCTCAATAATTCTCAGTAATTAAGTATTGCTGATGAATAACAAAATTACTTTTTAAAAACATTTGGTCCTTTCTTTCTGATTTCCTTTAATATTCACACTTGCTAATATAGTTATCATTTAGTGTAAGGTATATATATAAAAACATACTTTTATTCTTCTATTTAGAACATACATTTTGTGAAAAATCAGTTCTTCAATTAAAGTATTAAGTATATATATATTATACATCTCAGTTATTATTTGTAAACTGTGTTCTTTATAGGGAATACTAATGACACATAGTAACTCAGATCAGAACACATTAGAAAGTAGAAATATATTTATGAAGCGAATTATTTCTACATGCACTTGTGATACATAATATATATTCATTATACAATTATATGTATAATTTTAAAATCTAACATATAATTACCCTACTAAATTAAGAATTTTACTATGGTTATCTGAGCCAGAAGTAAGGAACATTTACAAGAAAAATTGTGTTTAGTTTTGTAGAGAGCTATATTTCAATATATATAGTTTTACTTTTTAATTATCCCGATGGCATTCAATAAATGGCATTCAAAATTGGCATTTATTTTAATGTGAATTTACTAGAAAAATGAATAAACTTACAAAATTGTAATTACCTGAAGTAATATACGTCATTTATTTGTCATTTCAATCAGTTGGGTTTTTTTTAACGTATGTATATTTTTGTTTTACTTTAATACTAATAGTTTTATTTTGATGAGTAATATAAGTTTAGTATATCAAATTCATGATCTTAAAACTACTGCCATTTAACATAAATGCTGAGTTAAACATGAGTTGAATTAAAAAAGAAATTCCAGGTGGTAGCCCAAGAAGGTATACATTGTGGCAGTGTATGAGAATGACTGAAGATGAGGAAATACCTCAGATATTAAAGTCATTTTTAGTTGTATTTCTGACAGGTAGGCAAAGTTCAGAACCATGTTGAGGAAAGTAAGAGTAACGGAATTGCTTTTCATATATCATTTTATTTACTCCCAAAGAAAGCATACTGCTTTGTGTTGTTAAACTTATTTCCTGAACTCATCTTTTCTACAGGTTTAACATAATTGTACCTTTTGTTAAGGGTTAAATGTGTGAAGATGGAAAGTAGTACTGTTTTCTGATGAACTAAATGCACACAATTTTAAAACCAATGGCATTATAAAGTTTTAGAAGCAAAAGGAAACTTAGGAGTGTCTCTGCTATATATTTTTTCCAGTTTTATTGAGAAATAATTGACATACAACACTATATAAAGTTTAAGGTATACAGCATAATGGGTTATTTTGCATATATTGTGAAATGATTACCACAAGAGGTTCAGCTAACATTGATCTTCTCATATCAATACAATAAAAGAGAAAGAAAGAAGAAAGTAAAAGAAAAATTTTTTCTCCTTGTGATAAAAACTTTTATGACTTATTCTCTTAATGACTTTCCTATACAGCAGTGTTAGCTATAGTCACATGTACTTACATCCCTAGTACTTATTTTTTATTATTGAAATATAATTGACATACAGTGTTAGATACATTGTACATTGTATGTCAGATGTACAACATAGTAATTCAACAATTCTGTGCATTATTCAGTGCTCACCATAATAAGCGTGGTCACCATCTGTCACTATACAATGTTATTACGGTGTTATTTATTTATTGACTATATTTCCTATGCTGTAATTTTCATCTTTGTAATTTATTTTATAACTGAAAGTTGTATTTCTTAATCCCTTTCACCTATTTTGCCCATCCGCTTATCTTAATCCCTCTCACTTATTTTGCCCATGCCCTCCCCTCTGGCAACCACCAGTTTCTTCTATATATTTAAAAGTCCGTTTGTTTTTTTGTTTTTTAGATTCTATCTATAAATGAAATCGTATGGAATTTGTCTTTCTCTGTCTGACTTGTTTCACTTAGCATAATACTCTGTAGGCCTATCCATGTTGTTGTCACCAATGGCAAAATTACATTTTTTTAATGGCTGGGTAATATTCACTGTGTGTGTGTGTATATAGATATAGATATCTCTCTCTCTCTCTCTCTCTATATATATATATATATCTTTATCCTCTTCTTTATCCACTCATCTATTGATGGACACTTGAGTTGCTTCCATATCTTGACTATTGTAAATAATCCCATAATAAACAAAGGGGTGCATATATCTTTTGAAATTAGTGGTTTTGTTTTCTTTGAGTAAATATCTAGTAATGGAATTAATGGATGATATGGTATTTCTTTTTTTTTTTTTTTTTAAGATTTTATATTTGACAGAGAGAGATCACAAGTAGGCAGAGAGGCAGGCAGAGAGAGAGGAGGAAACAGGCTCCTGGCTGAACAGAGAGCCCAATGCGGGGCTTGATCCAGGACCCTGAGATCATGACCTGAGCCAAAGGCAGAGGCTTAACCCACTGAGCCACCCAGGTGCCCCTGATACGGTATTTCTATTTTTTTTTAAAGAGTTTATTTATTTATCTGTCAGAGAGAGAGAGCAGAAGCACAGAGAGCTGCAGGCAGAACAAGCAGAGCAGGCAGAAGGAGAAGCAGGCTCCCCACTGAGCAAGGAGCCCGATGTGGGACTCAATCCCAGGACCCCGGGATCACGACCCGAGCTGAAGGCAGATGCTCAACTAACTGAGCCACCCAGGCGTCCCTGGTATTTCTATTTTTAATTTTTTAAGGAACCTTCATATTGTTTTCCACAGTGGCTGCACCAATTTTTATTCCCACCAACAGTGCACGAGGGTTCCCTTTTCTCCACATCCATGCCAACACTTGTTATTTCTTGTCCTTGTAATCCTAGCCATTCTGACAGGTGTAAGGTGATATCTCATTGTGATTTTGTTTTGCATTTCCCTGATGATGAGTGATATTCAGCATGCATCATTTCATGTGTTTGTTGGCCATCTGTGTATCTTCTTTAGAAAAATGTCTATTCAGGTCGCCTGCCCATTTTTAAATCTGATTGTTGGGTTTTTGTTTTGTTTTGTTTTGGTGTTGAGTTGTATAAGTTCTTTATATATTTTGGAATCTAACCCCTTATTGGATCTATCATTTGCAGATATTTTCTCACATAGGTTGTTGTTTCAATCATTTTGTTGATGATTTCCTTTACTGTGCAAAAGCTTTTTATTTTGGTATAGTCCCAATAGTTTATTTTTGCTTTTTTTGTTTTGCCTGAGGAGACATATCCATAAGTATGTTGCTAAGGTCCATGTCCAAGAGATTACTGACTGTGTTTTCTATCAGATCCCTAGCGTGTATTTATCTTATAACTGGAAGTTTGTACCTTTTGACCACCTTCCTTCCTCCAGTTCCCCCTTCTCTCGTCCCCTGCCTCAGTCACCACAGTCCTGATCTTTTTTTCTATGAGATTTTTGTGTGTATGTGTTTTTTTAAAATTGGCTCTGAACTATCATTACTAATGCTCTATCTGTTATCTCTTACATAAGCAATGATGTTGGAAAAGTATTTTTTTCTTTTAAGTAATTTTGAGGGTTTCAAAAGTAACAGTTCTTTTTTGTTCACTGTCAGTAATTTTTTTTAAGATTTTATTTATTTATTTGACAGAGAGAGATCACAAGTAGGCAGAGAGGCAGGCAGAGAGAGAGGGGGAAGCAGACTCCCCGCTGAGCAGAGAATCCAATGCGGGGCTTGATCCAGGACCCTGAGATCATGACCTGAGCCGAAGGCAGAGGCTTTAACCCATTGAGCCACCCAGGCACCCCCACTGTCAGTAATTTTGAAAATAACACTTTCTCTACAACTTCTTCTGTCCTTGCATACTTGACATATGCAAGCGGTAAAGCCTCTCTGAGACAAGGTGCTTTCATCTACTTGTAATAAAGATTTATTATTCAGTTGATTTCAACTTTTGTAATCTTCTTAAGGTAACAATGCACTGGAATAGAGGAAATAATTTAATATGATGTATTTTTATCATCTTTGTAGTAGTCTTTTATACAACTGATAAGATTAATTTTTCTTGAATGTTGTATAGCATACCTATTTTGTGATCATTTATGTTGCTTTGAAGAAAACAATGAGACCTATCTTATTTGCACAGAATATTATCAAACATTCCAGTGATGGTATTGCAGTTTTCAGTATTTTTCAATATATATATGTATAAAATATATATGTATCTTTTCCATTTTGATCAGCATGTTCCTTTGTAAAATATTCACTTAATCTTGATGGGTTTATTAGCTTGATTAGGAAAATGAGTTGGCAAAGTAGGCACATTGGTGACTGTTCATTTGTTTAAATAGCTGTACCTAATTTCAAATATTTAACTGAATATTTGGCCACATTCTAAATTTATGTTTGACATTTGAAATAAGATCCAAAGAAGAAAATTTGTAAATTTACTTGGAATCACCATGGTTCTATAGCTACAAATACAGACTGATCTAGTTGTGTTGTTTTGGTGACTCAAATATCCTTCACAGTGGTACTATCAGTGACCTGACTTTCTGAAATGGGAACAACTTAGTAAAGGTATGAACAAAACCCAAGTACATTCTTTCCTCAATTTATATAGTAGTTATATTCCCGTGAATTCCTCATATAACAGCATGAAGTCATATTTTTGGTGATATATAAACCAGAGTTTGAATCTCAGCTCAAATAGTTATAAATAAGTTTTTCACCTATATGAAAATCTAAAGGAATATTCAAAAGTTGGACATGATGCCTTTTTTTAATAGAGGACCGTCTGCCTATTTCAAGATGTGTAGCATCCCTGACACAGTCCATTTTATTTTATAGTGGTCCTCCAACCCCCAATCTTGTGATAACCAAAAATGGCCCTTATAGGAACATTCTTGTACTGTTGGTGGGAATGCAAACTGGTGCAGCCACTTTGGAGAACAATATGGAGGGTCCTCAGAAAGTTAAAAATAGAACTACCTTACAACCCAGCAGTTGCACTACTAGGCATTTACCTGAAGGGTACAAAAATACAGATTTGAAGGGGTATAGGTACCTCTATGTTTATAGTAGCATTATCAACAATATCCAAGCTATGGAAAGAACAAATGTCCATTGACTGATGAATGGATAAAAATGTGGTGTTTGTGTGTTTGTGTGTGCATACATATGCATGCAGTGGAATATTACTCAGCCATCAAAAAGAATGAAATTTTGCCATTTGCCATGACATGGATGGAGCTATCGTGTATTAAGCTAAGTGAAATAAGTCAGCCAGAGAAAGACAAGTGTGATATGATCTCACTCATATGTGTAATTTCAGAAAGAAAACAGATGAACATATGGAAATGGGGGGAATGGGAGAGAGAGAAATAAACCATAAAAGACTCTAATGATAAAGAACAAACTGAGGGTTGATGGAGGGAGGTGAGTGGGGGGGATAAGATAGACGGGTGAAGGGTATTCAGGAGGGCATTTTTTGTGATGAGCACTGGGTGTTGTCTATAAGTGATGAATTATACTCCACAATATAACTCCACAACTATACTCTATTATACTCCACAAACCAATATTGTATTGTGTTAACAGAGTAAAATTTAAATAAATAATAAATAAATATAAAATTTTTTAAAATAAAGTGCCCTTTATATTTTCAAAACGCCTCCTAGAGGGCTGTATTACATCTTTTGATAACCACTGGCTTAAAATGTAATATGAGAAATATTTAAGAAAAATAAAATGTTATAGGTGGTACGAATGCATGGATAATTCTATCTGGATGAGTAAAGAAGAGCTTCATAGAATGGATACTTAAATTGAGTCTTCTAAGATCCATGCAGACTAGGATAAAAGGGCCTATCAGACAGAAGGACTACATGCTAAAGTTAATAATGCTCAGAGGCCTGAACATAGTTTGGTATCCAACTGGAAACCAGGGCTCAGGGTAGGGATCTATCAAGAAACAATTCAGGAAGGTACATAGAAACCAGGTATTAGAAAGGCTTAACTTCCAAGCTAATTAGTTTGGGCTTTTGTGTGTGTGCATGTGGAGTTTAGAGTAAGGGACTGACACAATCAGATTCTTAGAAATGAGTGAATTAGGGGGGTATAGAAGGGAAGGCAAGAAATTCAATTGATTTTACCATAGATTCTCTATTAGCAATTTTAAGAATCTACTTTTTAATATTTTCCTGGACCCTAGCTCTCTCAAGAGTGTTATTTTAGTGTACTTTTTGTTTCCCTCTCGGATTTTGTATTAGTCTGCTAGAGATACCATAACAAAGTATCACAGATTGGGTGGCTTTTACAAAAGAAATTTATTTTTTAAAGTTTCGGAGGCTGGGAAGTCCAAGACCAATGAAATCAGCAAGCTAGATTTCATTCTGAGGACTTTTCTCTTGGCTTGTAGGTGGCTACCATCTTGCTTTGTGTTCACACAGTCTATTCTTTGTCCACATATGGATAGAGTGAGAGCTCATTAGTTCTCAGATGTCTCTTCCCATTTTGTCCTAACATGGCCTTTTCTCTGTCTCCGTATCCATAGTATCTCTTCCTCATCTCATAAGGACACTAGTCCTGTTGAATAAATGACCCTCTCTTATAACCTCATTTAACCTTAATTATCTCCTTAAAGACATTTTCTCTTAACATAGGAAATGGAGGTTAGGACTTCAACATAAAAATTTTAGGAGGACACAGTTCAGTCCATAACAGATTTTAGGATAATTTTGAAACTTTTGGACTCATTGTTTCTGATCCAATAATAACTGAACATCTTCCCTATATGTGATATCCTCTTTAACACCAGTTAGACCTTATTGCATTTTCCTTTCTCTTTTATATCTGAAGGGCACTAAGATATCCCTTTCAGTTTAATTTCTCTTTAATATGTTCCCAAAGATTCAACCTTACTCTAAGAAAATATTTTCTATCTTAACCTGTCTCTTCCTTTTCTTTATTTTAATTTCTCTTCTGCTTTCCTGTGGTCCTTGGGGCAATCGTGTTCCTTAGAGACAGTATTCTAAAACAGTTTTATTTTCTTTAGATAAGCAATAATTTTTTTCAGTTATTTCTCTTATGTAATCTAATAAGATGGCATATTTTTCAATAATAATTCCCATTTGTTCTTGTTATTTTATTAATAAAATCTATCATCCTTTTATGGTTAAGTCCATAATTTTACTGTGAAACCTAAAATTCAAAACCTGGGTTTGAACTCATAGAATTAACAACTTTGGGGCCAACTTGAGTTTGCATAGTTGAGGTGACTCAAGACTATTGACAAGCCTCATGAATTTAAGATTAATATTTCTAAAGTATCCTCCTTTGCTCTGAATGTAGAGTAGAATTTGGGAAGTAAGATCTAGTAATACCTACTTGAGCCTCATATTAACAATTTAAAGCTGGAAGCTCCTATGCCATTGCTCTATGAAACACATGGAACTTTACTATCTTTGCTAACTTAGGTGAAAAACCATAGTAGAAACAGAGAAGTAATGCATCCAGAACTCTACCTCTTTCAAGCAAAGACTTTCCTGAGACTCTAAAGCTTCCTTCTGGTAATAAATAATATCCCCTCTGGTTTTGCATCTTTGGCTATACTCTGACTGATACAGGAGAAATAATAACTCTAATATGCTAAAAAACAAACAAACAAACAATTTGGAAAAATGGTTCATTATAGTCAAAGAAAAGTCTAAATTAATTCTAAATATCCAAAGTAGACATGTCAAAAAATTCAAAAATATTTATGATATCCTGCAAATATCCAACCAGGGAGGAGGAAAAGAGCTTTCCCTAAAAGAGATGAAGATTAAGTTACTTTCTTCAGACTTCTTTGTAATACTGAGCTCCTAAAGTTAATGGAAAATTTGTAAATATTTTAAAAGGAGAAAATGTAATTAAGAATTCCATTCTCAGCCAAAGTATGTTGTTATGCAAAGACAAAGACCCAGTAACTGCTTGTGGATGCCCTTCTGATTGAGGGATTCAAAGTTAAGATTAAAGAGTAGAAAAACCAAAATCAGGGGCTCCGGGGTGGCTCAGTGAGTTAAAGCCTCTGCCTTTGGCTCAGGTCATGATCTCAGGGCTCTGGGATCAAGCCCCGCATCAGGCTCTCAGCTCAGCGGAGAGCCTGCTTCCCCCTCTCTCTCTGCCTGTCTCTCTGCCTACTTGTGATCTCTCTCTCTCTCTGTCAAATAAATAAATAAATAAATAAATAAATTCTTTTAAAAAAAATTAAAAAAGAAAAACCAAAATCAATGAAGTATAGGGATTGAGGCATAAATAACTGTGATTATAAATACGGTGAATATAATCACAAAATTCCATATAAAACAAAACTATTGAAAATAAGGAAACTATTGAAAACTATTGAAAATAGGAAAACTATTGAAACTATTGAAAATAAGGAAACACAGGGTTATGAGAATGAATAATTATATATAAGTAAAATGGGTTCACTCCTTTCATTAACTATTTGAAGTAGGGGAAGGTAGAAGTAAAGGCAGATGAATTTCTGCTTCTTGTACAAGGCAGGATAAAAATTCTAGCATCTAGGGGCGCCTGGGTGGCTCAGTGGGTTAAAGCCTCTGCCTTCAGCTCAGGTCGTGATCTCAGGGTCCTGGGATCTGGCCTGCATTGGGCTCTCTGCTCAGCGGGGGGCCTGCTTCCCCCTCTCTTTCTGCCTGCCTCTCTGCCTACTTGTGATCACTCTCTCTGTGTCGAATAAATAAATAAATAAATAAACAATAAATAAATACATCTTTAAAAAAAAAATTCCAGCACCTATGCTGAGGCCTGAAAGAACAGTAGGTGTTGGCTTCTCTGAGGAGAATGGTGATTTCTCTGGTGACAACAGCAGAAGCCCACTGTGGCTGAAATTATAGGAAACAGTTTATGGAAAGGATGTTGGGATTTCATAGAAGCAGTGAAAGGGCAGGATTGCCAGAAAGAAAAAGAAACAGGCAACACTCTTCCTACCTACATTTCCCTTCTGAGATCTTGAATTTTTATCAAAACCCCCTGAATAGTCATGTATAACAGACTTGGATTGTAGTGAGGCCCTCAGATCCTTGAAAGAATCATTTTATTTCTCCTCTAACAAGTGTTCTCTTAGAAGGACCAGGAGATATCAACAATAAAGACAGGAGATAAAATGAATTGTCAGGTAACTAGAAGCATCTCTACCTCTCAAAAAATATTAAGATTGCATATTGTAACTTCCTGATTTTTAAAAAATATTTCATATTTGGAGCATCTAGATGCCTGAAATTACTGTTGTCACTTGATTCTTATAGTGCAAAGCCAAGATTTTATTGAGTATGATTGACATACAAAAAGCCATATACATTTAGTACATACAGTCTTATGAGTTTGGAGTAAGCATACAGCCTTGAAACCATTACCTTAATCTATGCCATAAACATATACATTACTTCCAAAAATTTTCTCCTGCCCTTGGTATTTACTATTTACTGTTTCGTATGAGTGTATGATAAGAATGGTTTACATAAAATCTATCCTCTTAGCAAATTTTTAAGTATAAAATATATTGTATTGTTAACTATAGGCACTATATTGTACGGTAGATGTCTAGGACTTACTCATCTTGTATAACTGGAACTTTGAGTAATACCTCCCTAAATATTACCCGTCCTCCCAACCTGTGGCAACAAGCATTCTACTCTCTGCTTCTGCGAGTTTGGCAATTTCATATATATCTTCTGAGGTTATTTTTCAACTTAAAATATGTTACTACAAAGATTTGCAGATCTTTAATTAAACACTATGTTAATACTGTAATATCAAAGTACGATGTTGAATTATTTACAAAGTTCAAACTGAATACCTTAAAAGGAGGTAAAAAAAAAAAAAAATGATGTGGCCACTGTAGAAAACAGCTTGATTGCTCCTCAAACAGAGAAGGTTGTTGTGAGGATTTGGTGCATTAAATAAAGATGTAGTGGCTATAATTACACCTACTACAAAGCAAGTAGTCAATATGTGTTAGCAATCATTTAGTTTTAAATAAATGCGTATCCCACATAAGTTGCTTTAAGAGTAATATCTACTTATCCTTATCTGTACAGTTCATTTTTATTTCATGCCTCACCAACTTATATTAATGATTTCTCACATAAAGGTGTTTTTAAAGACATTCACATTTTCTGACAGGTTTTTTTTGTGGGGGTCTGTATTTTTACGTTCATGATTCACAAGTATGAATAAGGAGTGCTCTAAGCAATTCAGATAAAATGCCTTTCTTGGACTGGAATCAGTATTCTTTTGCAATTTTTTAATGAGGTTGGCTTTTCTCACAAGTGTGAAAACTTGCTGCTTTCAATAATTATTCATGTATTCAGATTTTTAGAGTTGGAAGGGACTTTACATGATATAAGGGATTTAGGATAGCAATACATGAAAAAGTTCAAGTCTCACAATGACATTTATATGGTTACAATCAAATGTTCTTTGAGACTAAGGATATATAAGAGTTTCCTATCTCTGTGGGAATTTTTTGGTCTATCTATCCCATGATTCAATAAATGAAGTTATTTATTTGGATCTTGCCTGATTTAAGCCCTTTACTAGGAAAAAATAAGTATTTGTGACTTACAGTTTTAGCCTACAAAATACTACTGAGCAGACTGTAGGCCTATTTTACCTGAGAAGAAATTCTGAGGCTATTTACATGGAACCGTGATTTTAGGTTTTTCTGTATCTGTTATAAATAGTAAAGCATAAGGAAAGTATCAGCTGTGACATGTGGTGGGGAGTGTGCTCTCTTCTATGAATATCCAAACAATTCTATTTGGACTTTTATTCCCCCACCTACCATACCCCTGTAGGGGTTTTATAATTTCAAAAGTACATGTCATGTAATCATCATAAAATCCTTCTGAAATTCTTATTAGTATCTCCATTGAATAAGTGAGAAAATTGAAGTAATCCAGTTAGGTATCTTGCCCCAGTCCATAAAGTTACTAAGTGGAATAGGAGGGCTCCACCTTCCTACTCACTCCCCAGGACTCTCTTCCCCCACTGCCCCTCAGCTGTCATTGCCCCCCTTTACACTAAGGACATTTTTTTCCACTTTTTTATTAACATATAATGTATTATTTGCCCCAGATGTACAAGTCTGTGAGTCATCAGGCTTACACATTTCACAGCACTCACTGTAACACATACCCTCCCCAATGTCCATAACCAGTCACCCTATCCCTACCTCCCGACCTCACAGCCACCTCCGTTCGTTTCCTGAGATTAAGAGTCTCTTATGGTTTGTCTCCCTCCCAATCCCATCTTGTTTCATTTTTTTCCTTCCCTACCCCCACAACCCCCCACCCTGCCTCTCCAATTCCTCGTATCAGAGAGATCATTTGATAATTGTCTTTCTCTGATTGACTTATTTTGCTCAGCATAATACCCTCTCGTTCCATCCACGTCATTGCAAATGGCAAGATTTTGTTTCTTTTGATGGCTGCATAGTATTCCATTGTGTGTGTGTATAGATAGATAGATAGATAGATAGATAGATAGATAGATAGATAGATAGATAGATATATCCCACATCTTCTCTATCCATTCATCTGTTGATGGACATCTAGGTTCTTTCCATAGTGTGGCTGTTGTGGACATTGCTGCTATAAACATTCGGGTGCACGTATCCCTTCAGATCACTACATTTGTATCTTTAGGGTAAATACCTAGTAGTGCAATTGCTGGGTCGTAGGGTAGCTCTATTTTCAACCTTTTGAGGAACCTCCATACTATTTTCCAGAGTGACTGCACCAGCTTGCATTCTCACCAACATACACTAAGGATATTTTGATATGCTCCCTTCAGCATCAAGCTCAGTGCTGTGCTCAGACAAAAATACCCAGTGAGTATGGAGGTATGCGTGAAGGAAGGGGGATGGTGAACAACTGTTGAGGACTCTGGAAGAAAAGGGCTTGATGAGAAAAAGCACATGAGATTCGTAAGAGTAGTGAGAATTCTTTCTTGATTCCTGTTGCAGTAAAATATGAAAAATTTGGAATGAAGGAAAAAACTTTGCACCTCTATTGATAACATCTCCCCATCTAGACCATCCCTTCAGGAATCCACTGACCTTCCCCTTTCCCTCTCCACTGCTGTCAATTATTGTTCCTTTGCCTCTGGGCATCGAGGTGGAATAGATACCTGATATATATATCTTCTATTGACTTTAAAGAAGCTATGTTGGCAAATGAAAACCAGTGTTATGAAAAACTGTCATGATAGTGATTCAAGGAGGAAAAAAGTAACCCTAAAGGAATAGAAAGGATGTGCAAATGCTGAGATAAACCTTTGTTCTGTATTTATACTATTCTCTACTTAACCATCCTAGAGACAAAACTTGCTATTGGAAAATCTCATTTCTCCTTCTAACCATTTTCTCTCAAGGTCACAAGCACAGAAATTCAGTCAGGCAACTAGAAGGGGCACATCATCCCTCCCACCCCATCTGAGTCCAGTAGCCATGAGGAATGCCAGGTCCACTTGGATACTGAAACAGCCTGTGTTAGGATGTTGAGGCCAGTCAGTTCTATCCCTACTTCTTGTCAAGTTCCTCTACATCTCATCCTCATCACCTATCATTTTTTATATATATGCCAACAGTAAATCTAGTTTTATGTTCTGTGAACTTACCTCTGTTGATTTTACTTTCTTTCCATTCTGGTGTCCTACTCCTTAGGCACCCCTCCTCCCACTAGGTTTTACATCATTTGAATTTTCCATTTCAAATTTCTTAAACTCCAACATTCCACACACTCTACAAATCTGCCCTCAGTAGTTTCCCAAAAGCTTCTTAAGTACTAAATTCAAAGGATTCTTTTAAATGCTTAACAGACCTTTCTGCTGAATGTGAATTTCTTCTTCTTGAAACACCCTTTTCCTTTATACTACTTAGTTGCTTTTTCTTCTGTCTCTTCCGTTTCCCCTTATCATTTCTGTTACAGGCCCTTCAGTGGTATTCCCTGGCTTCCACTGTGACCTTCCTCTCTTCTCACGTCATGTGCTTTCTGGCTTTTCTCCTCTGCTCTCATACCTCTAATAGGCACATGGATGCTGGTGACTCCTAAATATCTTCAGCTCAGGTAGAACTTTCTATTAGGTATTCACACATGTTACTGTCAGATCTACATCTTTCCATGGGTATCCTGCAGCCACTCACCTTAACCATATCCCATACTAAATTCTTCATCTTCCTCCCTAAACTCGCTTCCACTTGGTATTTCCAGTCTTAATTGTCAGCATATACCCAGTCCAAGGAACTGAAAATGGGGAAATTGTTCTTTTCCTTTCTATTCTCCCTCCCATAAACAATGAGTTACAAATCTGTCTTGTTTAACTCCTCATATATTTTTCTATATTTTCTTTTCTTCAGTTCTCTTCCCTCTCATCAATTTTCTTAACTGCTTTCCCATATTCCCCTAACCTCCCAACACCAGCCTAAGTGTTGCCTGCACTTTTCCTTCTTTTCCTAATAACCCTTTATCCAGTTTTGGTTCAGTTGCTGTCTTCTGTAGGCTGGTCTGTTCCATCCAGGAAAGAGAGCTGAGCTCTTACTCGAGACTTAGACCATTACTTCAGCACCCACTATTTCCAGAGACCAAGATCAGTCCTTGGATTTGTTTCATTTCAACTTGTTCATTCCTGTAAGTTCAGGAATCTTACCAAGGAAGGGGCCTAACGTCTTTTAATCTGGGGTTTTATGATGATACTTCATGTAGTTTTTATATCACAGGTTTGATATTTTACCAAAGTGTTTACATTTTTCACATTATACAGTAAATAATAAATACTATATGGAATAAAGAAGAAATAAGTTCATTAATTAAGAAATGTTTAATGTAACCAAATAAGTTTAGCTCTTTATTCAATTACTATATAGAAACCCAACATGTAAAACCAAGAAACAAGTAGCTATCCTGGGTAACACCCAAACACCAAGTTTCCCCATCTCCATGGATTCCCAAAGGGGTGCTCAGAGGGCAGTTTGAAAGCTGACCTAGCAGAAAGTTAAGCCAGAGGGCAAAGAGTTTTTAGTCTTAGCTCTGAAACTTAATTCTGTGTTGTGTGACCTACGAAGTATAAATTAACACTGCTTTCCCTACCTGCTTTTGGGGTCTTGGAGGAATTTTAAAAAGCATCTTTGAATAAATATTCTATGAAGAAAAATAGGCAAATGGAAGGCTAAAATTACTGCTTTATTAGAAATGAAGATAAAAAAAAAGAAATGAAGATGAGAAGTTTTTGTTTCCTGTATGTCACCCTTTGGAGAGATGGGAAATGGGAAGTAAATTAGTTTTTATACATTTCATAAATAAAGAAACTTTAAGAGTTTAGAATACATCACCTAGTTTCCATGGATAGCTTCAGATGGAATTATATGCAGAATTTCTTTTTTGAAATAATATTAATAGAATTTAATCTAAGACTCAATTTTTTTTTACATTTCAGTATTGGGTATGAGAGAAAGTCAAAATAATTATGGTCAAAACTATTATATCAAAAACTTAGGGGCGCTTGGGTGGCTCAGTTGTTTGGGCGACTGCCTTTGGCTCAGGTCATGACCCCAGAGTCCCGGGATCGAGTCCCATATCAGGCTCCCGGCTCTGTGGGAAGTCTGCTTCTCCCTCTGACCTTCTCCCCTCTCATTCTCTCTCTCTCTCTCTCTCTCTCTCAAATAAATAAAAAACAAAATTAAAAAAAATTAAAAAAAAAAACTTAGAGTAAATGCTTGGTGTCAGTCTACATGCAATTTACTTTTTGGCATACAGTTCTTTGGTTGCAAGGAAGAACATTTGGTTTACTTCACTAATAGGAATATCTCTTAACGCTGGGATGGCCTCTTCTTGGTATTTCTTCTGCTGTTGATTTTTAGCATAGTTACCTGTGATTGTATGAATGGAGTTGAGTGGAGAGGTACTCATCATGTTTATTCCAAATAAGAGTACGTAACCAATTACTATAGTAATGAGGAGGTAGACAGGCAGTGCAACTGCCCAATATTTTTGAGGCCAATAGGTTAATACTAAGGAGTTGGGCCAAGATTCAGGAATAAATGCCCACATAAGATACGGTATGAAGCCAAATTGGGAGCTTAAGAAAAGAACAAAGCCATAAATCGCTCTTTCTGGCAATGGCAACGGTGAATTTTCCACCATTTTCCCTGTGGCTTTAGATAGTGTTAGGTCCTTGACGCACCCACTCAGGCCCCTCCCAACAGCTCGGCTACTTCAGCACCGAATCCCTTGCAATTGTCTATATGCAGAATTTCATCTGCGTATACAGTTTTGCAGGGAAGGGATTCACAGACATTAGAACATTAAGAACCACTGTCTTAGAAACATAAACTCTCTCCCTGCACCTTTACCCCCTTTAATTTTGATGGGCATCCTCTACTTCTAGTCTACACTCTCTTAACACCTTGTATAGTACTCATCATGGTACCATCTCCTACTCTTCCTATGAACTATGCAATCCTGTCATAGAACAGTTTTAATATGCCATATGTATTAAGGTAGGAAAAAAACTAATAAAGTATAGAAATATGTAAAACAACAAACATTTAAACAAGGTTTTCTGCTAAATCTTTAATTGGCTGGAAAATATCATAAAGTAATTTATCTATCACCTACGTGTATTTTTTAAAATTTGCTCAGTTAGGTCATAGCATATTTTACTCTTGTTCCTGGTAAAAGGTATATGACTTAATCTCTGGTTTTGACTTTTAAAAATAAATCTTTATGAATTTGACAATCAGCATGAATTTTTAAAAGATCAAGGATGAATCAATATTAAGTATGATGTCTATTCCTTTTTTCTGTGTGTAGTTGACTAGGGGGAAGAAGACTCCATATGGAAGCGAGGATCAAGTTTAGGCTTGCCACAGTCCTTCCACTCGTTTACTATAGGGCTGCACACACCTCAGTCCAGGAAACTGGCAAGGAGATTTGCAGTTGGAAACCACATAAGTCTGTGATTCTCATGCTTTCTCCCAGCACAGCCCACCCCTTAAGGGAACCCTGAAAGTGTATGTACAGCCCAAGACTTTGCAGTGCTCAGGGCACTGCTCACATGGAAGTGAGCAACAGAAGTAGGGAGTGTTTCTCTGCATTTTGTGGCAGAGAGGGTGGGATGGAGGATACATTTCTTTTTTTTTTTTTTTTAAAGATTTTTTTTTTTAATTTATTCATTTAACAGAGAGAGAACACAAGCAGGCAGAGAGGCAGGCAGAAGCAGAGAGAGGAGCAGGCTCCCCGTGGAGCAAGGAGCCCGATGCGGGACTCGATCCCAAGACACCGGGATCATGACCTGAGCCAAAGGCAGTTGCCCAACCAACTGCGCCACCCAGGCGTCCCGAGGATACATTTCTTATAAGTTCTCTGACAAAATGAAACATCATACATTTCCACTCTTAAATGTCTTTAATAACAACTACATCGCAGTGGATCCAATGTGCTTGGTGACTGGTTATAAAGAATATCAAGGTCATAGGTAGGGCTTCATTAATATCCCATTTGACCCATGTGTTTCAAGAATTGGTTGTGAGTCCTAGCCCTCACTCTAAGTCTATGAATGTGTAAGTAAAAACTTGAAAATTGATCTCAGCATTCTGTTGCTTTAAAAAAATGAACATAGAACATACAGATTTTTTTTTTTCAGAAGGTAAAATCTTACTCACTTTTCAATGCCGGTCAACAAACGGAGTGTACTTGAAGTTATATTCTTCAGGGTGTGATCTCATCAAATAATGTAGTGCTATTTGGCTTCTCCTGATCTTAGTGCAGGAGAAAACAGATCATTATTTTGTGAAAGATCTGTAATGAGGTTATCAGGCTATACTTATTTCACTTTGGAATCTCCCCAGTTTGCTTTGTGATTATACTTAAAATATTATGGGGAGGGCTAAGAACTGGACTCCTGGCCTCCTTGGTGGTCATTCTATTCATCATGCTTTATACTCTGTTCTATCTCTGTTTAGTGTGATGATATTATAACATGACATCTAGCAATAGCCTGATAGAGGAGTCTTTTCTTTTATAGCATTCAGATTTTGGAAGAAATTTTGCTCTGTGGGAAGGATAGTGAAGTCTCTTTATTCCATGATTGCTATATATCCTTCCTACACTATATTTTACTGAGATAGGAATGCACAATATGTAGAACATATCTGGATGATTTCTACAGCAATTATTGATGAATCACATTCCCACCTAACTCCTGAGACTGCAACTGCATGGCTACACGTGACTTGATAGAATTCTCAACAATGGTAAAAGTTCTAGTATTGGAATAAGGGAATAATCTGTTTTGAAATGTAAAATTTACAGTTTCTTTGGAGCATATCCAGGGAAGAGATAAAGACAAGAGAATTTCTAGTTCTTAATCATAATGAACTACATTTGAGTATATTCTCTTGGAATCTGGAATCAACATATGTGCTCAAGAGGAAGTATGATCAAGTGCTTGTAATTCTATATTGTATGTGACAATTAAACTATTTTTTATTAGAAGAGCAGAGGGGATATGATGCACTGGAAAGAATAATGGGCCAAAATTATATAGGCTCAAGTCCGATCTTCCTAGCTATTAAAGTTTGGGCAAGTCACTTAAAATTGATTGATTGATTCATTCATTTCTTCAGATATTTGTTTTGCACCAGCATTATGCTATGACATGGAGACCTTATCTTTGAGATAGGAACAGTAATTTGAAGTTAAAATGAGGTAATACATCTGACAATATTGTTTTTAATTAAATGTTATTTATTTTGAATTATGTGGTGAAAATGAAATTTAAAAAATAGAAATACTTTCTAAAAGAAGTAATTATATATTGTAATGTATCATAAAATATTTCATATTATTTGTAAAAGACTAATATAGGGTAACTTAAAAAAACATTGATTTTTGAGATGATAGCTCTATCTTTGGAAATCAGGCATATACATAGGGCAATTCACATTGATGATACATTACAACTTTCTGAAGTTGTAATGGTTCAGCTTTTACTCTACGAACAGATAGACAGTCATAACTGATCTTAACTAATTTGACTAAGGGAATAACTGTGGGTTCAGAATATTTGAAAATTTATTTCAGGAGTTTTAATTGAAGCTCATCAGATTATATAAAGGTAACAGCAGTGACTTTTGGTGGGAAAAATGCCAATAGTCTGTCATGTTCTGCTACTCTTGGACTGGGCTTGGTCTCATATCAGATTCCAAAATGAGATGGAGTTGTGCACTGACTTAATAAGTACGTTCGACAGAAACAGGAGGCTTTGATCAATTTAAATGTCATAATTTTGTTTGATGTGAACACTAATGATTCCTTATTGAACAGTGATTTTGTTATATAGAAGATAAAAATCTGCTTAAAATTGCTGTTCTGACTTCCATGTTTCTGAAAAATAAGGCTCCAGAACAGAGATTTGAAACTACTCAAAAAAACCCCAGCCCCAGTGTCCCACCCTGAGATACCAGAATATAGATAGGCATGTAGGAAGCAGAGTTGTCCCCTGAATCCATTTACCTTCAAGGGATAGTCCCATGTGGTCTTGCTCAAGAGAGGAATAGTATAGGCAAAAGGAAAGATCTGGTCTACTCTGGGAAGAAAACCAGTGCTCAGGTTGCTTGCCTTTCTTGTCTCACCATAGCAAGTCAGGTCATAAGAGCAGATTATAAAATGTTCTGTGTCAACTATTTCCTTTTCTTCTTCATAGAAACTCCATGATAGAGATCAGGTGGGTTTTTTGTTTGTTTATTTTGTTTTGTTTTAAAGATTTTATTCATTTACCTGACAGAGTGAGAAATCACAATTAGGCAGAGAGGCAGGCAGAGAGAGAGAGGGAAGCAGGCTCCCTACTGAGCAGAGAGCCCGATGCGGGGCTCGACCCCAGGACCCTAAGACCACCACCCAACCCGAAGGCAGAGGCTTAACCCACTGAGCCACCCAGGTGCCCCAATCAGGTGGGTTTTATTAATTTTTCTTTTACAGAGGAATAATTTGAGCTTCTGAGTAAGTAATCGATAAACCTTACACAGTGAATAAGTGGCAGGAGAGGGGCTTACCATCAGGTCTTCTGAACTCAATTCCGCAGTCAGTTGGCTGTCCAGCTGCCTCTCATTCAACACAGTCATGTGTTGGACATGAAACAAGGAAGCATCTCTGTGCCCTTAGGGAGAGTCTTAGAGGTGTTTGACATAGAAGCAGGGACTTCGGGAGGAGGTGAAGTAAAAGATCACAAACTAATTTGCTACAATAGAGAATTAATTTCCAATGGTGGGTGATTTGTACATCTTGATAATGATGGGTTTGAATGGTATGGACACACCTCTGGAATAATCTACTCCTTCTAACATACCTTTTCTTCTACAAAGAGCTTGGTAGCATTTTGAATTTAATAAGAGCTATACTAAAGATCCTTTTTGGGAAAAGGAACTCAGCCTAGACATCCTTATAGTCATAAGGAGTGACAAGATACCAAAGACTAGTAACTGAACAAATTAGCGATGTGAGCATTTTTCATGAAGATTAAAGCAATAGAAATGTCCTCCTCCTCATACCACAGCATTTTAGAGTTTGGGAAGATGCTTGTCAATGTTTCTAAGATTTGCGATGGGAGGTGCAAAATCGATGTACAAACAGCTAGAAATTCTGAATAGGATAGAACAAAAGAATGCATTATAATGACCATGTTGATGGGAAGATGTATCAGATAACATAATACATCTTTTTTTGTACCAGATTTCGACAGTCTTCATTATATGTGCCTGTATTTTCTGTTCTTTTAGCTCAGGAGTTAGCAGAATCTATTTTGTCTTAAAAAAAAATGTAACATTTGCAGTCACAACTTTTCATTTAGTGTGTTGTGCTAAACATTCAGGGTACAGAGTCAGAAAACTCTCGTGGTATTCAAATTAATACCAAAATTTTCCACTCGTTAAGACCCCCAATATATGACTCATTTCTTTCTCGGATTTCTCATGTTGAGAAATACCCTAATTAGGTAGCCAAAGGTCTTGAAATTTTCAGTCCAAGTTTGATACTGAGGAGATCTAAAAATCATACTAGAAATTGGTCACATTTTTTTTCCATTCAAACATAAATTCCAGTACTTTTCAAGTGACAGCTGACCCAGGAAGGAACACTTCCTGGAACTAGATGACTTATTACTAGTAATAATTTGCTTTTGGAGGTGCAAGTGCCCTTGAGGACCCAATCCCTGTCTCTTATTGTATCTTTGTATTTCATACTTGGCCAAACCTGTGCCTTGTATATAGTAAACAATATTATAAGTGTTGGACATGGCTGAAGTCACATTTTCTCCAGCCCTTTCATTCTGAAGAAATAAGTCCCAAAAACATACCTTCACTCACGAAGAACTAATTCAGTGAAAAGCTAAATCTAAAATCCAGGACTCCTGTCTCACGACCTCTAATCTAATCTAGCACCCCATTCAGTAGTATGATAGATCCCCGTTGGCTCAATAAAGCACTAAAACTGCCTTTGCAGAGGTCACAAATGACCTTCTAATTGCCAAACCCAGCTTTCCCATTTCTAATATGTCTCTTTCTATGGCCCTAGAAAACAGAGAAAAGAGATATCCCAGGCACAGCAACCTCAACTTCCTAATTTCCGATTGGTAAAGTTATTTGCACCATCCTTGTCTACCTTCTCTTGAGCCAGTGGATATCTATCCATGATCTATTCTTTTACCTGGGCTCAATTTCATTTCCTCCAGCTTCTTCAGGAACTTTCTCTATCAAGTGTATGCCTTTGCCTGCAGTTACAAAGATACCATCTTTAAATTTGCCTATGGGCTGGTTATTTACCTTTATGGTAAAAACACACTCAAGTCTGACATCCCCTGATCTTGATCCCTTCCACTTCCACTACTTTTCTTGCAATCACCTTCTGTAAACTGCTTAAAGAGCAGTTTATTCTTCCTGTCTACACCTTCTCCCATCTACTCCCTAACTCCCTCTTATGGGGCCTTTCCTTACCTGTCCTGTCACTGTCCTTGCTGGCATTTGAGTGCTTTCTAATTATTAAATGCAGTAGACATCTTTCAGTCTTTGTTTCACTTTTCTGTGACATTGGCAGTACTCATCTATTTTGGACAAGCCTTACCTGTTTTGATGGCCCAGCATCTAAATCTGTTTCCTCTGAGGAATTTTACAACATTTGAAGCAGGGCTTGGCTCCCAAATGCTGGATACCTACTCTTTACTGCCTCCTCTCCTATAATGTAGATATTCCAGAAAGATTTTATTTTGTACACCTTGTCTCTATCAGTGCTTCTCGACCTTTTTTATATGATGGCCCACACATTTACTTAATAATATAGCACACTGAGGGTAAACAGGAGGGGATTTGGAGGTGGCTATTTGGAAGGTTTAGCAGAAAACAACTTGTATTTTCTTCATATTACATATATATGATAAGAAAAATAGAATGAAACCTTCCAAAACATTTTTTTTCAAACTTTTGAGACATTGGAATTTGCTTCTGTGATTATAACTTCTTTACAATAGGTGTAATGCTTCAATGGCTTGCAATTCCTTTTTTCCCCAAGTTTTTATTTAAATTCCATTTTGTTAACATGCAGTATAATATTAGTTTCAGGTGTAGAATTTAGTGATTCAACACTTACAGAAAATGTGTATTGTTCATCACGAGTGCCCTCCTTAATCCCCTGACTTCCCCTTTGGTAACCATCAGTTTGTTCTCTGTAATTAAGAGTCTGTTTCTTGGTTTTCCTCCTTGTTTTATTTCTTAAATACCACATATGAGTGAAGTCACATGGTATTTATCTTTCTCTGGCTGACTTATTTCACTTAGCGTAATACTCTATAGCTCCATCCACATCACTGCAAATGGCAAGATTTCATTTGTTATGGCTGGGTAATATTCCACTCTCTATATATGTACACACACACCCCCCCCACACATCTTTCCCCATTCATCAGTTGATAGGCATCTGGGCTCTTTTCATAATTTGACTATTGTGTTGATGATGCTGTTATGAATATTGGGGTCATGTATCCCTTGCATTAGTATTTTAGTATCCTTTGGGTAAACAGTGTAATTGCTGGATTGTAGGGTAGTTCTATTTTTAACTTTTTGAGGAAACTCCACACTGTTTTCCAGAGTGGCTGCACCAGTTTGCATTCCCACCAGTAATCGAAGAGGGTTTCCCTTTCTCCACATCCTCACCAACACCTGTTGTTTCCTGTGTTAATTTTAGCCATTCTGATTGGTCTTAGGTGATATCTCATCATAGTTTTGATTTGTATTTCCCTGATAATGAGTTATGTTGAGCATCTTTTCATGTGTCTGTTGGCCTCTGTATGTCTTCTTTGGGAAAATGTCTATTTTTAAACTGGATTATTTGTTTTTGGGGTGTCGAATTTGATAAATTCTTTAAATATTTTGGGTACCAACTCTTTATCAGATATATCATATGCAAATATCTTTTTCCATTCTATAGGTTGCCTTTTAGTTTCATGGGTTGTTTTCCTTTGCTGTGCAGAAGCTTTTATTTTGATGTAGTCCCAATAGTTTATTTTTGTTTTTATTTTCCTTGTCTCAGGAGACATATGTAGTAAGAAGTTACTGTAGTCGATGTGAAAGAGTTTACTGTCTGTGTTCTTTCTAGGATTTTAATGGTTTCCTGTCTCACACTTAGGTCTTTCATCCATTTTGAATTTGTATATGGTGTAAGAAGGTGGTCCAGTTTCGTTCTTTTGTATGTTGCTATCCAGTTTTCCGAACACCATTTGTTGAAGACCCTGTCTTTTTTCCATTGGATATTCTTTCCTGATTTGTCGAAGATTGACCGTATAGTTGTGGGTTCATTTCTGGATTTTCTGTTCTGTTCTATTGATCTGTGTGTCCATTTTTATGCCAATACCATACTGTCTTGATCACTACAGCTTTGTTATACAACTTGAAGTCTGGAATTGTGTTGCCTCCAGCTTTGCTTTTCTTTTTCAAGATTGCCTTGGCTATTTGGTGTCTTTTGTGGTTCCATACAGATCTGGGGATTGTTTGTTCTAGTTCTGCGAAAAATGCTATTGGTATTTTGATAGGGATTGCATTAAATATGTAGATTGCTTTGGGTAATATAGATATTTTAGCAATATTTGTTCTTCTAGCCATGAGCATGAAATGTTTTTCCATTTCTTGGTGTAATCTTCAATTTATTTCATAAGGGTTCTATAGTTTTTAGAGTACAGATCTTTTTACTTTTGCCTTTTTTATTAGGTTTATTCTTAGGTATCTTACGGGTTTTGGTGCAATTGTAAATGGGATTTATTCCTTGGTTTTTCTTTCTGCTGCTTCATTATTGGTGTTTAGAAATACAACAGATTCCTGTAATTGATCTTGTATCCTGAGAATTTATTGAATTTGTGTATCAGTTCTAATAGGTTTTGGGTGAAGTCTTGGGGATTTTTATACAGGGTATCATGTCATCTGCAAATAGTGAAAGTTTGACTTCTTCCTTGCCAATTTGGATGTCTTTTATTTCTTTGTGTAGTCTGATTGCTATGGCTAGAACTTCCAGTAGTATGTTAAATAATAGTGGTGAGATTGGACATCCCTGTCATGTTCCTGACCATAAAGGAAAAGCTCTCAGTTTTTCCCCACTGAGAATATCAGCTGTGGGTTTTTTGTATATGGCCTTTATGATATTGAGGTATGTTCCCTCTGTCCATACTTGGTTTTTTATCATGAATGGTTATACTTTGTCAAATACTTTTTCTACATCAATTTATAAAATTTCTACATCAATTTACAAAATTTCTACATCAATTTACGAAAGAATCATATGGGTTCTTATACTTTCTTTTATTGTGGTATGTCACATTGATTTGTGAATATTGAATCACCCTTGCAGTACAGGAATAAGTCCCATTTGATTGTGGTGAATGGTTTTTTTATGTACTGTAGGATTTGGTTTGCTAGTATTTTATTAAGATTTTTGCATCCATGTGCATCAGGAATATTGGCCTGTAGTTCTCTCTCTCTCTCTTTTTTAATATTTATTTATTTATTTATTTATTTATTTATTTATTTATTATTTTTTTTACGTTGGCTAATTGAATTTAATTTTTTTTTCTCCCCAAATATGTTTATTTTAATTGTAGTTCTCTTTTTACGGGAGTCTATCTGATTTTGGTATTAGGTTAATGCTGACCTCATAGAGTGAACATGGATGGCTTGTAATTCCTCACCAAGACTTTTTTTTAATAACTTATTTTATTTAAATTCAATTAGTTAACATATATTGTATCATTAGCCTTAGATGTACAGTCCAGTAATTCATCAGTTACATATAACACCCAGTGTTCATTACATCATGTGCTCTCCTTAATATCTATTACCCAGTTACCCCATCCCCCCACCTACTTTCCTTCTAGCAACCCAAATAAACTTCTAGCAAGTTTATTTCCTATAGTTAAGAGTCTCTTGTAGTTTGTCTCCCCCTAAGCAAGACTTTTGAAATGATGATCTCTTCAAATTCTTGATGGCCACCATGGAACAGTGAGGGTTAGGGTACATCATCAGATCCTGCACTCCTTTGGCCACTCTGCAAGGAGTTTCACATTGAAGCTGTTCATGACTGAAAGAGACTGGAGACCTCTGATCCCTCAAGAATCTACTAGAAAAAATATCTACTAGCCATACTGAAGCTTGTAGGAGTTAATTTCTTGCCACAGACCTGAAGCCCATTTAAGACATAGTGGTCATGGACATACTGGTTGGGAAGCTCTTCTGTACCATTTCCTCTCAGCCTTATTCCTCCTCAGCATACCTGAGGGATGTGTCAGTAACACCTTGACTCACAATGGCATATCTTTGAAAAATCCAGGGTAATTCTGTTACATTCCCCAGAGAGACATTCTCCATACTTCCCTCTCTACTTAAGAATGAATATTCTGCACCCTATCTCTTATAAATTTTACCCAATCTACTGGCTGTAACAATCACATCTATGGCTGATGTTCCCACCTACATGCTCAGCCCCAACCTCTCTCTTGGGCCATCCCACATTTCCTGCTTCCCAAATTTCATTATCATGTACATGTCTTGCCAACATTTTACAGTTAGTACGTTTCAAACTGAACATAGATAGTAAGTTTTAGGCACTCTAAAATGTTGTAGTAAAAGTATACTTTTTTAAAATTGTGTTTAGTTAGCCACTATATAGTACATCATTAGTGTTTGATGTAGTATTCAGTGATTCATTTGTTACGTATAACACCCAGTGCTCATCACGTCCTTAATACTCATTACTTTTCAAAGAAATCTTCCTATTGCCAGTTAGATTCCCACCCCTCCCCCCCCCCCCCGCCATCTTATACATTTCTACAAGAGTAAACTTCTAAGAATAGCCCTCTGTACTTTCTTGGGGTGCTTGTGACTTGCTACTTCATACTGTTATTATGTATGAACCTGCATTATTGCACTTCCTCGTCTATAATTTCTTTGAGGGAAAATTATACCATATTTTCTGTGCCTGCTGCAACAAATTGCCAGTAAGTTGGTGGTTCAACACAACTTAAAACAGCTGTGAAATTCTCTCAGTTCTGGAGGCTAGAAGTCTGAAATCAAAGTGTTAGCAAGACCACACTCCCTCTGGCAGCTCTAGGAAAGAACCCTCCTTTGATCCTCCTGACTTCTGGTGGCAACTGGCAATCCTTGGCTACTGGCTGCGTCACTCCAGGGTCTGCTCCATCTTCACATGACTTTCTCCTCTCTGTGTCTGTCTCTTGTCCCTTTCTTTCCTTTTTTTTCCAGGTTGTTTGTTTGTTTGTTTGTTTGTTTATTTATTTTAAGAGAAAGAGAGTGACAAAGCACAAGGACAGGGAGTGGCAGAGGGAGAGGGAGAAGCAGGCTCCCCGCTGAGCAGGAGCCTGATGTAGGGCTTGATCCCAGGACCCTGAGATCATGACCTGAGCCAAAGGCAGAGGGTTAACCAATTGAGCCACCCAGGTGCTCCTCTCACCTCTTTCTTACAAGGTTACATGTGATGACATTTAGGACCCACCCAGATAATCCAGCACAACTTCCTGTCTCAAGATCTTTAACTTAAGCTCATCTGCGAAGACCATCTTCCCAAATAAGGTAACATTCACAGGTTCCAGGAACTAGGACATGGACATCTTTGGAAAGCTATTTTTCGATCAACCACAACATCTTGGAGTAAGTGTTCTTAAGAGTCATGAGTAATATTTTCAAGTTCAGATATTTTGGTTTGCTTCAGGATTGGTGAAATAAAAAGAGATAACTAGGGGCACCTGGGTGGCTCAGTTGGTTGGGCAACTGCCTTCGGCTCAGGTCATGATCCCAGAGTCCTGGGATCGAGTCCCACATTGGGCTCCCAGCTCCAGGGGGAGTCTGCTTCTCCCTCTGACCTTCTCCCCTCTCATTCTCTCTCTCACTATCTCTATCTCAAATAAATAAATAAATAAAAATCTTAAAAAAAAAAAAGAGAGAACTAGTGTTAAATCAATGTATACAAAGCAAAAATCATACCTCATTCAATGTTCTGCTCAGTAACTAGCACAGAGATATAGTATTGGACAAACCAGCCAGGTGCTACCTATATGTTCAGAGCAGAATCAAACCAGACCTGCTTTTTTCAGTGTAGTGGATCTGCATTATGTCAAGATCAGGACATGTTCATCCCATAACTCCAAGGGCCATCCTTCTAAGTCACAGTAAAGCAAAATTTCTGACACATTTAACACTAATCAATTCTAACATTTTTACAGAAAAATGTTCTGATTTTGCTTCATTTTGTTTTTAAACATTTTCAAATCATGTCTGTCAAAAACATTGATTTATTCAATTCACCATATAGTTATAGAGTGCTTAGCACTATGATAGATTAAATGAAAAAAAATGAAATATGTACATATGTAATTTAAATGAATTCTGTCACTAAGCATAACTATGAAGTAGGTGAAATCTTTAGGGGTATAGTTCTATTTTCCCAAAACAATTTGATCCTTTAGGTATCTACTGTCTTCATACTTGTGTAACTGTGTATATATAGAAAGACGTGTCAAACATAATGTTAATATAAAGTATTATATTGCATAAGGCCAAACCGAACAGAATTCTCCAAGAAGACAGGTCTTTATTATTTTATATTCTAGCTCTCAGTTTTTCAGGCTTTCAGAACAGATGTAAGTGGTGTTATTTTTGAGAAGGGAAGCACATCATATAGGTGGTCAAGCCAAATAGATGTTTAGTTACTTCCTCCATGCGTAAATGCAGTCCTGATTCTGATTACCATAAGCCATATAAATAAGTCAGGACATGTCATGAGTTAGACTTCAGGACTGTATTAAACTGAAGAGGGAAACAAAAATCAATGGGATGAGGAAGTAAAAAGTAAATCCCCTAGTCTATAATTTCAGAAAATTATTGCAGTTCTTTTTTCTTCCCTCTTACTAATTAGAAGTTTTAGCACACAACCTTTCTGTTGTACTTGAGCAGAGAAGCAGGAAAATCCATTAGCAGTTCAGTAGTGCTGTTGGCAGCCCTGTCACATTGTAGCTCTTGGCCGTATCGAGGGAGCTCATTAGGATTTGGAGGCTTCATGCAAGCATGAAGTCATGGACTTTTGGCAATGTTAGTTCGTTTGCATGGGACAATATCCCAGTTTCTACATCCTGACCCATTCGGACCTGTATGTCCTGCTTCATAAGGCATCAATGTACCACTCTACTATGGTCTGATATTTATTTGGAATCAATATTTTTCCTTTCCCTTAAAAAACATTTCTACAATATTGAAAAAAAAATTAGTTTCTTGCTAATTAGACTCCTCAAATGTCAAGAAAGGGAATCTAGTAGTAATAGAAAAGTATAATCATAGATAAATGACTCACCAGTGGATGGAAGAATATGTGCGTGTGGATTTTATGCTATGGGTTGTTTATATGTCTAATATGGTTAAAAATAGAAGTGAAATTTTTTCCTTACCACAAATGGGTAGGGTTCTGGCCAGTTCCTTAGCGATTTAAATAGGCTACACAGTATATCACATGGAGAACCGAGAGTTTAATAGCAAAGTGTTCTTTAACTATCTGTTGACATTAAATCTATCCCCCATCCCTATCACTTGGATAGAATGACTCTTCATTCATTCATCCATCCATTTCAACAAACATTTATACAGTACCTATTATGCAGAAGGCAGGTGAAAGACAGAAGTGAATAGTCACTAGAACTGTGGCATGGTGGAAGCACAGGCATGGAAACACTGACGTCAGCCAGGCCAAGGCACCAAGAGGTGCCATTCCCTGGAAGGCAACTCTTGCAGGCAGTGCAATGACGGTGCGCAGAGACAGCAGGGTACCTTCTAGGGGCTTAACTGGGGTAAGTTAAGGGAAGAAGCTGCAGAGTCAGGTGGGGGTCAGATTTACAAGCCCAAATCAGGATTTTGTTATATTCTTAAATTAACCTGAAGTATTTTGAACTACTGACAGATTTAATATAAGAATTGATTTCCACTAGGAAATTAAAGCTAAGAATGGCTTAAGATGCCTTTTCTGACACAGGTAAAGAGAGAAAGATATTTTCTCCCCAAGATGCTTTGAGGAAAAAAAGTGCCAAAAAAGTTTGGAAAACAGTATTAGATCCTTTTTTTTTTTTTTTTTTGGAGATTCTCTATTTATATTAGCATATTAAGAGCATATTAAGGGCATGTGAAAAGCTGGTAACATACAAATCATTCTAGTTTTCTTTAAGTCTTTTAAACTTTTTAATAATAGTAGGAGCGCCTGGGTGTCTCAGTTGGTTAATAAGCCTCTGCCTTCTGCTTAGGTCATGATCCCAGAGATCCTGGGATGGAGCCTCAAATCAGGCTCCCTACTCAGCAGGGAGGCTGCTTCTCCCTCTCCCCCTCCCCCTTCTTGTGCTCAAGCTCGCTCGCACTCTCTCTCTGTCTCTCTCTCTGTCAAATAAATAAAATCTTTTAAAAATAATAATAATTGCAACATAAAAGAAGAGGGCTTCCCCAGTACCTAAACTCTATGCTTATATTCATGACTGAATTAGGAAATCCTACAGATGGGTTTGGGTAATGACTGATGATAAATCTCAGCATTAGCTCCACTAAAAACCGAAGAGATGACAGAGGACAGATAGTGCTTTTCTGCCATGTACACTGACCAGTGCTTTCTAACTAAATCATCTTTTTTTAGAACTTTTTTAAAAACAAATGCAATGTCCCTATTTTCTTTGGCATCTAAATATCATCTGTGTTTTACAATTGTTTTTCTTGCCTCCAACATGTTAATGAAAATGGAAACTTCTATTTTTTTTCAGTAAAGTAGAAATTGCTTAGTCATTTTAGTAAGCAATGTAACTACATCTGTTACCCGAAAAGTATGTAGTCAGAAAAATAAAATCTTAATTATATGAAACATTACTTCTGGCCTGGTGTATAGTGATACATCCTCTTTTGGCTCAATAATATGGTACACATTTGGTGTAGGAAAAAACATTTAGCACTGAATCAGTTCTTTGATGTTGAAGGCTAGTATTGAGAAAGATCCCAGAGAACATTAATTCAGACCAAATGAAGGGCGTTGTGAGATGATGCTAAATCTTCTTATCTTGTAAGGATGGTTCTGTCTGTTCCTTTCCTCTTCTCCCTTATTTTTTCAAAATCTGCCTCCAGTACTGTTGATATTTTGCTCTCTCCCATTATTCTTAGTGGTTGAAGAAAGCTGGACACTCATCCTTCTTTGTCTCATTTCCTACCTCAGCTATTGGAGAATAGCTAGAGAAGAGCTTGATGTAGCAGCATAGACGGGCAGTCTTCACTCTGCTCCTGTAAGCTGTAGCACAAATTTCAGGGGAAAGGAATGAAGACGCTAGTCTAAGTTGAAATTCTGCTACTAACTAATCATGTCATCCCAGTGAGATGAGGTTTCAGTTCTGTAACTAACCAACTTTTTGGCCTATTTTCGGCAATTTTTTCTTTGAAATACATTTAATAGATGCCTAACTTTGTACTTTTACTTATCCATTTAAATAATCCATTATTTATGAAATATCTACTATGTGCTAGCATTGTTGAGAGGATATAAAAATGAGCAAAATGATATGGTTTCTGCCCTCATAGAGTTACTTTCTAATGAGGAGATCTTAAAATAATGGCAAAGCAAGGGTTCTTCCATCCCATATTCCTATTTTATTTCCTTCCTTTGCTTTTAAATTTTTTTCCTAGCCAGCAGAGCTGCCGACATTGTTTGTAAAAGAAAATGCATTAATGTTAATATAAGAAGTTAGTGTCAGAATATCATTTTTATTTTAAAGGAAGAAAGAATTCCTATAACTTCTGTATCTGGCCATTAGCATGCTTGTTTTAAATATGAAATGGCATTTTATTGGTTTTTCAGTGTATAAACACTGGGATACTGTAGATTCTAACAGCAGCCTTTTGATGTTTCTTTTTCTTTGTAGATTTATCATCACGCATATTAAATATTATCTGTCTTCTAGGTGATCGTTAATAAAAGGAGACTATTTTCTTTGAGGTTTGCCCTAGGCATAGAATAATATTTTAAGCTGAGTATTGCAGAGTTTTAAACTTCATTATCTTTTAAAACAATTACTATATATTGTATGTATCAACGTTAATAACATTTAATTCCAAAGATTTCAATTAAAATAAGGTCCCAAACAGAATTTGGGAGAAGAAAAACGAGCAAACTTTGCTTATTTTTTTTAAATTTTTTTTTTATTTGGCAGACAGATAGAGATCACCAGTAGGCAGAGAGAGGGGGGGAAGCAGGCTCCCTGCTGAGCAGAGAGCTTGATGTGGGGCTCAATCCCAGGACCCTGAGATCATGACCTGAGCCGAAGGCAGAGGCTTTAACCCAATGAGCCACCCGGGCGCCCCAAACTTTGCTTATTTTAATTCATCATTATTAGGCTCCAGATCATGGCTCAGCAAACTTGAAGATACTTATTACATTGTGCCTGTCTGTGGGTGGTGTTAAGCATGTGGGTAGACTTCCCTTTTCCTTACATGATATCAACAGAGACTTTTGCCTGAATTCAGCTCTTTTTGCATGCTTAAGAAAGGTCATATGGATTTTCCCACTATATTCACTGCGACATGCTTATCAGTTATCAGAAGTTCCATTTAGCATTTACAATTTGGGCAGCTGTTGTGAGTTTGAAAACACTGTAGGGACAGAATTTGGGAAGATGAAGAAGGGCAGGTTAGATGCTGAGAAAAGTCTCCTTGTTGTATTGAGATGCTGAGAAAAGTCTCCGTATTGCTGGTATCTTCCAGGGTGCCCAATGTTTGTATCCTTCAAAGAGATACATGGGACATAATGCCTCCATGTCTTAATTCTAATGTACACTTCCTTCCCTTCTTCCTTTCTTCTTTCACAAGCATTAATTGAACACGTGCAGTTGTGCAGAGAATGAAGAATGCTCCATCATCTACCCATACCATCTGACAATCAAATGTATGGATATTTTAGTCATATACTCACTTTTTATTATTTTGTTATTATTTTTATTGTGGTAAAATAGACATAACATAAAAGTTAACCACTTTAAGGTGCACAGTTCAGTGGCATTAAGTGCATCTACATTGCTGTACAGCCATCTCCAGAACTTCTCATCTTCCCAAACTGAGACTCTCTATCCTTTCAGCAACAGCTTCACATTCTCCTCTAGCCCCTGCCAATCACCATTATACTTTTTATCTCTATGACTTTGACTACTCTAGGTACTTCAAATAAGTAGAATGATATAATATTTGTCCTTCTGTGTCTGGCTTATTTCACATCACATCTCTTTAAGGGTCATTCATATTGTAGCTTGTTCAGAATTTCCTTTCTTTTTAAGGCTGAATAATGTTCTAGGGTGTGTGTGTGTATGCATGCGTGTGTGTGTGTGTGTGTGTGTGTGTGTGTGTGTGTATAAACTCCTGATTTCAGCTCAGGTCATGATATTGGGGTTGTGGATTGAGTCCCACATCAGGCTCTGCGCTTAGCAAGAGGTCTGCTTGGCCCTCTCCCTCTGCTCATCACCCTGCTCGTGCTCTCAATAATCAAACAAACAAACTCAGTTTCTTTCCGTAGTTGTTTCTAATGGTGGTCACAGTAGAAAAATATCTCACGAAGACACAATATCCAAATTGAAGATGCACATTGTTGGTTATGCCTGCTCAATCACAGTGCTGGTTTTTCAATTCCATTCACCAGTTATGCAAAGATTTTAGTTATAATCACCCACCAGATGTCTGTCTTCCATGATATCAATCAGTTGTTTATGCAAACTCATCCAAAGTTCCTGAATTTTATGTATTTTTATAAGTGGATATAGATTCACTGAAATTCCACATGTGGATGATTTGAAACAGGTTTGAAAAATTCATTGTCAACTTTTAAAATGTGAGCACATAAGAGGATTGTTATGGGTGACCTACATTATTGTCAGTTATATGATCATTTAATAATGGAAACAATTTCAAACATCCATTGTTCAAAATACTCTACCCAGAGTATGTTTCTTTCAAGAAACTGTTATTTCCTCACTTATTATCAAAATCTAAATTATCAAAATGGCAGCTTTACCTTGAAGGGAATAATTAAGGGTATTTACATCTTTGAAAGTATCTTCCAACTGCATATCCTTGCAACCACTTGTCATCCCAGAAAAGATGGCAAATTTGGAACATGGTGTTTTTGTATAAAAAAAATGTAATACCTTTATATTTAACAAATATTATATATATTTTGTCACAAATAGGGGGAAAAGCCCTCTTTGTCATTTAAAAGATTACAGTGGTTATTTCTCATGTCATAACAAAGTATTGTACAAGAGTCATTATTTTAAAATCTTGTCTTCATGGGAAAGTTGGCTATATTTTTGACATCTCTAGCATTTGGTGCACTTCTAGCTTCAACTTCTTTGCTAGAACATCTTGACTATGAATGATTTAGTGCAGGATTTCATATGTGAAAATGTTTCTATGCCTTCATCACAGAATATTTTTTATTCCACTTGAAGTAGCCATTCCATTAAGCAAAAATTTCTTAAATCATTGTTTCTATAAAGAAGTTACCATTGAGGGGGCACCTGGGTAGCTCAGTTGGTTGGGCGACTGCCTTTGGCTCAGGTCATGATCTGGAGTCCCGGGATCGAGTCCCACATCAGGCTCCCAGCGCCATGGGGAGTCTGCTTCTCCCTCTGACCTTCTCCTCTGTCATGTTCTCTCTCTCTCTCTCTCAAATAAATAAAATAAAAAAAAAAAAAGAAGTTACCATTGAGAATGTATCTTCTTTGGTATATGTTTTCCTTTGTTTTTCATAAGAAAATGAGTTATCTTTGTATTTCTTTTTTAAAACAGACTAATAATATCATAAGCTGATTTCTTAGCAATATGGTTTTTTTTTAAAGATTTTATTTATTTATTTGACAGAGAGAGATCACAAGTAGGCAGAGAGGCAGGCAGAGAGAGGGGGAAGTCTTCTCTCTCTGCCTGCCTCTCTCATATACCACACTTCCTCTCCCCGCTGAGCAGAGAGCCCGATGCGGGGCTCCATCCCAGTAACCTGAGATCATGACCTGAGCAGAAGGCAGAGGCTTTAACCCACTGAGTCACCCAGGCACCCCTTAGCAATATCTTTACTTTTCTCTGTCTATACAGAAAATCTATAATATATAACTTATTTTAATATTTATTTCTTTACATCTTTAGCAATGTTTGCTGAGAATCTTTTGGTTACATTTGCTGTAAAGGAATATATTTCAGCTTGTCTCCATAGTGATTTTCTTGTATTTCAAGTATATTTTTTTTTACCATAATAGGAAGAATAAGTATTTATCCAATAATACATGGCTTTTTAAAATTTTTAATCTTTCAGTATTAGGGAAGGAGACTCAAAAGAGGCTTCCAAACATTTTCATTAATTGTAATGAAGTTTTGTGAAGTACTGAATTGACTGTTGTCTGACTTTACCCATGTCATTGTAGGGAGTTCACCAGAGGATGTGGGTGGGAGAGCACTCTCCAAGGAGGGGAAGGAGCAGATGCAGATATATGATTCTGTGAAAAAGGTGGGCAGCTTGGAAACCCACGAATAACTCTGCTTGATCACCAAAAGATGAGTGTAAAGGGACCATAGGTGATGAGATTGAAAATGACAGCAGGTGCCAGATCTGAGGTTTTCTTTAGGTGGAGCTGCAATGAAATGAAACAGCCCAGGTTCTTTATCACACAGAACCTGAGGTGAGGATTAAATGCTAATGCTTTCCTGGAGAGGTAATCTGAGGTCAGTGAGACTGAGAGAAAGTGCAATAAGTCAGGGAAGGATAGGAGGTAACACAAGAGCTTCATTAGGAAGCAGCCATCACTTCACAAACAGAGCCAGTTTCTCAGCTGCATGAAACAGCTCTAGATAGGCTTTACAGAAGAGTTGTACCTCAGAGCATTCCATCAGAGGGTGTAAGGAAAGAGAATTTATCTGCTAGCATCTTCCCCTCTCTTATCTCCCATTGAACAGAGCTAACCCATGGGTATTAACTACTTTCTACTTTTGGAATGCATCACTACGACCTTCTCAAGAGCCAGATTGTGTGCCTTGAAGTATGGTGTACCATCTGAGTCAGAAATTGGTCACTGCGGGAGTGATTGAGACAAAACATATAGCCAAGGGTTGATTGACAAGTGAGGCTGAGAGAATCTGAAGTAGTATATAAGATGTGCCCAGTACAGATGAGTTCTTGTGCTCCTCAGATATGCTTGTAACCTTCCACCATGTGTGGCTTTTTTGATATAATATTGGGCTTCCATTGTTGTGAGAACAAATTGCCCTTACTGCTTCCCCACAGAAAGGAGGAACAAATCAGCCAGTCACAGAATTCCTCTCAGGAAGGTAACTTGTGATTTCCAGAAAGAAGGCAAGTGGATTAGTGAAATAAGCTATAATCCCTCTATGGGGGCTGGTTCTGAGGCTCTAATTGATATTTATCATCTCTCCTCTATCGCACATTCTATACTTCACTCATCCTGGGTCAGCTTTTGCTGGTCTATGTTGCTTTCTTGGTGAGGTGACCTAGAACTCCCAGGAGGTCTGACCCTTTGTTTATGCTGTACTTTTTAGGTCATGGTTACTGCATTATTCCATTAACCACTATCAGTGGGTATGTAAGAACTGAGAGAGACCCATTGGATCCCTTGGATTTCAGACATTACCCCCTTTGAAGCCATTCTGTGGTGGTAACACCAACTCTTTAACTAGTTCAATAAGACAGTAAATCATTTCCTTATCTTTTGGACTATTGCATTAATGCTCAAAACGGTCAGGCGGCAGTCATAACTTTAAGTTCAGTGGGACTCGTATATATACAGTAACAGAAGTATCCATTTTCTGGGAACTAAGACCTCTATTTGGGAAGGATCTTAGATTTCAGGGAGTAGAAGCATAAATACTATCAATGGACCCCTGTGTTTGAAGATGAGGGGGCAACTTGAACTTCTCTTGCTTCCTTACTCCATATATTCTTATTGTTATATAGTACTATATATCAGCTGTTGATTTGGCCAATATATCACTTCTTGGAAGACAGCACCCAAACCTCACAAGATATTGGATCCATAGTTGAGCCTTCAACAGGCTGTTTGTCATTCTGTTAGTCTGGCTGCTTCTAGATAGTGTACATAGTATTATCTTTGAGTCTCTTGGTAACAAGTGACTTTTACACCTCTTTGCCTATAGAAAAACATTCCACAATGGAGCTAACACTGTGTGGAAAACATGTTGAAGGATAAAGCATGCTGTAGGTTCTTTGATGGTGATGTTGATAAAGGCACTGCAGGTAAGAAAGGCAGCCCTGTATCCAGAGTATGTATCAGTTTTGGTATGGGTTAATAATTACTGTCCCTCCAATGTGGAAAAATTGACTTGCCACTAGATAGGTTGTTGGATGACACCTACAGGTTGGTGATATGTTGAGGGCACATCTTTAGTCTCTGATGCTGGCACATTGGCCACTCCTAAGTGACAGTAGCTAGATTAGTCATGATGACAAGAAGGCCTTGTTATTAGTCCCATGCACAGTCTTCATCTTTGCTACCCTGCCTACTCTGTTTGTGGCTTATTGCACAAGCACTGGACTGGTCAAGGAGACTATTCAGGGTCATCTTGTCAGACCTTCTTTCAGAGTCACCCACATTTGGGGCTATAATATGGTAACGGTCCATTTCCAGCTATACCAACATAGCACTCTGATGTACTATGAGCCAGTCCTGTGTCGTCTTCTTCTGAAACTTAGTCAACCCAGAAATTCATGGGTTGAAGGAGAAGCATTGATGTAGTAGAAGTGGGAGGCAGAGAGTCTGGGCCAGCAGCTGACAGTAATTTACTCATAATTTTGGACCTGCTCCATCCCCATCACAAATGTGCCCATAGTAGCTTGCCGCTGTGTCTATCCAAGAGTATGATTGGGTGGCTCTGAGAGCCTGCTGTGTTGCACAGAGGCCACACTTCCTCAGTCTGCCCCAATGATTGATCATAGCAAAGATAGTAAGGCAGGTCTATTCCTGGAAGATAGTGATTCCTCTAAGAGGAAATTTTAGCTTGAGGACTTCCTGGTGGCCCTCCCAGCATTTCCTTATGTACTGGAGTCTAAGGTGCTTCTATCCAAACTTCCTTCTTTCTCTCCTTCAATCAGGATCAGATCTGCAACACATGTTTAATTGAATCTTGGTTTTTCATTCTTGGAGAACCTGAACTAGTGTGTGGTGCTTCGTCTGAGCCAGGGAGTGGTGGAGGGGAGTTAGAAGCTCCAGGCCTTGGCCTCAGGCAGAAGGTATCTGTAGAAGGTATCTCAATATGCATTGAGATATTTGCATATTGATATTTGCATTGAGATATTTGAAGTAGCTATAGTTAAGGTAATTAAGACGGAGCAAGTGGCAGAGGCCCAGGAGACAGGGAGGCTGAAAGATCTGAGGGGGTGCATAAGATATGTCCAGTGTAGAAGGTTTTCAACAACAGAATTAGATTTGCAATTTTAGGCAGATCATTTGGTACTGAAATGAATGGACCGGAAAGAAGCAAATATAATAACAGGGAGACTGGTTAGGAGATAATATTCTAGGCAAGGGATAATGAGTGTGTGAATTACAGTAGTGACATTGAAAAGGAAGATAAGGGGATAGGTAAGACATTGAGAATGGAGGAAGAGGACAGGGAAAATCAAAAAGACTTAGTGATAGTGAGGTCAGACAAGGGGGAAAGAGAAGAGACAAAGCTGATTCTTTGGCTACTGGTTCAAGAACTGAGAGGATAAAGAATACAGTGGGAAAAAGACTTCTTTTTTTAATACTAAAGCTTTTCTGGTTACATTGAGGTGAGGTGTCTATTTAACATCCGTGTGAGCTGTGGGAAGTATAGATTTGGAGCTCAGGAGCTGAGGAGGGAGTTTGAATAACAGGTGCAGACTTTGAAATTTTCAGCCTTAAGGAGAAGCTGTGAGCAAGGATGAAATTGCCCAGGCAGAACGTAAAGAGAAGGGGCCTCATGAAAGTCTGGGGCTCATCAATGTTTAGTGGAAGGATTGATGATGAAGAGACCAGGCAAGAGAGTAGAACTGAGATGCAGCAAGAAAACTGGAGTCCTGGATGCCAAGGGTATAAAGAATTTCATGAAGGGAGTCATCAATAGTGTTGGGTACACTGGAGCAAACAAGGTAAGGACTGAAAAATAGGCACTTGTTCCTATTAGCAGTCCTAACAAGATTTCTAATCCAGGCAGAAGCCAGATGACAATGGGATTTGAAAATGAAAAGAAAGTATAAAAGCAAAGATGGAGAAATGTGCTATTCTTTCAGTCAGTTGAGTATGAAGTGGATAGGCAGAATTCAAAGAGGACTTTCTTTGTTTTCTGTTCATTTATTTTATTTTATTTTTTTAAATTTATTTATTATTAGAGAGAGAGAGACTGAGAATGAGAGGTGAGAAGGTCAGAGGGAGAAGCAGACTTCCCGCAGAGCCCGGAGTCCGATATGGGACTCGATCCTGGGACTCCGGGATCATGACCTGAGCCGAAGGCAGTCACTTAACCAACTGAGCCACCCAGGCGCCCCATTTATTTTTTTTAAGATGACTGAGACATGTGCACATTTCTAGGCTAATGGGAAAGAGCCAGTAGAAAGGGACAGGTGGAAGTTACAGATGAGGGAAGAGAGTGAGACAAGGTAAGGCTCAGATGATAATAGTTTCTGTCTATTATTCTGTTTTATGACAGTCTCTAGGTGAAGAGAGAAAAAAGAATTTCTTCTGAATGAGCTTCTTGATGTAAATAAGCTCATACATTAATGTCAGGGATCATTCTTCAGTTCCCAGAGGATCCTGTGCATCTACAAAGAACATGGCAATGGCTGACTCAGATGGAGCAATCATAGCCTCTGCTGAGCATAAATGAAATAATCAGGTAGAATCTGCATAACTCATCCATAAAAAATTCCTGTAACCATCCAGTCCTATTTCTTTCCAGTTCTCAAACAATGGGACATTTTATTAATCAGAGAAAAAATTTATCTAAAAACCCACTGTAAGGAAAGCTTTAGTTTAATCTCTCCTGTGTCACATTCCATTATGACAGATGTGTCTCATTGTAGGTTCTTATTTACATAGCACACAGACATATTGTCATTACAGATAATTAGTCTCAAAAGCATTAGCTTTTAAAACAATCAAGTTTAAATCTCTCATTCATCAGCATGTTAAGGAAAAATATGCCCCCTCCCCCATTAGGTTCTGGGTCTGATTTTATTTCTACTCAAGCTCTTTGTCCTCATGTTTTCAAGTAGAGGGGAGGCACCCAGAGATTCAGATGAAGCTATTGTCCCAGCATTCTAAAACTTCTGACATTCTTTTCTGTGAAAATAATTGAATCACCGAATTTGATGAAAGGTCCCTGAAATATCAGAAAACAGATTTTCTGTGAAGTCTATGAATATAGCTATTAACAAAATGAATTTTAAAGTCAAAGGAAAATATCTTGGATTCTTTTCAGCTTGGCTGTTTCTTCACTGAGAAGTATTTTAAGAATAAGCTACTGCATTTTGACAAAGATATGATACATAGGGACCTTTTTGTAAAAGACCACATTGAGATGTGAAAATATAAAGAATATAAATTTGTCTTGAATGTCTTCTAAGAGATTTTACTTCACAAATATGCACTAGAAGGGTCTCAGCTATTCCATTTTACAGTATATTTTTTGGTAATGCTCTTCTGGTTAAGCTTTAAGGTACTGAAGTAATAGTAAAATGCTATACTATTTTAGTGAAAAGTTCTTTCCTAATTCTGGAATTAGAAGTGTGTGTGCAGGTCACTCAGTATCCATTGGGTAGTTATGGAATTAAATTTCTGCAGAGATAGTCATTTACAGATACTCCTATTCAGAAGTTGTTTTCTATGAAAATATCAGGAATATTAATGTATAGAGATCTATATTAAAAACTATAGGGAAGGAAAAATGAAAATGTTCAGAACACATGGCATTGGAGTTACCAAAGGAGAAAATATAGGAAAGGTAATGCATGGTGAGATAATGGATGATGATTTCCCAGAATTAATGAAAGGCATGAATCTTTAGATACAAGAATAATAAAAATCCCCAAGCACAATAAATAAAATTAATCCACATCTAGGCATATCATAATGTCTTAAGTTCTTACAAGTAGGAAGAGATAAAGTTGCCTATACAACTTTATAATTACTCTTGGTTCTCAACTTCTAATGAGCCCCAGAATGACCCGCAAAGTTAGTAAATAAGCATGTAGGTGAGTTCCCACAATATTTAGGTTCTGATTCAATTGGTCTAGGATGGGATCTGAGATCTACGTTTTTAACAAGCTCCACAGACAACACTTTTGGTGGCACTATTCATTTGTGAGAGGGAAGAGGTTTATTAATTTGTGAGAGGGAAGAGATGTTTCCACATCAACAAAGGGGAGAGGTCCTAAGATGGAAAAAATTATTTTCAAAAATGCTGAAAGAAAAGAAGTGTTAGGGCTCCTGGGTGGCTCAATGGTTTAAAAAGCCTCTGCCTTCAGCTCAGATCATGATCTGTGTCCTGGCGATCGAGCCCCACGTTGGGCTCTCTGCTCAGCAGGGAGCCTGCTTCCCCCTCTTTCTCTGCCTACTTGTGATCTCTCTCTCTCTGTGTCAAATAAATAAATAAAATTTAAAAAAATAATTTAAAAAAAAAGAAAGGAAGTGTTTATATGGTAATACATACCTAGTTAAAATTTCATTCAAGAAATGAATATAAAAGACAAAATAAATTTTCAACAAACAAGTATTGAGATTTTATTACCAATAGACCCTCTTTAAAGGAGCTTCTAAAGGACTTTAGAAAGAAAAACAAAGAAAGATATGTGTGAAATGCAAGAAGGAATGATGACCAAAGTTTCACATGTGGATAAATCTAAAATGTGTCTATGACAAAAATATTTAATTTTGCATGTAACAAAGTTAAGAGAGAATTAGAAATGGGGTAAAACTATCTGGTGAGTTGAGTGATTTTAGGTAAAGCTTTCTTTTTTTTTAATATTTTATTTATTTGACAGAGAAACAGTGAGAAAGGAAACACAGAGGGAATGAGAGAGGGAGAAGCAGGCTTCCTGCCCAGCAGAGAGCCTGATGTGGTGGGGGGAGGGAGGGAGCTCGATCCCAGGACCCTGGAATCATGACCTGAGCCGAAGGCAGATGCTTAACAACTGAGCCACCCAGGCACTCCTAGGTAAAACTTTCTAAGATTTTTGTTTGTTAGAGGAAGGTGGACATATTAACTTTTTTAAAACTGTCTATAAATATTAAGTTACTAAAAATTATCACAGTGAATAAAAAATATAATGAATAACTTAAAAATCAAGTGTATCTGCCAAAAACTTACAGCAAATATCATCTTACTGTTACATCGTTAGAAACATCACCTCCTTTAAAATCGTCATGAGACAAGGATGCCTATTACAACAGCATTAAGTCAACATTGAATTGGAGGTCCCAGTTGATACATAAGAAAAGAGAAAATGATATGAAAGATATAAAGATAAGAAAGAAAGAATAGGGGCACCTGGGTGGCTCAGTGGGTTAAGGCCTCTGCCTTCGGCTCAGGTCATGATCTCAGGGTCCTGAGATCGAGCCCCTCATCGGGCTCTCTGCTCGGCGGGGAGCCTGCTTTCGCCTCTCTCTCTCTGCCTGCCTCTCTGCCTACTGGTGATCTCTCTCTGTTAAATAAATAAAATATTAAAAAAAAAAAAAAAGAGTTGGGTTCTTAGTAGGAGGGAGTGTGATTTGCCTGCTTTTAAAAAAAAAAAAGGAAGAAAGAATAAAGTTGTAATTAGTCATAGATAGTGATTGTCTAGATTAAAAAAGAGAAAATAATGGCACATTATTATCATTAATGAGGGACATCACGTTAGTGCAGGTTGCTGTCCCCAAGTCAGCAGAAGCTATTGCTATGCCCTGTGTTCCTGCTGGGAGATGGAAGGAGGAGCTCTGGTTTCCAGTATTTATTAGGTGAACTCTGGGCCTGGGATACGCATTTTTTGTCACTGTTTTCCAGACACTGAATTATTGTCGCTGTGACATACAGGTTTCAATAAAGCTTTATAAAGATAATGGGAAAAAAACTAATAAGAGACATCAGCAAGTTCACTAGATACACACTCTATAAAAAATAAATTGCATTCCATATAAGAAATAAATATTTAAGCTATATGGTTAAATAAAACATGCCATTTAAAATAGCAAAACAAAAAAATAAATAAAATAGCAAAACATATGAAGAATTAGAAGTAAATCCAACAAAACATGACAGTGACCTTAGAATGTTCATGTTAAGTCATAATATACTTGCTTATGTTAAGATTTATAGGGGCGCCTGGGTGGCTTAGTGGGTTGAAGCCTCTTCCTTCCGGCTCTCTGCTCAGTGGGGAGCCTGCTTCCCCCTCTCTCTCTGTCTGCCTCTCTGCTTACTAGTGATTGCTCTCTCTCTGTCAAATAAATAAATAAATAAATAAATAAAAATCTTAAAAAAAAAAAAAAAAGACTTGGGGCACCTGAGTGGCTCAGTGGGTTAAAGCCTCTGCCTTCTGCTCAGGTCATGATCTCAGGGTCCTGAGATCGAGCCCTGCATCGGGCTCTCTGTTCAGTGGGGAGCCTGCTTCCCCTTCTCTCGCTCTGCCTGCCTCTCTGCCTACTTGTGATCTCTCTCTCTCTGTAAAATAAATAAATAAAATCTTAAAAAAAAAAAGATACCTCTTTATAACACTCAAAGCTATCTGGAGGAAAAAAAGGGTTAGTAAAAGGATAATAGTTAATATAGAGTGTGCTAGATCAGCAAACAGATTGAACACTTGCACAGACATATAGCCAAATGCTGTTTGGAGCCTCTACCCGCACCCCCACCAACTTTTCCACATATGACCTTTAATAATAGGCTTTTCTGGTTATCTCTAGATTTTTCAAGGGATCTGAAGCCTAAAGGGATTGATGTCTGTAATACATTAGTTTCTTCATTAATGAGAATTTTGGGAATATAGGTTATATGAAAAATGAAGTTCCTTCAAATAATACTGGGCAGTCAGTGTTTTTGGTTTTTGTTGGTTTGATTTTTGAAAGCTGTTCTCCAGTCATCTCAGGTAGAGAAATGATTTAAATTTTATGAAGGTGACCAGTAAGATAAATTAATCACTTTAGTTTGGTGCGAATATTGTGGATTATAATTAAAATTTTTTCTAGAAAAAAAGAAGTGAGATTTACTTTTATCTTGTGGTCCTCTCCTGTTCATTTCTATGAGATTCTGAGATTTTCTTGGAGAAGATGATTCAGGTGTTTTGGGTTTCTCTCCCACGCCTGTGGTGTTCAGTGCTTCTCATCTATTGTTGGGGCTGAACTGAAATGCTTTGCTTTGACCATCACACCATGAGAGTAGATAAAGGGCATCTTTGAGGCTAGTTATATCTGCGGCCCTCAGCCAGAAGAGGCTGTCCTGGAAAACTGCAGCGGCCTCTTAATAGTAAGCAGTTCCTTGCCAGCTGTGGAGGTTGAAAGGCAAATGGGCTTTGAAGGCACAGCAACCTGAAAACTGCTTGATGACCTTTCCTGGCTGGGATTGTCCCAGGAAGAGGCTATTGTGGGGAGGGAGCAGAGGGGCTTGGCCAGTTACTCCCGATCAACATGTCTTTGCTCTTTTTTTTTCTTTTTTTCATCTTTCTCAATCTCCACTGCAAACATGAACTTTGAATTGCATTTCATTTCTTTTTCTGTTATAGAACCAAAATAACATGGTTTACATTTTCTTTACTCAAAATCTGAGGTTATTTGGAAAGCAAATAGTTTGAGTAGCCTCCTGGGTAATTTGCATAAAATGTAGTGCCTGAGAGATTCTGTTAAATGGAAATGGAAAATTGTTATTCACTCCTGATCAGTTTCCATTTTCATTTTTTTCATTTTCACTTTAATTACTGAGCTTCCTTTCTCTGAAATCAAGGCTCTAAAACAAGCCTTAATTATCCATTTTTAACTGTAGGAAGACTTATTATTCAAAGAGCAGCTAGCAATCCAGAATAGATGCTATTTCATTCATATTTTAAAGGGTTAGTCAGAAATATTTCTTCTAATGGGAATATTTTGTAGAAAAGGCCACTAGACCAAAAGGTAGACAGCTGAAAGAATAAAGATTTTAAGTAAATCCGTAACAGAGGAAGATGACTAAATCTTCTGAACTCTAGTGGCATAATCCCCATGGAGTAAATGAATTAAATTAACATAATTGGAATAGAAACAATCTTTGCATTCATATAGCATCTTAGATTTTTTCTAAGATCTCTTTTTGCCTTATATCTTAAACAAATGATTCCTCTAATATAAGTACTCCTAAGCCTCTCTAGTCTTTTAAGAATTAAGAATCTAACACTCTTTATGTGCTTCCCTAGAAGTGATATTCTTTGTAAAATGAGACTTTCTTGATCTATAACCTTAAATTGCAGAACTATATCTAGCTTGAGGTATAAAAACATCATTTTCCTTTTAGCTCTCTGTAGCCTGGTTTATAAAATTTGTTTGCCAAAGAAGTTTTAGGAAATTAAAATTTCTGGAACCCTTTAAAGTAGAAGAGACCTTTTATCTCTTATTTATAGTTTAATGTGGTTCTGCGGGGAGGGAAATGTAAGAGATAAACATAAAGGTATCTTTGGAAAAGAGATGATGAAAATTAGTTGTAGGGATGTTATCCCAGATGTTGGTGGTATCTATAGGTTATTGTTACTCCATAATTTACATCCCCGAATCTCAATGAGACACTCAAACTGATTCTAGGGAGCAGTTTCTCACTTTCTTCATGGGATTATTCACTTTTCCTTACTACTGATCTCCTTTCTCAGCAGATAACATTGCCTCATATTTCACAGTGAGAAGTTGGAGCTTTTCAGGAGCTTTCTCCACTCTTTTTCCTGAGGGTCCATGTTTTTCCCGACTGCTATCACTTGGCTGACACACAAAGTAAGATCTCAACTAGACGTAAGAAGATTATGTTAAATGGGGGCAGAAAAAAAAGATCATTAGAATACTGGGAAACATCTTTTTGCATTTACTTTTTTTGTTTGTTTTATAGCAATAAGCTTTCCATCTCACAGATGATGTAGACTAGCCCTGTACAAGGCACAGTGAACCCAGTGACATCATCGAAAGTGTCTCATTCATGTGTCCTAAGTATTCATTATTTGAGTGAGTGGATTAGGTGAATGAATGAACAAATGTGATCATTCTTTTTTTTTTTTTTTAAGATTTTATTTATTTGACAGAGGGAGGCACAGTGAGAAAGGGAACACAACTAGGGGGAGTAGGAGAGGGAGAAGCAGGCTTCCCGCCAAGCAGGGAGCCCAATGTGGGGCTCCATCCCAGGACTCTGGGATCATGACCTGAGCCAAAGGCAGATGCTTAACGACTGAGCCACCCAAGCACCCCAAATGTGATCATTCTTGAAGTGAATGAATAAATGTAGAGGTGTAAGAAAGTTTTCTACCAAGGATCTTATAATCTAATTTAGAAACATCTGACCATGATATAATAAAGTTTTGAATTGTGTGGGTAAAAATTTAGAGATAAGATAATATATAAGAAGATGCTAATTATATAGTCCAAGTAGGATAATTCAGTTTTTGTTTTTGTTTTTTAATACAGGGGGATCATAGAGTAGTTTGTAATATATAAACACCTGTTTATGAATATTCCATGATGTATGTGATCACCACCAGGGGGCGAATTCCTTTCTTTTCGCAGAACTAGCTGCCAAAGAGGAGAAAGTGCTTTCTCCACCAGAGCCAGTCAAAAGCAAAATCCATGATCTGTTTTCCATAGTCACAGAAGGTATTAAAAGACCCTTCTTTTGCCAATGGTAGGTTTAAATAGGTTTCTAACATTAATTGTATTTCCCCACGGAAACAGTGGCATAAATAATGGTTAGATTTTGCAGGTTGATTCCAAAAGCGTATGTTTTAACTACTTTTTGATGTAGTTAGAAAAGGAAATATAAGCCATTATTAATGTAATTATATATAATTATAATTGTGTGTATATATACGTACATACATATGTGTATATATATATGTAATTATAATAGTATTTGTAATTTTTGTGGAAAATTTCTCCAGTACAAATTTTCAGAACTCAATTCATTTAAATCAGTGATTACCTATTACTTCAAAGCATTAAACAAATGCCAAATGAACAGAGCTATGTAGTCACCTTTAATATTTTGCTATCTTCTGAAATGTAGAATTACTTATTAAAGAAACAATAAGGATTTACCAAAACAGTTCAAGATAACCTACTTTCCCTTTTATGAAAGAATAAAATGTTCAGCTTTATTTTTGCAAGTTGATAAAAAGAGACCGGCCTCCCCTCCTTCACCATCTCCAAGCACTTGATCACCATTGTCTGGAAACAAATTATAAAAGTTCCAGGTCAGGTTAAAAATGAGCTGTACTGTGCTTATCAAAGAGCTTCAGACTCTGCAAATACCCTCGGCATCACAAGCACAAAGGCATGTTCACTGTACGTGCATTTTTTCAGCCTAATTTGTTCCAAACGCCAACACAGGTAGAAATTCCTGTCGTTAACATTATCTTCAAGTGGGAAAAACAGACACTATTAGCAAGGTTTTTTACAGTGCTCTTATGTTATAGCCAAATGTGATCAAGGCCTATGACCGTCCTTCTCCCTCAAGACCCTGCCCCTCTCAGATTTCAAGATCAGTTCAATGCTTGCTACTCCTTCTGCTAAAAGGCAGTTGGGACTATAAACCCCTAATGAACGTTTTGTTCCTAGTTGAGCCAACAGAGGAAACACTGTTTATTTGTTTTATTGAAGTACAATTGACATCCTATGTTATATTACTCTCAGGTGTATGACACAGTGATTTGACAATTCTGCATTACTCATTGCTTACTATGATAAATGTAGTCACCATCTGTCACTATATAGTTATGATAATATTATTGACTACTCTTTATGCTCTACTTTTCACCTCTATAATTTATTTATTTCTGACTGGAAGTGTGTACCTCTTAATCCCCTTCATCTGTTTCACCCATTCTCCCTCCCCATCTCCCCTCTGGCAACCACCAGGTTGTTCTCTGTATTTAAATTGTTTGTTCATTTGTTTTTTATTTTTTTGTTTTTTTAATTCCACATATAAGTGAAATCATATGGTATTTGTCTTACTTTGACTTATTTCACTTAACAAGTGATCTTGTTATGTGAATGTATGAACAAATATGTTTATTTAAAATTTGTGAGCTTCACAAAAGCTCCTCTAAGTCCATCCATGTTGTTATAGATGGAAAGATTTCATTCCTGTTTATGGCTGAATAGTAATTCCTCTTTGTGTGCGTATCTGTGCATGTATGTGTGTGTGTGTGTGAGTGTGACCTCTTATTTCTCCATTCATCTATCAAGAGATGCTTGAGTTTCTTCTATATCTTGGCTATTGTAAATAATGCCACCATAAACATAAGTACATGTATCTTTTCAAATTAGTGCTTTTGTTTCCTTTGGATAAATACCCAGTGGGATAGTTACTGGATCGTATGGTATTTCTATTTTCTATTTTTTTTTAAAGATATTTATTTATTTATTTATTTATTAGGAAAGAGAGAGTGAGAGAGAACATGAGAAGGGAGAAGGTCAGAGTGAGAAGCAGACTCCCCATGGAGCTGGGAGCCCGATGTGGGACTCGATCCCAGGACTCCGGGATCATGACCTGAGCCGAAGGCAGCCGCTCAACCAACTGCGCCACCCAGGCGCCCCTATTTTCTAATTTTTTGAGGAACCACCATACTGTTTTCCATAGTGGTTGCACTAATTTGTACTCCTACCAATAGTGCACAAGGGTTCTCTTCTCTCTACGTTCTTGCCAACATTTGTTTCTTCTGTTTTATTTTAGCCATTCTGACAGGTGTGAGGTGATATTTCATTGTGGTTTTGAACTGCATTTCCCTGATAATGGGTGATATTGAGTATCTTTTCATGTGTCTGTTGGTAACCTGTATGTCTTCTTTGGAAAAATACCTATTCAGGTCCCCTGCCCATTTTTTAATTGAATTGTTTTTTGGTGTTGGATTGTATAAGTTCTTTATATATTTTGGATATTAATCCCTAATGAGATATATTATTTGCAGATCTTTTTTCATTCACTAGGTTTCCTTTTTGTTTTGGTGATATTTTTATTTGCTGTGCAAAAGCTTTTTATTTTGGTATAGCCCCAGTAGTTTATTTTTGCTTTTTTTTTTTTGCCTAAGGAAACATCTGTATATATGTTGCTAAGGCTGGTGTCCAAGAGATTACTGCCTATGTTAAGAAATACAGTTCTTACTCATTCAACATCTAAGACCAAATTTTCCCTTCACTGTATCTTTAGTAGGAAGCATTATGTATACAAAACCCTATTCCTATAAACGGACACCAGTTTACTATGAATAATGACTCATCATCAAATTTGAGGCTCTAGATGAAGGGTCATAAAATTAGATGCAGGCAGAGCCCTCAAAGGTCAGCCCTGCAATTATAGCACTTGTGTAAAAGTGCATTTTTGTGGAAGACTCACCAGCATTTCATCAGATTCTTAGGTTGATTACTCCAAAAAGTTTAACCACCACTGATATAGACTCCTTATTTCTCTTCTCTTCTTCCACTCCCACTCCCTCCCAATGTGACATCTGATTAAGATCACCCACTCTAGGATTAGAAACACAGGAATCGAAAGCCTGATTGATTGGTTGATTAATTGATTTTGCCACTTACTAGCTGTGTAACTCGGGTGCATTTCTTAACTTCTTTGTACACAGTTTACTCATTAAGTGGGATGGTAACTAATTGCAATCGCCAAAGCAGGTGGGATGTTAAATGAGATAAAACATTGGTTCTAAATTTGAGAGTGCATCAGAATGACCTGGGAGGGCTTGTTTCTGATTCACTAGGTCAAGAATGGGCCTGAGGAATTGCATATCTGTCAGGTTCCAAGGTGATGCTGCTGCTGCTGCTAGTCTGAGGACCACAATTTGAGAACCACAGCTTCCCTTCTGAAATAGTCATGGAAACAGTCATTAGACCATTTCTTCGCTCATCACCTTGCTTACCAGGGTAAATTCTATTGCATGTTGCGCAAGCCTTCATTACATCATCTAGCATCAAAAATTACAGCTCAGAGTTTCAAAGCTGGCACGCCTACTGGGTTCCATCCAGCCCTAGTAGTTAGGAAGAAGATGAGTTTTCACAGTTTTCAAGGAACACTGTCTAGTAGAAGTATAATGCATGACACATATATAATTTAAAATTTTCTAGTAGTCACATTTTTAAAAAGGTAAAACTAATTTCATAGTATATTTAATTTAACCTAAAATATTACCATATGATGGGATATTATCATATTAACATATAATCAGTGTGAAAAATTGAGATATTTTACACATTTATTTTTTATACTAAGCCTTAGAAATCTGGTGTGTATTTTACATTTCCAGCACATCTCAGTTCACACTAGCTGCATTTCAGGTGTTCAGTAGTCACATGTGGCTAGTGGCTGCTACATTGCATGGCACAGTAAGTATTTGTGAGTGGGAGAGATCCAGATTGTCTTATAAGTATTCTTAGAGTGTACTGGGCTCTTTGTGCTACAGATTCTTCTGTCATAAGACTAGCACAACCTCTCAAAAGGCCAGGTGCCATTTTGTTAGACAGTGGAAGTCCTGGGTCTGGGATATTACAATAGAAAGTCACATGTTTCTCCCGGTGAAGAAACTGTCCTTAGGGATCTGTTTTGATGCTTCTAAAATTTTCACACTTCCAAAATTAGGCTTTTCTTCTTTGAAGTTAAATTCACATCAATCTTGTATTCCAGTCAAGTCTAGGAGTGATGAATTAGCCGCTTCTCCTTCTTCCTAGGAGAGACTCTAGGAGGCCATTTTGAATAGAAATCTCCAGGCAAATTGCCACATATGTAAATGAGAGTCACCATCTTCTAATTCAGCTTTTCCCCATACGGCAGCCTCTAGTGCTCATACCTAGAAAGGCAGTGTCTGGGATCAAAAAGGCTACCAACCCTAAGGATTTCCACAGCGGATATGGTTGAGTACTAATTTAATGAAAATGCTCAGTCTAAATTTATAATTTGCATTTGAACAACACTGAAACTTCTTTTAGTCAATTATATTCATCTCTGCTCAAGTAGTCCTCAACCTGTGATACATTACCTTTATAAACATCTCAGCTTGAAAATTATTTTCATTTTGTCTCTCCACTGCCAAGTGTTTAGGTTCTGTAACAGAATAGTTGTGCTTTGTAAGTTTTTCATTCTACCGGAATCTTTTTTGAAAAGATGACTATGTTTCAGAAGTATATTTTATACAATATATTTTAATGTCAGATGCTTTGGATTTACTTTGTAATCACTGAAGTTATGCCTTTAGTTAAGCATAAGACATGACATGTAATGTGTCTCTGACTTTCTCTACCGAAACCTCTTAGCACATCAAGACATTTTTCAAATGCATGGCTTATTAGGGAAGGACAATATTAGGTTGAACCATATGAAACTACTATTATCCAGTGGCGGGTGGTGACATGTTCTATGGAGGTTGGAAGGGGGAGCTGTACTTCAGGGGACATTGGTCTAAGAATCAAGAGTTTGGGTGGATGTTAATCATTTATTTTCTTTACATAGTTTCATTTATTTTATAGTCATCAGTCCCTAAAAAAGTTGGTGTCACATGTTCCACATTTGGGGAAATTTAGTTTTTTTAAAAATGGAAAGCTTATTGTAAGACAATAAGAGACTCAAGAGAGAAGAGAGAAGTCTGCAGGCAAAAACCACCTTCCATCATCCCCACGGAAGCTGAGAAGAAGCCAGGTATTTTTCTGTCAATTTTATTTGAAGGCAAGGTGTCTCATCTGGCATCTGAGCTGCGTTTATTCTTCTATAATTAGCAGAATAACTAATTGACTATTAAAAATAGTCAAATAGAAAATATTCTGGAATCTTCTTTAGCAAGTGGTATTTTAGAATCTGAGAGATACTTTGCCAAATGCAATAGATGTGGTTTTGAAGTTTTACATAAATTAAAATATTATTTAAATTACGAATGTCAATATACATGATTAGAATTGAAGTGTTACCTTAATTTTTAAAAGATCTTTAATTAGCAGTGGTTACTCACTTAGCCACTCTGCTCATTAATTATTAATCTCTCACAACTCTCTATTTTAGTTAGAAACAAATATTTTAACCTATCCAAAGTGATATTGTCTAAAATAATACTTCCATAATCTTTTAGTAAAGCCAAGAGATCTTTATAATGAAAATTAAGCCCTTTATTTTATTTGCTTTGTAATTTAGATGTCAAAATATTACGTTTATATAGTAATAACTTTGCTCAAAACCTTTAATGGGACCATAATTGCCTAGAGTTGCCTAAATTTAATCAACTTATTACCCACCACTTTCCTATAGACCCTCCTATTCAACCATACCAGTGTTCTCATGTCTCCTTCCCATCGCCTCCCCTCAATTTGTGATACACACTATTCTATTCCACCAGCCAGAGATACTTACCCATATCTTCTCTGGAACAAATCTTACTCTTTCTTCCAGATCTGTCTCAGCTCTTTTCTTTTTTTTTTAAAGATTTTATTTATTTGACAGAGAGAGATCACAAGTAGGCAGAGAGGCAGGCAGAGGGAGAGGGGCAAGCAGGCTCCCTGCTGAGCAGAGAGCCCAATGCGGGGCTCAATCCCAGGACCCTGAGATCATGACCTGAGCTGAAGGCAGAGGCTCTAACCCACTGAGCCACCCAGGCGCCCCTCAGCTCTTTTCTTGATAGTGACCATTTTAGCTTCAGGTTGGATATTCCCTCCCTTAATCTCACAAGGCAGCTATCATCTGGACCTCAGCCATGCTACCATGAAGTGCTTTTTGGCAATTTGTATTCATGTCATTAATAAATCTACTCACTCTACAGGTATTTCCTGAGACCCAACTATGTACCACACAGTGGTGTTAGGGCTGAGGGTAGAGCAATGAACAAGATCATTTATCTTGATGGACTTTGCATTCTATCTGGAGAGATAATCATTAAGTGAAACCAGTTAAAAAAAAACTTACAAATATCTATATATAATAACAGTCATGATGGATGCAATGAAGAAATGCACAGGGCTAGATATGAAGGATCTCATCTTACAGAGACAGGGAATAACCCCTACCTTTGTCACCTATTCTGATAAAGTGGTGTTTAAGCTGACAATCAATGACAGGTTGGAGTTTGCCAGGTCAGAGGTCTGGGAAAGCTATTGAAGGTAAAACCAATGGCCCAGGCAAAAGTCTAGAGGCAGGCAAGAGCTAGGCTGACTGAGTTATAGGAAGAAGTTGTAAACTCCCAGGGCATTGCCATCCCTTAAATTTCTTTGTGTCCCACCACCACGCCCTTCTCTTACTTGCCATTAACATAGTAATGTTGGTTACACTGGCATTTCTTGATCTGGGAATCAAGATAAAAATTTCTGTTCTGGTCACTTTTTTAACCCTGGGAATGAGATATGGTAATTTTTTAACACCCCCCCCCCCATCATCTCTTGACCAGCCACTATTCAGCACCGAAATGGAATTTCTTGAGAACCCAAGCCCAACATAATTACTTCATTGTGTGATAGCCTAACTATGGTATATAAATAGATTTCATTTAACAGTTTTAAGAGAAGAAAGTACATTTTTGCAAATAGTTACCAAATAGGATATTTTCTTTATTTGCCAAACTTTAGCAACAGCATTGTTTTAAAAGGAAGTGAGGAAAAATACTGAGATTACTTTTGGAGGTGTACCATATGTTCTCCCTGATAGTGATTGTGTTAGAAAAGAGAGTCCATATTTATTTGTATTTTATAAGGCCATCTATAGGAATAGGTCATGTTCAATTAAAACAAACAAACACACCACGAAGTGCCAAAATACTACTACTGTATGCTCACTGTTGTTACAATTATTTATTCCGTTTTAATTTATTCCTTTTTTTATTAACATATAATGCATTATTTGCTCCAGGGGTATAGGTCTCTGAATCATCAGGCTTACACATTTCACAGCACTCACCATAGCACATACCCTCCCCAATGTCCATATATAATTTATTCTTTGAAGAGTTTATTTAAATACTTTGAGTGGCTCAGGAAAAGAAATTCTGCCCAGTTTTATAATCAGAGTTCTCACTCAGTCACCCATATTACACTGAACTTCTTGACATGTTTCTTAAACCCTTTGATAACTGCTCTGGGCAGTTAAATAAGAAACTTCCACAATCTCAAAACAAGGCATCATTTTCTCTTGCCAGTTTCTATAAGGTTCACTCAGTTAAGAAATCTTTTTGATTTCTTTGTGCCTTCTGAGAAAGAATTCCTAATTCATGTTGAAAACTTTAAATGGATCGCTTAGATGGTTTTGCTCATGGAGAAGGAAGTCTTTGATGAATCCAAACAAGAGCTTTTTCTCAAGACCTATAAGTCCTGAGAAACTCAAGAAGGCTTCAGGTCACAGCCAAGAGTGATAATGAACGGGCTGTGAGAGTTGACAGGATGATGAGTGCTTTAGGAAGCATAGGAAGGAGCAACAGTTTTACTTGGGGGTCAAGAAGACTTCAAAGAGGAATCAACATTAAGTTAAATTTTGGAAGATAAAGTTCATCAGGTATACAAAGTGGGTGAAGGCTGTCCCAAGCAAAGAGAACAGAAGCACAGAAACAAGAAAGAAGTGCTTAAATAATTGCAATCATTTGGAAAGGCAGGCATGCAGAGCACATGTGGGGTAGGGTAGATTGGGGTAAAAGGTAAGGATGGGAAGGAGCCAGGTCATGAAGGGCCTCATTCTTTTTTTTTTTTTTTTTTTTTAGATTTTATTTATTTATTTATTAGGAAAGAGAGAGAGTGAGAGAGAGAAGGTCAGAGTGAGAAGCGGACTCCCCATGGAGCCGGGAGCCCGATGTGGGACTCGATCCCGGGACTCCGGGATCATGACCTGAGCCGAAGGCAGTCGCTCAACCAACTGCGCCACCCAGGGGCCCGAAGGGCCTCATTCTTATAGAGCTATCTAAATGTGATCCTTCAGATAATAGGATTCACAAGTCAGGGGAATAATGTTCCTGCACACATTTTAGAAACATCACTTAGGGTAGGATTGACTTGACTAGAGGAGAGCAAGACTGAAGGCATGGAAACTAACTGGAGGAATACTGTAATAGTCCATAATGGAGATGACAGGAACATGAGTGATTTTAGTATTTGTGCTGCCAAAGCGAGCACCAAGAACATGAATGAAATAGTGGGAGTTGCAGGAAAAGAAGAGAAGATATTAGGAAGTACTGGGCAACTGGGTGGCTCAGTCGGTTATATGTCTGCCTTTGGCTCAGGTCACGATTCCAGGGTCCTGGGATGGAGCCCCACATTGGGGTCCTTGCTCAGCGGAGAATCTGCTTTTCCCTCTCCCTCTGCTTGCTGCTCCCCCTGTTTGTGCCCTTTCTCTATGTCAAATAAATAAATAAAATATTAAAAAAAAAAAGTAAACCACAGTGTGGCAATTAGATACAGAACATGGGAAAGAAGTCATCTAGAATGGCATTTTTATCCACTTTGTCCTTGATGTGATTCTACATCCCTGTTTCTTAAAATCTTCCATTAGCTTATTCAGTTAACATGTATTGAGGGTCTATTATATGCCAGATGTCAAACCAAACATGGAAGATACAAATTCATTTATTTAACAAATATTTCATGGGCACCTGCTCTATGTCAAGCACTGTTCTAGACTCTCAGAATCTAGCAATGGAAGAAACTGACAAAATCTTTTGAGACAAGTAAGAAACAAATATACAAAATGGAGGAATAAATGTTTCTCTTTATTAACTTGACTGGCAGCAGGGGAGATGTCTTCTAAAGCAGCTGCACTGAAGTGACTAAGCAGGGACAGAATTTTATATTGTTAGAAGAAGTCAGTCTGTGAACAGGTAACAGAAATTCTAACGATAAAAAACAGAGCAAAGTTTCAAGCATCTTGGCATTCAAATGTTAGTAAAACAGGATATTGGTGATATATGTGGGCACATGCAAGAACAAAAGGACTCCAACAAAAGGACCTCAGAAAAGTGTAAGTGGTTATTTCTTAATAATGTAACCATAATATAAAGCCAAGTAGAAGGGAAAAGCCATCCATGAGACCAGGGAAATTCAAGATAGTTTTACAAAATACAGACTTTCAAATTCTTGCTGTCAGGCAGTTTACCTCTAGTACATAAATAGATCATAAACAAAGTAAGTCAGTACATTATATAGTTTATTAGAAGGTGGTAAGTATTACAGAGAGAAGTATAAAGCAGGGAATGCAAATAGGAAAGCTGTGTGTGTGTGTGTGTTAAGTGGGCTGATCAGGGAAGAACTCACTGAGAGAGTGACAGATGCAATTAAGAAAGTGTGCCTATTTTCAAGAAGCTCAGTGTCCTGGAAAATTCAGACAAGTGCTGTACCACTGTGAGACGTTCTGTATTAGGGGAATGCACACGTGGGTATGGGAGCTCATGTATTGGGCACCTAACCCAGTTGAGATGTGAGGGGATGGTTAAGGAAAGCATCTCAGATGAGGTACCACCTTAGCTATAACTTGAAAGTTGAGTTCGAGTGAGTTGAGTAAGACAAAGGATATGAAAGATTTCAATCCAGGAAAAAGAAGCATCATATGCCAAAACGTAAAGGTATGATGGTTTGGAACTTTCAGGGAACTTCCAGTAGCTTAGTATAATTGGAGAACAGGGTATATGTGGAGGAGTAACAGTGATGAGGAAGGAAGGACTGGAACATGGATGGAGTTAAACATCATAGCAAGGCATCTGGATTTCAAACTGAAGGCCTGTGTGTATACAATCACTGAAAGATTTTAAGGATTGAAAGGAATTCAGGCAAACAAGTATTTCTTTTTAGAAACATCAGGCTAATTGTTATGTTAAAGATGGATTAGAAGAAACTGGGGAGGAAAAGGATACTATGGAGTTAGGGAGACCAATTTAGAGGTCATCAGTAAATTCAGGCAAGAAATAAGGATTATCTTAAGAAGTCAGAAGCAGTGGTAATAGGAGGCAAATCCAGGAGCTATTTAGATGAGTTCTGTTGACAGCTCAAACTTTCAGGCCTAAACTTCATCTTCCCAACCTTTCTTCCTTCAAGTGCCCAAGGCTAGAAACCCAGACAAACTCTTTCACCTCACAACCGCAAACCTGATGAATTGGTCTCCCTGTCCCTGATGTTACTCATGTAGCTGCTCAGGAGCCACTGGCTCCTGTAGTTTATGGTGTAAATCTTCCCATTGAGCATGTACTGTGTGCAAGCATTGTGTGGAAGGATAGGAAAATGAGTAAAACATAGTACTCACCCTCTGGAAGTTGAGTGGGAGGGGGAGACAGATGGGCTAGCTGATAAACTCCATAGAGTGTATTATGGCAAGGATGTAAGACACTGACTAATGGAAAGTAGGTGCTCAGTAAATATTTGCGACTTCAAGGAATAAAAAAATGTGCTGTTAGAATATGAAGGAAAGATGCCAAACTCTGCTTGGGAAAGCTAGAGAAGGCTTCACGGAGAAAAAGACATTTGAACCGGGTCTTGAAGAATGAATATGTGGCTGCCAGGCAGTGTAGGATGGCATTCAATTAAGACATGCATAGTCAGCTATGAAATTATTTTTCTTTTTAGAAATCTATTTTCAGTCCACAACTATACTCTGTTACCTAAATTCAGCCTTCTGATTAGTCAGGAAGGAAATGATTTCATTCTGAAGGCAGAGACATAAATAATCACAGAAAACCAAAAATATAAATCCTATTTATTCTGGTTTTTCTGTTAATATATAATTAACATTTAAAATAAAAATCCAGGGGCCAGCTAATTCTAATATTCAAAATGATTGAGGAAACAGATTGAGGAGAGCCTAGGGAAGGCCTATGTCTAAGTATCTGATGAACAGGACGCTAAGAGTTCAACCAAGAATCCCAAGTTCCATTTCTTTCCACATCAGTCATGTCTTTCCTAGATGAGTCAAAAGTTTTAAAACAGGCACTAAATGTTGGTAGCCCTGAAATGGTGCCATCTGAAGTCATGGAAATTCTTGCAGGCAACATGACCACATGAATTGAGCCCAGGTTAGCAGATGACATAAAAGAGTTGGGGATGACCAAAGCTTAAAAGTTTCCACAGCCATAAGTTCCCATATCATTTTTTCTCTTTAGCTTTTTTTTTTAAGGGTTTTCATTTGTTTTCTATTTATTTATTTGAGAGAGAGAGAATGAGAGAGGAAGCATGAGAGGGAGAGGTCAGATGGAGAAGCAGACTCCCCGCTGAGGAGGGAGCCCGATTCGGGACTCGATCCAAGGACTCCAGGATCATGACCTGAGCCGAAGGCAGTTGCTTAACGACTGAGCTACCCAGGCACCCTCTCTTTAGCTTCTTATCACACTTAAAATAGGGCACAAATTCCAAACCAACTGTACCTTTCTGAGAAAGCGGTGAAAACCAGCCAGAGGCGAACATTTCATTTGGTTAACATTGAATGAAGTCCTAAAAGCTTCTCTGAAAGCTGAACCAGTTACAGATTTGCATTTGCTAAAGATGTAATGTGAGAATTAGGTTTTTAGTAAGAATATTAGTAACTAGTTCTCCAGCTTCTGACATTCCAGAGATAAGCCATTGTGGCCTCAGAGCTAAAGGACAGGTTCATACTCTATAGTCAAGGCCTCAGTAAGAATATAGGTCTCCTACTTGCTTTGCCCTTTCCTAGATTATGTAGGGAATACAGAAAGAAATTTAAGATGTTTTTCCAAAGAGGTCCCAACAAAGAACAATTAAGTATAACATCTCCTTCCCAAATATTACCTAGTTTTTACTTTGCCACTCACAGAAGAGTACCCAACTGGGACTGAAAGAGTTGGAGAACTCTCTGGAAGGTGTGGAGCTTACCCTGGCCTTGGAGGGGTGGAGAAGGAGTTGGGAGTAGGTTGGAGGGGGAAGGAAAGCATTCTAGCTGGTAGGGAAATGGGGACAGGATAGTATAGGCATGAGTCAAAGATGAGAATGGCCCTGAACAGAAAGAAAGGAGATAGTTCTGTTCAAGAGGAGGGTCACTTGGAATGCAGGAGTATAAGTAGTGTAAATATAAGTAGGAATGGAGCCAAATACTGAAGGTCTTAAAAGCTGCACAAAGAAATTAGAACTTAATGTAGCAAGCAATAGGAGCTGTTGTAGGTTCTTCAACAGGTCCTCAACATGGTAAATTATGCATGTGTTTGGAAGATTGATCTGGCAGCATAGTAGAGGCTAAATGAGACATGGAAGAAAGCAGTTTGCAGATTGTAGCAGTTTTTGAAATTATTGCAGTTATTCAATTCTAGTTGCCCATGTCGTAACAATAAGAATGGGGAGGAAAAGAAATTAGTTTATTACCTCTCATATCCAAATATCACTCTTTGAAAAGACTGGTGGTAGGGGAACTGGAGAAAATTGATGTTTCATTAGGAATCTCAGAATAATTAAACAAGTTTATCCACTGAACAGTTGGGAAAATAACATGATTTTCCAGTTTTCCATAACCTGCGTTTTTTTAAAAACATCTGGCTTTGCATTCCTTTCAGTGGAAGCATAGACAGGGAGTATGGAAGCCAATGCCTGTGGAATGCAGACTTTCCAAGTAAGCAAAGAAACTCAAATCCAGAGGGAAATGAGGTAGCCGGCATTTCTGTGACATAGAGCTACGTCTTACAGAATCTACTCTTACTTGGGGGCCAGGGTCCCAGTGCTGTCTCAGATGGCACTTGAAGGACATGAATAGAACAGATAAACACTGCTAAGGAATATCTAAATTCTCTACAGGTTTACATTTCTTTTGACATAGCCACAGGATTTTAAGCCCATTGCATGGTTATATTTTTTAAAGAGTTTCTTAACATCTTTTCTTCCTATATGGCCTCTGTCCTTACTTATTGGATAAACACCGAGTTAGAAGAACAGATTTCCACATTTCATTCTTTTTTTTTTTTTTAAAGATTTTTATTTATGTATTAGAGAGTAAGAGACTGAGAATGAGAGGGGAGAAAGTCAGAGGGAGAAGCAGACTTCCCGCAGAGCCGGGAGTCCGATATGGGACTCGATCCCGGGACTCCGGGATCATGACCTGAGCCAAAGGCAGTTGCTCAACCAACTGAGCCACCCAGGCGCCCTCATTCTTATTTTTATGTACCACTTTTTTTAAATCCATGAACACACCCTATATTATAGCAGCATAAGAATCTTCATCATATTTATTTATTTATTTTTAATTTAATTTTTTCAGTGTTCCAAGATTCATTGTTTATGCACCACACCACACCCAGTGCTCCATGCAATATGTGCCCTCCTTAATACCTACCACAAATAATTTCTACAATGCTCAATAGTCTATTTCTTTTTTAAAGCATAGTATTAAACTATTAACAGAGAAAGACTTGTGTCATTCATGGTGAAAAATCAAAAGAAGGCCATTTTAGCATGACTACTACAAAATTGTCATTGATTACCAAAATCCTATTTCAATCAATATACTGTTTATTTATTTATCTATTTATGGGAGAGAAAGAGAGCAAGAACAAGCAGTGGGAGCAACAGGCAGAGGCAGAGGGAGAAGTAGGCTCCCCACCAAGCAAATAGCCCGATGTGGGACTTGATCCCAGGACTCTGAGATCATGACCTGAGCCAAAGGCAGACGCTTAACTGACTGAGCCACCCACTCTTAGACTTTTTTAAAACAAAATTTTCTAACTGAAATTAAGGAATACTGATGACCCAAATTTTGATAACACCCTTAATATAATTTCTTTCCTTTTTCCACAAACATTTGAGTATCTCCTCTATTTAGGCAACATGCTTATTGTTGGTGATACCAGCTTCAAAGGAGGAAGTGACATCCCTCATGTACAGGGCTGATCTCAGTCATCTGCACTGTATCTCATTTTCTCCCATTTTTCTGGGGTCCTTCCAGGATTAATTAACTAAATCATTCAGTCATTAAACAAACATTTCTGAGACTCTAAACACAGCCCTCTGCTAGGTCTGGAGTATGCCACTCAATGGGAGAAAACTGTTGGAGGAGGTCATCGTGAGGAGGATGTGACCTTTGGTTGCCTGAGAGCTGGGCCCAGGTAATCAGAGGACCCTAAGTTCTTTACCTGTCCTTGGAGTGTGCATTCCACCTCCCTTCTCTGCACTAGATGCTGCCTTAGGGATACAGTCCTTAAAATAGTAAGGTGTTGTTGAGACCATCTGGACAATATACATGACTGAACCCAGCTAAGGCCTCTGTATAAACTTCTGTATAAACTTCTGGCAGGCAGGTGTAGAAATCTACTTATCTTGCACCCTCCACAACAAGAATCCTATGTTCCCTTACTTCTTACTGGTTATGAAAGCTGATACCTACCAATCGGGAATGGTCTGCCTCTTTCATTGGTCTTTCCTTGACCTCCCTGTTTGAGGGCCAGTTTTCAAACCAACAAATTAACTGCTTTCTAGTCTTGTTCTTTCCATCTCAGCAGACTCCTCCTCAGTCCATAACTCAATCACCACCTCCCCTCCCCCTGCCATGTACCCCATATGAGACATAAACATCTATGCAGCCCTCCTTGGACATCTCCTACTTTTCAGTCCTTATTCCATGACACTATTCTCCTGTTCTTGTTTTTTGCATTTCAGACATTTCCATCTTAGCCTTTTTGGTGAAGTCCTCTTCTTTCTTAAGCAGTGTTTTTATTATTCTTGTTTTGTTTTGTTTTTAAATTCAAAGTTCAGTCCTCATCATTTTCTTTGCTGGATTATTATCTAATCCCTAAGGATCTCATTCATGCCTTCAGCCCTGAATTCCCCCTGAACTCCAGACTCATATTTCTAGCTGTCTTCTCATAACAGAGACATCAAAAAGGGGATCTTCAAATTCTTAATGTCTAACCATTGCAAATTTCCTTCCCACAGTCTTATTTCTTATCATCCACTCAGTTACACAGACATGCCTCCTCCTCTAGCTTGTACAGTTCTTATCACATTGCTCCTCAGCAAGTTCCCACCAAGATAATCTTGGAAAGCAGATCTCACTGAACATCTCTTTCTGTTACAGACAGAGCTAATAATCCCAACCACATGGAGTTACCATGAAGATTAAGTGAGATTATATATAACATTTTATATAGTACCTGACTCATAGTAGACACTCAGCATATGTTTGTTTCTTCATTTTCTTTCTTCCTCTCCTTCTCCTCCTCTCCCCATCAGACTGTGAGCAACTTAAGGATAGGGTCTGTAATTATTTAGTGAATTATTTAGTGAGTCATAGAACCTATAAACAAGGACCTAAAAAAATAGACCCTCTATATCTGTGTTTAAAAAGCATTGAGGCTGGGGCACCTGGGTAGCTCAGTTGGTTAAGCATCTGCCTTTAGCTCAGATCATGATCCCGGGGTCTTGGGATCAAGTCCCACATCAGGCTTCCTGCTCAGTGGGGAGTCTGCTTCTCTTTCTGCCCCCCCATGCTTGTTTGCGCTCTCTCTCACACAAAAATAAATAAAATCTTTAAAAAAAATAAAAGTCTTTGAGACTGCCAATCTTTTAGCCTTTTGTAATCCTGCTGTCAGAAGTACAAAGAAGTACAAATTTGGGATAAATTCTGTACAGTCATTGCAGTAAATATTCATTATGGTTTTTGTGTAGGGTGTGGTTTCACGTGTATTGAGAACAGACCACCTGTATAACCTGTATTAGTGTATTCAGAACACAATACACAGCCCACATTTCTTACATTCACCAGAGTTCTCAATCTGCCTATTGTGTGAGCCAAAAGATTTCTTATCCTTAATTTTTATGAAGTCTTATATTTTCATCAGTTTGCATTACTTTGGATGCCAAGGTATAAATTATTTTTGGTAAAATATCATTGTCCTGTTAGGGGAAAATTCAGAAAAGTGAACACTGAGAACATACTTCCCTCATGAGCAATTATTTGTTGTATTTTAGCATTCACTATGACAATGTGGACAAGTGTGGCTGAATTATGACCTTATGCTGAGACAAAATAATGGCTCTAGATCCCTGCAGATTATAAGCAGATATTTTCTGATTCTGCAAAGATCTGCCTCTTTAGTGTTTTCCTAATTTAATTGTTGTGTGGTGTGTAGTGGTTAATCGTGTTTATTTGCTTTAAGTAAATAGGTCCACTCGTTTAAGAAGGCAGGTTGTAAGCTGGTGAGTCATAGAGCTTCCTTGGACAAAGAGAAAGTAGGTCCAAAAGAGTATTAGTGACAGTTGGGGGCACACACAGTCAATAGCAAGGGCATAGAGTGAAGTGTGTAATAGTTCTCTAGCATCAAAAGAAGCTAAAAGGAACACATCCAAAGCCTTGGCTAGCTTACAGGTCAGAAGTGTAAACACTGAAAAAGGCTACCCTGAGCTTTACTTAGTTAAATGATTTGGAAAAGCCATTTAAACTTAGATTTTTTTTCTTGTTTTCACTTGTTTTTTAGTGATTTTTTTTAAAGATTTTACTTATTTATTTGACAGAGAGTGAGAGAGATCACAAGTAAGCAGAGAGGCAGGCAGAGAGAGAAGGGAAACCAGGCTCCCTGCTGAGCAGAGAGCCCAATATGGGGCTCGGTCCCAGGACCCTGAGATCAGGACCTGAGCTGAAGGCAGAGGCTTAACCCACTGAGCCACCCAGGTGCCCCATTGTTTTCACTTGTTGTATGAGGTATTGTGTATCTTATAAAAAACATGTAAAGGTAAATTATATATGGTTTGTTACTGTAAATTCAGTATGGAAATATTAATGTGCATTAGGAAAATTTAATTGTTTTTCTTATTATCACTTGTTTGTTTGTGGACCCTTGATTGAAGGTATCTTATATACTGGGCCCAGGACTGTGAGGATAACCTGAAGCTTTGCCTGTAAGGAGCTCCAGGTATCATGTGTGAGGGGAGACACATGAACCAACACAGTGATGATTGCTGTGTATTCCAACAAGGGGAGGTATAAAACCTATAAGAGATGCCTGACCCCTCCTGGAGGGTTACAGAAGACCTCTGGAGGAACTGACATCTAAGTGAAAAGGTAAAGGATATATATATGATCATACATCAAGGATAAGGAGAGGAATTGGTGTTTCCAGACAAAAGGAGCAGCATCTGCAACTATCTGGGGAAGAAAGAAGAGAAAGAGAGAGAGAGATTGATTGAGATTGATTTAATTACAAATCCTTCCTTCCTTCCTTCCTTCCTTCCTTCCTTACTTCCTTCCTTCCTTCCTTCCATATTGAGGAGGGTTGGAAAAGGTGGGCAGGACTGAGTGGGAGGACCCAGAGAGAAGGCTGGGATAGTAAGAGATAAGGAATGAAGGGCATGCCTGAAGGCCTTATAACCAGTAGAGAAAATTTATCTTTACTCTCAGTTTAATGGAAAGTCACTTAAGAATGGAAATGATGGGGCGCCTGGGTGGCTCAGTTGGTTAAGCGACTGCCTTCGGCTCAGGTCATGATCCTGGAGTCCCAGGATCGAGTCCCATATCGGACTCCTGGCTCTGCGGGAAGTCTGCTTCTCCCTCTGACCTTCTCCCCTCTCATTCTCAGTCTCTCGCTATCTAATAAATAAATTAAAAAAGAATGGAAATGATGGATTAGATTTGGATTTTCTTAAGAATACTTTGATAGCAGATTATAAAATGGATTGCAGGGGAATGAGAGCAGAAGTTGGAAGACCCAGTGGAGAAAAGTAGCCTGAAAGAAAACAGTGGGATTAAGGGAAAAGTGGCTAAATTCTCGATCTTATAGGTCTGAAGGTCAGGATTTTGTTACTGAGTGCCAGGGAGTCAGTAAGAAGACTCAGCATGGTAGAGACAAGAGATGGGACAAGTTGAGGGGCATTGGCAGAAAGATGAGGAATTTAGTTTTAGATTGCTGAGGTTAGGTTAGGGGTAGTTGGATTATAAGTTGGCTGAGAGTCATCAGCAAGAAAACAGAAATGAGTTCCATGTGAGTGGGTATAATTATGTAGAATGAAAAGAAAAAAAGACCAATGGCAAATATCTGGGGGACACTAATATTTAAAAGAAGAGTCAAGAAAAAAGATGCAGAGAAAGATATTGGAAAACAGAAGCCAGAGGAATACCTGGGGAAAATGGGTTATAAAGCAAGAGTTTTGAGATGGGGATGTTTAACAGTGTGTCACATGCTACAGGGAGTTTAGACAATGGAGCAACTGAGACACATCTGCTGGATTTAAAAATAAAAAAGTTGGTGACTGTCAAAAACACAGGTTCGGTCAAAGGTGTATGTGTATGCAAAAACCAGACTGCAGTAGGTAAAGGAGTGGATGCAAGCCAAGAAAGTGGAGGCATAAAGTCTTTCATAAGGTCTTGATGGCAAGAGGAGGAGATAGAGTGAGAGCTGAGATCCCCATTGCTGCCTTGGACAATTTGCATTAACTCACTCAAGTGCCTTCCTAAAGAACAGCCTTTATGGACTGGATAATTTCCCTCCACAACTGCTCTGCCTGTTCATGGCAACTTTGGTCTCCCCCTACCGCCTGAATTATGCTCCCAAGGTCTTGTCATTTTTCCTGCTTGCTTTCTCCCTCCCAAGTTAAATTAGGACAAGGGAGGCCCGTCCAGAGAGTAACAGTATATTAAAAGGAAACAAGCACTTTTAAAAATGCTATTCTTCATATATGATGATATTCTTTGGCTAAGCTATTGTGTCAAATCTGAGATCCTGAATGTGGCATTAATGTAGGAAGAGTGTTATTAAAATCATATTTTAGTTATACTTTAGAACAGAAATAGTACTAAGCGTAAGAAAAAGCCATTCCACCATCAAAGCAAATCTAATCATTCTAAATGTTTTTTATCTTGAGATAGTGAGCTCTGTCACAAATGATTGGAATGTGCATACTGATTTCATAAATCAATTTTTTCATCAATGCTTTCTCATGTCAGTGTAATTGTAAGTCAAATCCTCTGGGGAAGGTTTTTGTAGATTGGGCATAAATGTCCCCTTGGACTTAAGTTCTGCTGGGATTACAAGTCAGGACAGTTGTAACTAGCCCAGGGTACAGGAGAACAAGCTAGCAGATATTGCTGATTCTGAGCACAAGGTAAACAAGTCCCTAGTTGAGAGAGCTGTTTGTCCCTGGGAAAAGTTGAAGAAACCAGTGGAATCTGTGGAGAAGAGGAAACTTTGCAGTTGATGAAGGATAGCATCAGAAGGAAGGGGGGAGAGGATGTGGCAGAACCCATTATTCTTACAAGTTGGAGGGAACCCAAACTGGGAGGCAGCAAAATCTCTAAAGGGGAAAAAGAATTCAGGCAGAACTGTGGATTTCATTCAGACTTATAAACAGTGTAGGATAAATTGCCTGCATGGTCCCTAAAGCAGAGAGTACAAATAAACTTGAAATTCTTTAATACTTATATGGAACCACTGATTGAGAGCCACAATAGTACAGACAAAAAGAAAAGTTTAAAGTCCCCCAAATGCCAGGTTTATCAAACCAAATAGGATCTTTTTTCCTGTTCCACAATTTTTTGGGTTCTTTGGCTTATTCCTACTTGTGTCCTCATGAACATTTTCACGGCACGTGGTATGCCCTGCCTTATCAAACTACTTCTCAATTCAAAAACTCAGTGATCCAAGCTGTGGTTACATATCTTCCAGTCTGACTTCTTTCTGCTCACTTTTCTAAGTAAGAGAATATTTGTTAGTTTCCATGATGAAACAGAACATTGGAAAATCCTTAGAAGCCCTCTAATTCAAGTAGTTTCCCTCTAGTTTTTAGATGGTGCCTGTAAAATCACTGTGGATCAGTTTTCCTCACAGGTTTAAGGGCTCTAAAGCTGTTCTTCTGGGAGTAGAGGGAATTTGTTTCTGCGTGGTTGGTCTGTCTTTCACTCCCTCATTCATTCTACAAATGTTACTAAGCCATCCTATGTGCCAAAAACTGGGGGAAAAAAATAAAACTTTAAGGTTTGCAAAGCACTTTCAAATGTATTATTATTCCAACTTTAAAATAAATGTGTGAAGCATATGATCATGCCATTCCCCTGCTTGTGAGCACTCAGCAGCAATCCCCAGCTGTAGGATAATGCGTGAACCTAATGTGGCATGAGGTTTAAGCCTTGGCTGTCTTGGACCATCTCCCTCCAGTCCCTGGAAGAGCCATAACTAGTAATCTTGTTGTCCCAGGGTCACCAGCAGGACGCTTACACTCAGATCCTCAGAGATGGAGGTGTAGGGAGTAAGATGGAAAGGAGGAGTGGCCTCCTCACACAAACTCTTTGTCCTTGATCTTGGATTTCAGCTTCCCTCTCTGCACTCTGTAAAAGTGCCCCAGAGGGCATCTAGCCACAGACTCTGAGGTGCTGTTCAGGTACCAGGTGTCACACCAGAAATGGAAGGCTGAGACATTTTGAAAGGCGGTCGGTCCTTTGGTGATCCGTCTTCCTGCTTGAGTGTTATGGCTAATGACATGGAACACTATACAGTTCCCCAAACTTGCTAAGCCCTCTCAGACCTCCATGGCTTTGGACTTGGTGTTGCTACTGGAATGCTTTCTTCATTACCCATACCTATAGCAAACAGCTGGCTCGCGCATCCTCCACTTGGGAACAGACTTCTTTCTGACTTCCATTAGAGCTGGTTTTACAACCGCAGTTTGTTCTCACTTCTAGCCATTCAGCTAAGGCTGGGTTGGCATGACACCAAAGTGTGCATTTATCTCTATTAAGTGAAAATAATCACCAGAACATTTAGAATCAGATAGCAAAAGCAAATGGTTAATATTATTTTTAACTTTCCAATCAGTTGTTTTCATACACACATCTTTTGTGTGAGTAAGCAGAGCATGTAGACCACATCAGAAGATGGAAGACAGAGCAAGAAGTCAATTCAATGTGTAAGGAATCTTCTTTTTTTTTTTTTTTTCTGTTCTCCTCCTGGCCCCCAACAAAAGTCTGTGAAAGCTTTGTTTGGTTTATAGATTTATATTGGCTGACACCGAGTGATTGAGATAATAGAGGTTCAATAACCATTTTTACTCTGCAGTGAGATGAGATGATCATCCTTTGGGTTATAATTTAATTTGGGGGAAGAAGGGCACAAGAAAGGTGTTCCTTGCAACTCAAATAGCATCTTCGCAGAAAAATCTCCCTTTCTACCCCTGTCTAAACTTTTAGTCACATTTAATTCTTTCTATCCCCTTTTCCTACTTTATTTTTTCTCCTATTCACTTAAATTATCAAATCTACTATTTTACTTATTTATCTTGTATTGTCTGTCCTCCTCTAAAATGTAAACTTCTTGAGAGATTTTTGTGCTTTGTTTACTCCTAGTATATATAGTAGGTGCTCAATAAATATTTGCTTAATGAATGAACATCTTGTCTTTTCATCAGAAATGAATCTGCTGCAAGAAGGGGTTCCCTGTTCATCCTGTATGTATGTCCCCATGCTCCCAGCCTGTCCATGGGACTGAGATGTCTTTGTGTCCACACTCCAGAAACAGGCCCTCGTTCAGTATGCACAGGTTCAGCTTCAGGGTTGTCAGTGACAAAGGGGGTCCTGTGAAACCTTGGTCCATAGTTAGGTAAGAGAGCAATAACTTGTGCTCTTTTCTCCATTTTCAGTAAGTACATGTTTATACTGGTCTGGGGCATACTGTAAAGTTTAAGCCCTTGGTTATTTATTTATTCTTCAACCTGCCTTTGTGAGTAAACATTTTCCTAAATATTTCTATTAAAGTGACTGTTTTTGAATGAAAGGAAGAAAGGAGTAAAGCATAATAATGAGGTTGTAGAACGTAAATCCCGATTTCTTTTTAGTTGAAGCTCTGATTCTGCCACTCATTAACTTTGTGACCTTTCTCAGTTTCTTTTTCTGTAAAAGGGGAATAATAATGTTACCTACCTCATGGAGTGTTATGGGTGAATACATAAAGCAATTAAAAGATTCTATAAGTATTGGTGATTAATGCTATTTATTATTATTCCTGCTTGAATAATTATCTTGAGCTAAACCAGTTTATTTTTATTACTAGTGATAAACATGTAGACACTTTCAATGTTATTGCAACTGATATTATAGTAAATGAATTTGGCATTTTATTAACCAGAATTCCCTCTGGACTGGCATTTATGCATGTGGACCACAAAAATGATGTTTATAATGATATGTCTGGGTCACTGGGAGATCTTGAATTATCTTCTGAATTTTCAGGGTTACTACAGCTCTGGGGTTGAGTAGATTTTCTTATAAAAAGAAACTAGAAGCTCCTTTTATGAAATGTAGTAATCCAGAAGTAGCAATGTACAAAAATGCTTCAATAAGTTTACATTATTGAATGCAAGGGATAAGTAATACAGAGACTACTCCAAAAATAAGGAAATGAAGACAGCTTGGAAACCAACAATATGCTGTGCAGCCAAGAAGCTCATACTGGGAGTCCAGAGGTGCTGGCTTATTGGGCCAACACTGGATGATTTGGGCAAATATACAGAGGCCTCAGTGTTGCTTGACACATCCCAATCTGACTTTCCTAAATCATTTGTTTGATTGTAATCCCAAATCCCTCCAGCATATTTATGATGCTTCATAAATCAGATGGTGCTCACCAGCAGTCTTGGTTCTTGAGCTGTCTTTCCACCATTACTGCTTTCATTAAGACATATTACTCAGTTCCTAACATGCATAGTCCTTGGGAAGGGGATAGGATGAAATAAGTAAATACTGCTATTGAGGGAAACAGCTGTGTGACTTCTTCCCTTCATGGGTCTTCACTGAGGTCATGGGGGAGACTCAGCTAGGGAGTAGGCGAAAGCAGATCAGTAGAAGTTGAATAAAGAATGGAAGAGGGATTAAATTCATGAAGGCAAGGAAAATAGATAGTAAGCAGAAAAAAAAATGGGAAATTTTGAATTTTCAGGGGCCAAAAGTTATAAATGACTTTTGCTTCATGTTTGCATATACAATATTAGTTACCACATAATAAGCAATGTAGTGTTAGACAGTTTACATACAATTTCTACTTAATCCTCCACAACCTATAAGGAAATTACTATTCTCTTTAGGTTACTAAGATCTGGAGGCTCAGAGAGGTTGTGACCTCTGTGACCTCTGTCTACAGTCACAGAGGTAATATATAGGGCTTAGGGATTTGAACAAAGCTCTGTCTGAATCCACACCCTGTGTTCTATGGCACGTAGACTTAGTTTAAAAGGGCAAGCAGATAACTGAGGAGGAACTATTAAAAAATGTCAGCCATTCACAAGAGGCTAGAATCATAAAGAATAAGCCGTATAGTGCTTTTTTGGGAATGGAATTTTTAAAAGAGCAAAATTTTAAATGCTTTAATGCTTTAACTTTACTCCAATATTAGAGTTTTATTGGAACATTAGTCACACATCATGTTGAAAATACTGAAATAAGAGTTACCATGGACTGAAAATGATTGAAAGAGGTGTGCAGGGACACTAGGGCTTGGAAGGTTATATGAAGGTTATATGATTATATAAATCATTCAAAATGATTGAATGATTTGTTTCCTAGTCAGAAAAGGAGAAGCAGGGTCAGGCTGCTGAACATTCGAGGCCCAGGCCTAACAGGGAGGTACTGGGGAGGGGGGCACAGGGGAGGGCTCAGACTGTGTGCGCTTGGTCCCACAGTTGTCCTGGCTGGGTCCAGGGAGAGCCTGCGGGGAATGGTGGCACCAAGCCTGGGGGCAGAGGTGGCAGGCCAGGGGGCCCAGAGGACGGCCAAATGGGGACAAGGAAGGGGAGGAGAGGAGGGAAATGGGAGGGGTGTGTGTGTGTGTGTGTGTGTGTGTGTGTGTGTGTAAGAGAGACAGAGGGAGGGAGGAAGGGAGGTGAGCGTGTGGTGGAGGAGGAGAGATAGTTGCATGCTAACACTAATTCTAAGCTAAGACCGTTTCCATGGCTAGAAGACGAGCAGATATGATATTTGTAGCAGGGAGAACAACTCTCCACCCACTCCCCTACCCTACCCAGGTTGGATCTGAATAGGGCTTTTTGTCCATCTCTAGCTTATTTTCCACAAAACAGCTAGAGTAATATTTCTTAAACATAAATTCAGTTATTTAATGGCTCTGCTTAAAATCCTTCTGTGGATTCCCACTGCACTCAGAATAAAACCCAAACTCTTCCTATAACCTTCCAAGCCCTAGTGTCCCTGCACACCTCTAACTCCCTTCTCTATACCACAACACTCTGACTTCTCTACTCCCATAAGCTGAGACCTTTCCTGCTACAGGCCTTTTGTACATGCTACTCCTTTTGAGAGAATATTCTTCCCAACACATTTTAATACTTAAATATGATCTCATCAAAAAGGCCCTCTCCACCACCCTGTCTTAAGTGACTTTCCCTTGTTGTCTATCATTTCACCATTTTATTCTCTTTATAATGCTAATTGTAATTATAATTATGCATCTTGTTTGTTCATTTGTTTTGTGTCTTTTTCACCAGATTGTAAGTTTCATGCGGGTAGGAACCATATCTGCTTGCTATGTCTAGAGACAAGGGACTTAGGCCTCCTTACAGTGTTCAGGGTGGCAAAGACCCTACTTCAGAATGGATCTTATCTGAGATAAAGGAAAGCAGTCAGTGCTTGCAATGGTTTGATGAGGTCTTCATATAGTCAGATGTGACTAGGGGGGTCAGTGAACTCTGTTGCAATAAAAAGGAGTATTACTAGTAATTGTCTCTTTAAAAAGGTGGATGTGTAGGCACAGTTTTGAAGTAGAATGAGCATGGGGGAACTACTGTACTCTGCTTACCATTGAAGGCAGGGTTAAATTGAGGTAAATGGACTTTGAAAATTGAGGTGTGGTCTCTAAACATTGAACATTGTTGTTTATTCATGGGAGGGCTGCATGTTTGTGGAAGAACGTGGATGTGTGTGAGTTTTCTGTGTGTCTAAGTCTATGTACATGCACACAGACACATGTGGGATTTAAGAGCTGCCCACTGGATAACCAGAAGAGAGACAGCAAAATTGTTCTCTCACAGATGGAGAGATTTTGAAGAGAACTCATCCTAGGAGACACTGAGCTTCCCCCACAGCCTTCCCTTCAATACCCACCCACACTCACCCCCTCCACACACACGCTTCAAGCGTTCTATCCTGAGTAACTCAGGCTCTGGGAAATGTGGTACTGAAGGCTTGAGTCTGTATGTTGTACCAACTGGGACAGATCCTAGAGGACTTTCTAAAGCAGAGTGAGACCTGGAATTGACTTGACGTGGCAGCCTCTCCAACAGGAAAAGGCAGACTTCAAGCAGAGCCAATTCTAGAAACTGGCATTTCTCCCTGAAAAATGTTTCTTTTTTTTTTTTTTTAAGTTTTTATTTATTTATTAAGAGAGAGAGAGTGTGAGTGAGCAGGGGAGAGCAGAAAAGAGAGGGAGGAGGGGAAAGAATCTCAAGCAGACCCCATGCTGAGCACGGAGACGAATGCTGGGCTCGCTCTCAGGACCCTGAGATCAAGACCTGAGCTGAAGCCAAGAGTCGGAGGCTTAACCAACTGAGCCACCTAGGCACCTCAAGAATGATTCATATTTTTTTAGTCGTGCTATTGTTTCCTTTGTGTTGTGAGAATAGTCTGGTATACTAATACAGTGTAAAATACTTTCTCTCATTTTATAAATCCCTCAGTTAGCCGCCAGTCCCCTAACATCTGGTATATGCACATGGTCTTGTGAAAGTGGTGTTGTGGGGAAGAAGAGATATGACCTTCCTCACATCACTATTATACTGAGCCCAGTATGATGGCAGCAGTTTTCCAGTGAGGAGGGGGCCTGAAGTTCAGACTCCTGCAGGAAAGTGAATAGGTTATTTGTGGGGGTGCAGTGAGCTGCACATGGAAGGGGAACTTAGCTGGAAAAACAGCAGTTGCTTAGGCAGCAGACGAGAGGTAGGATACGATACACTTATCCTTTTGTCCACAGATACGATACACTAGAACAATATGTGTGACCCTTCCTTTGCCACCATGTGTCCCACTGATCATGAGCATCACCCAGGGTCCTTATTACAAATACCAATTCTCTGGCTCCATTCCTGAGGTCTGGGCCGTGGCCCGAGATCCAGGATATTTTTTAAGCATCCAAGTAAATCTTCTGATGAGGGAAGTATGGAACTCTGGCCCCAAGACTAGGGGAGTTTTGCAGGGGTGGAGGGAGGCTGACACTGGGGTCACTCATTACTGACCCTGCTTCAGAGAGGATGTGAAGAAAAAGAGTGATGGAAAAGCCTCCCTAGGAGAGAAGACTGTGTACCATCTCACTGAAAACAATAAGAGAAGAATCAGGCTTTCAATGGGCTCTATTTCTTTATTTGTAAACCAGTCTTCCAACCTTTCTGAACTTCTTAGACAACACAAATTCATCTCAAATTGTACAATGTGTTACTTTGGCAAAACTGATAAGTTCTAATTTTCATTCATGAATGTTTCTTCTAATTATTTTACTTAACCTGGAGAGCAAGAACCATTGTGGCGGTGGGGGTGGGCAGGGATAGGCCTGCAGATATTTTTTTTAAAGCAGTTTATTTTCATAAGGAAAGAGTATGAAGTTACCCCTTAGAACAAATCATGCTCAAGTTGTTCTATTGTATGGCAAACTTGTTCCTTTATTATTATTTTTAAATCATTTTCTTCTTCAATAACCAAAGTAGCACAAAATTAATAAAAAAGTGAAAGTGATAACACTGATGCCTCCATAATCCTGTAGCTTTCACACAACTTTTAATTGGGAGTCTGTGAAAAAATATATATACATTAGTACACACACATACACACACACATTGAGAGACTGCTAATAATGATCTAAAACAGCAGAGTTCTTCTAGTCCAGAATTTACACTACATAATAATACTGCAACACACTGCCATGCTTTAAATGGCAGCAGAGGCAAATTTTTCACTAAATACACATTTTAAGACAGCAACTCTGTGCAGGTCTTAACAGTGTCAGGGGATGTTTTTGATATAAATAGATCAGTGTAGTCTGATTTAAGTGAAGCTTATGGATAAAAAAGAACAGAAGGACAGAAAGAAGGAAGGAAGGGAGGGAGGGAGGAAGGAAGGAAAGAAGGAAGGAAGGAAGGAAGGAAGGAAGGAAGGAAGGAAGGAAGGAAAGGAACCTTCAGATCCTCATTACCAGTCCTCATATCTCTTAGAATTTTAGAATGCCGAAGATACACCTTGTAAAAATGGATTCTTTATCCCAATTGAGTTACTAGAGGGTATCACCTGCGCAGTCCACCAAAGCGTGTATTGAAGCTCCACTATTTAAGGTTAGAAAATATTTTGAACAAGAAATGATCCATTTGCCATGGGAAGATAGGGCATGTTGATGCAGTCGTCTCTGTAGGCTGAAGAAGTTCAGTGTTTATGTTGTGGGCCATTTGTTTTTAAAATTAAATTACAAAAAAAATTAAATTACAATTCTTACTCTGAAGAAGCTTTAGTTTATTTGCTTTGTTTTGTTTTTAGGGGAAGCTTGATTTCTTCCATTTTCCAAGTCTGTGCTCACACGTATGCCTCATTTAATGGATAAGGACCCCAAGTTCAGTGCTTGGGTGACTACAATATTGTGGCTCCCAGGACCACTAATCTGACAGAACTTAAACAGTGACATAACTTGAACAGTTTTTAATAAAAACCCACATCCTGGAATTCTAATGCAAAGTATTATGTTAACATAGGACAACTAATTATCAGAAATCTGTAACATTCATGGAGTATATAATAACATGTATATTAGCAATTTAGAGTCTTAAGTTTTGTAACCTAATGTGAGTGAGTGAACATCTGACATCTGGGAACCTTAACAAAATTCTGTGCTAAAATTATAAGACTATGAAACTGAATAAAGGAGCATGTTTACATGACTGCTAGGAGTTATTACTGCAAAAAACAATTAAGTGAATATTTTCCATATGCTTAATTTCTGCTAATGGAAAGTATAGATATAAAATAAAAACTTCTTGCTGTCTCTTAGGGTGTTTCTCTTAGTAAGAGCAATTACCACAAAGAATTCTACAACAGTAGGAGTATTATGACTATAACATAAATAGAAAAAAAAGAACCCAAGAGGCAAAAATACATTATAGACTGCATCATAACACATATTTGTCTTGCTTTAAAAGTTAAATTCTTCCAGTACTTTTCCATGATGACTTAATTCATCAATAAATGTGATTTTCATTTGTTAAAGTGAAAATAAACCATTTAGCATATTTTGCCTCCAGTTTTAAGAATGTTCTACATTAAATTTAAATTGACTCATTTTTTTTTTTTAATTTGGTGTTTCCACTTTATCTTTTAAATATGGAGAATATCTTCTAAGTAGCTCAGACTTAGTTTTGCCAGTTTCTTCTAGCTCAGTTGGTTTCACAGTCTTGTGAGAGAAATGAAGTACAAAAGTCCGTATCCAGCACCCACTGTGAGGCTGCCTCAGATGAGTTCTGCCTCAGGTATCCAGCAGAGTGAAATGAACTGATCCATCTTGAAGAGGTCTGCTCCGATTTGTCAGGTGGTTTGTGTGAAATTCTGCCCCTTGAGGTTTGCACACATTTTCTCAGCAACAACTCCTACATTCACAAATGAAAAGCATCATGAATGGAACAAGAAATGAGGAGTGAAGGAGGAGAAACAGGTCTAACTGGTTGGAAAAGAAAAGCGTTATTTCTTTCATGAAGCAACTGGTTCATGTGACACTTCCTGCAAGGGAAAACCTAGGCTGCTGCAGCATTCAGGAATTCTTCCGTCTTCTTCATGAGGAAAGGTTTGAGAAAGTGGACCTTTGAGAGGAAATACTACAGACTTCCAAATTGGTGAAAGAACTTCCAGCATCGCTTGGATACTCAGGGTAGGAGGAACTGGAGGAGATGATATTTTTGAGCCTCTGGAGGGCAATGATTAAGAGCAGAAGCAGAAATGCTAAAAGACTGAGGAATATGGACACATATATGTAGACATTTGAGAGGTGGCCTGAGGAAGGGTCCACTGACGTGGACAGGGATGTGGGAAATAGCTCAAGGAAAGTTCCATTCTCCACGTTACCCGAAAATACAGATGAAGAGTCAGGTTCAGACATCTTTACGGAGGGTCAAAGAATGTACAAGTATGTTAAAAGTCAGTTTCACACAGGGGTTAAAAAGGACAGAATCAGCATTTTTTTTTTTTATGATAGCATCAGCAAAGATTGTAGGCAGTTAAATCAGCACAACAAAACTTCTTGGTTTCCAAACAAAGGCAGCAGGGGTCAGGTGTCCACTGGCACTGCAGAAACAAACAACAAAAAAACAGCTGAGTGCATTATTCACAAAATACCACATTTAAATCTTATTTCTAGTTTTTGCTTCAAGAAGGGAAGGGAATGAAATTACTTCTCCAGAAATAGATGATGTTTATGTCATTATATTACAAATGATGATATAAAAATGAACTTTTATTTTACCTTCACTGTACCTAAGATGCCAGGATTCTCCAAGGAACTAAAATAAAAAAAAGGAAAATAGATTTCTGATGTGCTCCATCTGCTGTGATTTCAACAGATGCTCCAAGTGGATGCTCTGAGAATAGGACCCAAAAAGGCAGCGCCAAACCTCCCTTCTCCAGAAAATGAACTCTGCGCACCTCCAGTCTACTAGAAGTATTTATCTCTACCACACTTTGAAGAATCGTGCCACACATGTAAGTTTGCTTTTTGTTGAACATTTATAATTTGATTTGTTTATAAAAATTCATTTCCTTGAAATGAGGGGCCATTTCTTCATTTTTCTTCTTTTTGATCTACTTGTGTACCTTGTTCTGCATACTTTAGTACTGATTAAAAAACTTCAGATTAATTTAGAAGAAAAAAGGTTGGATTCCCTTTGAATGTTAGAAAGTACAAGGTTTGTTGTCAAGAGATGTAGGTTTGAGGGAGGCCTGAATTCCCCTTTACCTTTCAGATATTGGGCAAATGGCCGACATTATTCTGAGTTTCATTTTTCTCATCTATAAAATGTATAGCTTGCCCCATCCCCTCTTTGCGTTATTCAGGGATCAAGAAAATAGGCATGGAAGCACTTTGTGAATTGTAAAGGTTTGGGCAAAAATAAGGTTATGGGGTGTGTGTGTGTGTGTGTGTGTGTGTGTGTGTGTGTGTTTTAATGGGAGTGGAGAAGGAATAATTTTCTCTCAGCCAGGAGGGAAAGAATGCTCTTTACCATATTCTCTCTTCTAATGTGGTCCCTGTGAGGAACACCAGAAGCAAAGCAGACTGACAGGCAGGTAGCAAGTGGGATACCACATGACTCCCCAGGCTCCAAGTGTGGGTCCAGTGTGTCTCAGACACCCTCTCCTCCATCACTGGAAAAGTCACAGCTGGTTTCTGCCTGGGCCTCCAGCCCACTAAGTCCACGTGGGGGCGAGGAATGCAGCCCGAGGGAGGATGATCCCTCAGGGCAGATGACTTCGAAGTCCAGAAAAGATGCTCTTCCTAGCTCTATATGGCATTCAATCCGCTTGTTGTAAAATTTTAAATCTCCTTGTGCCAGATGTAGTGAAATGCTAATGTGAAAAGATCCACTTTGCCCCTGGCTTTCCCTTTTCCCAAACTCTGCCCTGAATTTTATCTTGAAAACTTGCCTTTCCCTTCTGCTCTCCAGATCTAATTAAGTGGCTGATTCTTTGAGGGGCTGACATTGGCTGCTGTGGTCAGAGCTGAGCAGAATTAATGATCCCTGAGAAGGAGGGGACACTTCTGAGATGGCTGTCCCTGCTGGGTGTCATGCAGGCTAATGATCCTACTGAGTTCCTCTGAGTAGACCACATACAGTGTCTTAGTAGTTTCTAAAATAATTTGACTCCTACTCCTCATTATGCTTTGCTTGGTGATTTTAATTCCATTAGGCTGCTACAGGCTCCTAACGAACCTTAAAAAAAGAGAGGGAGAATCACAGTGGGACTCAAATGTGTCACACTGATTTGGCAATCCCTTGCCTTTTTATAGCATTGTAAATGTCTTAGCCATTCATCTTTAGGGAAAATACAGTTTCAGAGGCAGCATAATGTATAGGAAAGAAAACTAGGATAGAAACCTTATGGGCTGAATAGAAAGAAATATTCTTTGTTCTGGAAAGACCTCCTAAATCTAGCTGAGGAAACTGAGATACAAAAAAGCTAATTGATTTGACAAAAGAAATAACTCATTAGAAGATAAGCCAGGACTTTGGACTTCTGTTCATCCTAACTGCTTATATCATCTGGTCTCAATTTTCCTATCATTTGAGTAGTAAGGATTTTACATCCTCTTTTCCTAGCATGGGTAAAGAAGGGACAGTGCATTTTGTGTGTTCCTCATAGCTCCTTGGTAGAATAGGAATTATTATTCTCACTTGAGGAAACTGAGCCACAAAGACACGATTTACTCAGGGTCACAGCTAGACAGTGACAGAGGAGGGACTAGACTCCACGCCTGAACTGTGTTCTTAGTTTTCTCAACTGTGATGGGAAGAGGAAAATTATGAAGACTTGCTCATTAGTTCCTATCTGCTACTTACTCTGGGCTAGCTCACAATTTAGTCTTGATTTTTCAGTCTTCCCATTTGTGCAATAACATTTACCATCCCTACCTTGGTAAGAGGTGTTGAGCTAGGCTGTAAGAACATTTCCATAAGCATCCTTAGGAAATTAGAAAAGGCCAGCCCAAGTCAAATTCCAGTAAACAGTTCCTTCTGAATGCCTAGAAAGGCTAGAGGAACTTTCCAAGTCTCTGCTAGTCCTATAGTTCTGGCAAGTGCAGGTCATAGATTCAGCTGGAATTGGATTCACTACCCAAACCTGTCATTTTCTGGGGGTAGAGCTGGAGGCACAGAATGTCACTAGAGTAACAGCAATTTAGCAGCAGAGCTCACAACTGGCTATCAAATGACTTGTTAAAACAAAGGCATTTCTTTACATGTAAATGTTCCAAGAATACTTTTCACATTCCAAAGATCTCCTTCTTTCAGACAAAAGGCCCACTGTTGAGCCTCAGTGGTCTATGGAATAGTTTACAGGAACTGAGATTTAAGAAGACTTGGGGAAAAGATCTGATCTTCCAAGTGGTCCTGGAAGAATGGTGGAAATGAACAAACAAAAGCTCGTGTCATTATTTGACATTTCTCAATTAAATATTTTCTTGTCTAAATATTCTCCTCCCAATATTTCAGATTTAATATCATTTCCAGAATATGTTGTAATTTTAAATGACAGATAGACAAATTTCATTTCACTGTTCTACTTTGAAACAACAGAATATATGCACTGTTAGAAATCATCTAGGGGCACCTGGGTGGCTCAGTGGGTTAAAGCCTCTGCCTGCGGCTCAGGTCATGATCTCAGGGTCCTGGGATCGAGCCCCACATTGGGCTCTCTGCTCAGCAAGGAGCCTGCTTCCCCCTCTCTCTTTGCCTGCCTCTCTCCCTACTTGTAATCTCTCTCCTGTCAAATAAATAAGTAAAATCTTTATTAAAAAAAAAAGAAATCATCTTAATTTGATGGCACTGATTCTCTCTTACTGAATTTCTAAAAATTGGTAAATCCTCTCTCTGGTGAGGTGACCGTTTTGACAGTCTGTGTATAATGTTCAGGATGAGGCCAGTTGTACGTGTTCGGGACTTGTGACCATGTGAATGATGCCAAAAATGGCACTGTGAAAATGAAATCAAACAAGTATGTTTCAAGATGATGCTTTTTGGGCCATTTCTCCAAACAGATTAGGTTTAAAGAAAAGAAGAGAGAGACTTTATCTTAAATGTGTAGCCTTGACTTGTCTCAGGGCACCACCAGTCATTTCTGTTGCACCTAAAGTCACATGGGCATGATGATGCTTTTTTCTGAGCCATCTTCAGAAAGTGATTTTTGAGAAAGGAAAATGAGATAGCTCGATCACAACATTATAAATGAAGATCTGTGTAAGCGTTTTGGTTCAGGGTCAGCCGCTTTCCCTTTGTCTCTCGGAATAAAAACCTGTGCTGGGGAGAAATCTACAAAAGGCAGTCACCACTGAAGTGAGGAAGAAGGGACCTAGAAGGTCTCCATGAGCCCAGTGAGGCAGGGAGATGAGGCAAACCTGGGGGCCTCTGGTTCCACGACTGTTTCTATGCCTCTATGACTCCTCTGGAAGAATGGAAGCTTTCAATCCCATGGGGTGATTATAAGAATTGTAAAGTTTTAGAAAAACAAAAGCATACTCTCTGACTTGTACCTTCATGCCTGGTAAAAGGAAAAAGAGCTGACAGATCCCCATCTCTGGGCTCACACAAGCTCTGCAAGACCTCTGGTAGCCAGTGTGTAGGCAGAGCCTTTGACTTCTATAAAATAATGGTATGTAAAACTGAGCCTACAGTCAGCCTCAAATCTGGCACAGCAATTTCTGAATTTCTCACCTTTATTCAAATACGTGTCTATGTGAATAACAACTATTTGAAAGGTTTTTATTGTGGAAAACTGGGATAAGCTGCTTTGTTGCCTTACAGACATAAAGAGTGCCCTGGCTGTAGGATGTTGCGTCAACATTTTATCATTATAAAGTCCTGCTATGTCATTCTCCAAAAGGCTCTTGTCCCAAACCATCAGTAATGATTTGAAAGATAAAGTATTAGCATGACATGGTAAAATGCTTACTTTGTCTACAAATATAAAATTTGATATTAAAATGTAATGGTATATTGGATATCTTTCTCTTAGAACACATAGAAATCACCACATCCAAAATCGAGTAGCAACCTTACCACATTTAAGCAAAGCTGTTTTTAGTTCTACTTAGAAAAGTAGTATGCTTTATATGAGATCTCCAGCCACTCCTTTACCATTTGCACAATTATTTTCACTCTTAATGCTTTTTTTCTTTGGCTGATGAGAGAAGGTTGGTGCTGACATACATACTTCCCACAATTTCTAAATGTAGATTGTCACTTGCAGTCAATGGCAAATACTTATCCATTGGGCTTGCAATAATGAAAATAAAGTTTACCATCTTATGTGCTATCCTTATTCAAAGATGATTCAGCCATCCATATATTTGAAAACTGCTTACTTATCTGCATAATGTTTTAAGAGGGTAGAATTATATGTGAATTCTGTTTCTGATTCCCTGTAACAGTCCAATAAAAAATATCAAGGAAATAAACTGAGTATCTGTTATTAAATATTGAATAGAGTACCATCTTAGAGAAGAAATGTAGGAGATGAAGAGTGAATAATACACTGGAATTCATGGATCTAAACTGGATAATGTCAGACAAAAAATTAAAATAATTAACAGTTCTCTTTACCCACTGTTCTAATGAATGATCGGAAAATAGAATCAGAGTTTTTTCATTGTATTTTGGTGAAAATTAAAAAAATGACAAAGTAATAACTTAATATTAGCTAAAAATTTAAAACATTTTAAAATTCAATTTCTAGGTCATTACATTGCTTTGAATTTAGACCAGTCTCCTATATCTCTCTACCCTGGTGATGACTTTTGTCTATCTGGATTACCCTTAGGCCCAGTAAAATACTTCCTTAGCAAAATAACTAAATTGTACTCAGAATGCTTTTATGCTAGATCAGTTATTTTATCTTAATTCTTTAAAAATTAATTACCCATATAAACTGTAATTCACAAAATATTCAGAATATACCTTTCTTAATATACAAAATGTTGTATTGAGTGAAGTTAAAAAAAAAATCCTCATACACAAGAAAGTATCTCAAAAGGGGATGTGAAAATGACTGACCATCCATCTTGTATACCCTCAAATGTTAGGGTAGATGTGACCTCCCTTGCATTTATATATCACAGCTTCTCTGGAAAAAGCAAAGTATTCTTAATAAATTTGTGTTATATTTATATTCCATGTGAAGATGTTATGTCCAAAACACTGCCTTAGGAAGAATAATTATTTAAGAATGACACTCTTTTAGAATAAGATAATTTAAATGGATAATCTTCTGGTTAAAAAAACAGAAAATACAAATACAAAGCCAGGTATAGGCATAGCATTTTCATGATTCTTTTATGATGTTTAGAAAAGACCAGGAAGGGCTCTGTCCTACCTTTTAGGGATATTGGACCCCTCTTGGCTAACACTATGAGTCTAAGTCAGACTGACAAAAGTATCAGCCTCAAGGCTGAAGGAAGCAGGAGCTGTTAAAGAAGCAGCAGAACAATGAAAATCTCTTTTAGGGAGCGGGAGAAAAGGTCACTGGCTTAAACATTTCATTTAAAGAAAAAGCAAAGAGCCAGAGAAATAATGACTTGAAGATCATAGGCAAGGTCGAAATGAATGAGTGGGAGGAAAGAAGGTAAGAAGCAAGAAGGGCCTTTCAAGATGTTACAGTATTTTTAGTAAGGGCTTTTAGGTCATTTCTCTCCCTCCACTCAGATCTGATCATTTCCAGTATTTTAGATGTGTAATAAGAAAAACATTTGTTATTCTTGGAGCAGCTAGAATTGGTTAAATCATAACATTAGTATGTAAAAAATCATACTTATTTTTAATAAGGCCAGGTACATTTTTAAAAATTCTCATTAAACCATGCCCTGGTAGAAGAATGAAATGGCATCTTTTTCCATTGTCTCTCATTCTCCCTCTGCAGTCAAAATAATTTATATCCAATATATTTTTTATCTAATTAGAAACTGCTCATAACAGTCCCCTGATAGAATATGACACTGGGAAAGATTTTGTTCTTATAAACTTAATTTTTTGATTAGCTACCATTTTCTTTAAACCTTTACATGTAGACCACTAGGTATCTCTAGTCTACTCTCTCAGACCCCAGGGAACTTTGGGTTCCTCTAAAACTGCTATAAGAGAACAGGATAGAGCCTGGAAATTTGGTTTCTCAACAACCATTTGATGAAGTCCACTCTAAACCTAAGCATTCCTCAGAAGTGGGCAGCCATGGGCCATAATGCCATTCACTATAATCAGAGGAGAATATATGATATTGTATTACTCCCTAACAGTACTTTTGTTTCTACTGCTTCCTTCCTCTTTAAATATATTCCTCAGTTCACAGCTTATTGTCATCATTGATTCCTCTTTATCTTAATTCCTTATTCCATTTTCTTCCATCTTCTATAGGCATCCAAGCTAATGGGTTTAATGAGGACCTTTCTGTTGGCATGTTTCTATAAATGTTTGTTATTGTTTTGTATAAATTTTCTTATAAATTCTCCTTATCTTATAAACTTTCAATTTATAGGAATGTATACACAGTAAATATTTCATTCGCTCCATAAATTAAACTCTAAGCTTCATCTCTACTTAAAATACCTTGATAATTGAAGCAGAGGAGAGAGGAATATAAATTATATAATGTACTTAATTCTTTATTTTTGTACACAGGAATATGTCAAAGGCTATTAGCCATCCTCTATCCATAAAATCACACATACAGGTACAGATTGAAAAAAAAATAGTGATGACGATGACATAGGTTGTTTTAAAGAACTTCAGTATTAGCAAATTAATTAAGCAAGCCACTATCCACATCTATCTTTATTGACAACTAGAGTCATGTATTTGTTTCAACTAAGGTGCTTTATAGTCTGTTCCTCAAGAAGAGATTGGAATATCACAAATGTATATAAATGTTTTAGGTCTTGCATTTTAAGTCTCCAGCTCACAGAGTCTTCTATGTGATGACATTTTTAATCAAGGCACAGCATTTACTTGAATTAATGAACCATTGTTCCTCATAATGTAAGTACAAATAGAACCTTAGTTGATTACATAGCGTGTGAATTGCCCATCCCTTCTGGATATTAGCCCAGTGTTTAGCATAATATATACATATGAATGTTGCTAAATAAGTTCTCTCATTTTTCTAGTCCTCAATGGCTGACAGTCAAAGTATGATGATGCTTTCCACAGTAAAATGGATATTTAAAAAGAATGCTTAGTAATTGGCAGCTTATGCAGGCTGTTTTGGATATGTTCAGTTTTGGCCATATTACATGATTTAGGAGTCAGATGAATACTAAGAAAAAGAAATAGAAGGCAGATTTCAAGATCTACCCCCTAATGCAATGTAAGATCCTTGGGCCAATTAAAAGAAAAAACAGCTTTGTTATAAAGGACATTACTAAGACAACCAGGGAAATTTAATTATAGACTGCACATTAAATAACTATATTGTGTAAATACTAAATTCCCTAAGTTTGATATAGGAGAATGTTATTTTTTGGAAATGCATGTTGAACTTAGTAGCCATGAAGGGTCATGTCAGCAACACTCAAATGTTTCAGCCAAAAAAAAAAAAATAGTACACATATTTACATACACATACAGAAAGATGGTAAAGCAAGTGTTAACAATGGGCTACTCTAGTTAAAGAATATATAGGTGTCTAAAAAAAGAAAAAAATATATATAGGTGTCTGTTGTTATTATTCTTACAACTTTTCAGTAGATTTGGCATTTCTCAACATGTAAGTTGGGGAAAAAATGACTTATCCCCAAGGATGTTAAGAAAATATGCTTGGGGGATGCCTGGGTGGCTCAGTTGGTTAAGCCGCTGCCTTCGGCTCAGGTTATGATCGTGGGGTCCTGGGATCGAGTCCCACATCGGGCTCCTTGCTCAGCGGGGAGCCTGCTTCTCTCTCTCTCTCTCTCTCTCTGCTTCTGCCTGCCACTCTGCCTGCTTGAGCTCTCTCTGTCTCTCTCTGTATCTCTGACAAATAAATAAATAAAATCTTAAAAAAATGTTTAAAGAAATTATGCTTGGGATGCCGGGGTGGTGTAGTCAGTTAAACATCTGACTCTTGGTTTTGGCTCAGGTTGTTTTTCTCAAGGCCGTGAGATTGAGCTTTGCATTGGGCTCTGCACTCAGCTCGGAGTCTGCTTAAGACTCTCTTCCTCTCTCTCCGCCCCCACGCACGCACTCTTTCTCAAATACATAAATAAATAAATCTTAAAAAAAGAAAAGAAAATATGCTAGGCATAATATGCAATAAATCAGCTAAAATGTTGGAAGCTTCTAAAGAAACAATGACAGAAGCCTGATTCCTCAAAGGAATCTTTCCAACAGCATTGGAAAAGCTCAACTATTTGCTTCTACCATCAGCTCATTATGCCCACTAAGCCATGGGTACTAGAGGGTGAAGCATGAGAGGATGAGTTAGAGGAATTTTAATATCCCCAAGAAACTGGATCCATGGTGGTAGAAGATGCAACCTAAAGACCAGGAATGGTGACTCACTAGCCAGCCTTACTCATGACTTTACTGCTGCTGTCACCCACTGGTCTGAATCTCAGTATGGACTTTCAGAATCATAGAATCCAAGTATGGTCATCTTACATCATCAGTCATCTTCAGAAGTGACCATGGGCATCTCTCCTACAGTGTGATTACCCAAAGATAAGGACTTTGGAGGCATCTTAGGTCAAGAGAGAATAGTTTTCTTTTGTTTTTAATTGAGATATAATTGACATATAACTTTATATTAGTGTCAGGCTAAATAGGTTCTGATACCAGTTCCAATTTGTGAGGCAAAACTAGGAGCCATTCTCCACACCAACAAGCAATTCTAGGAACACTAGCTGAGTGTCCTACAATTCAACTCAAATCTAATACTGTCTACTGAAAGATAGCATCAGATGCCACAGGTTGAAGGTTCAATCCTACAAGACCCTCCCCTTCAATATACATATTTCAGACACCAATCCTAAGCCCCAGGATGTTACCTGTGTTTCTGACTGGCAATAAATCAAAGGTTCCCAAGTCCCTCTCCTCCAGTTCAATTAGTTTGCTAGAGCTGCTCACAGAACTCAGAGAAACATCTTACTTATTAGGTTACCAGTATATTATAAAAAGATATCACTCAGGTATAACCAAACAGAGGAGATGCATAGGGCAAGCTGTGGGGAAAGGGCACAGAGGTTCCATGCTGAGTGTCCCACTCTCCCAGCATGTCCCTGGGTTGGCCTATCCAGAAGCTCTCTGAACCCTGTCTTTTTGGGTTTTTACTAACACTTCATTACACAGACATAATTGATTAAATCATCAATCACTGGGGGAGATTGATTCAACCTCCTGCCCTTTTCTTCTCTCCTTCCTATTGAACTGAAAGTTCCAACCTTCTCATCACAGGGTAGGTTCCTCTAGCAACCAGCCCCCTCCATTAGGTGTTGTTCAAAAGTCACCTCATTAACATAACAAAAGACACCTTTGTGCCATTCATCAGGTAGGAAACTCCTAGCTTGCCACAAACAGGGAGGAAGATGGAATATATATTTATTATAAATCACAGTATCACACAGGTATACAACGTAATGATTTGATATTTGTGTATATTGCAAAATGATCACCACAATAAGTCTACTTAATATCACCTCACATAGTTAAAATTTTTTTGTGATGAGAACTTTTAAGATCTCTCTTTGCAACTTTCAAATAAATAATACAGTATTATTGACTACAGTCACCATGCTGTACACTACATCCCCATGACTTATTTAATATCTAACTGGAAGTTTGTACCTTTTAAACACTTCACCAATTTCACCCAACTCCCCTTCACCTGCCTCCAGCAACCTCTAGTCTGTTCCCTATATCTGATTTCGGGTTTGTTTTCTTTTGTATTGTTTAGATTCCACAAAAAAGTGACATCCTAGAGTATTTGTAGTTCTCTGACTTAGTTTATTTAGCATAATGCCTTTGGGTACAAGAGTAGTTTTCTAACAAGGACAAATGAGTTGGACTCCTGGGAAGCCCAGTGAGAGCCCACAGCAGTCAGTGAGGCAGTGAGGCCCAGATTCTACACAGGGAGTGCAGGAAACAGTTGTGCAAATAAACTAAGTACAAGCTGGGGACTATTTAAGGCAGCAAGTTTCAAATAAGCTTCAAATAGTAAGTTATGCAGATCAAAGAACTTGCAGTCCTTTACAACTCTTAAACCAGTGGCCACCTCCCTGAGCATCCTGGTTTGGACGAGTCCTCTAGTGTGGCAAGATGCTAAGCCTGACCACAAAAACTCTTATAGTCCATGGTCCGTATTTTATGAAATAGGGGGCAATGAACAATTTAGAAATTGAATCATCGTGCAAAATGCAGCTACAAATGAAAAAATAAAGGACATTGATATTAATAGAGCTTTTTCCAGTCATCACCAATTATATGACTGCAAATATAAGTAGGTATCCTAAAATGATGAGTACCTGATGAATCAGATTTTAGGCAAGGATTACATTAAACACCAATCCTATAAGGAGACAAAGTGCTCTCTTATGGCTCTGAAATTACTTATCTACCAGGATTTCCAGGTACACCAGGGAGAGCAGGGGACAGAACAGGACGTTATGTCCTTCATCAGGAAAGCATGTTCCCATGTTGGATTTCCCATGGTCCTGCTAATTCTTGGTTTGAATCAAATTGCAGAGCTTGCCTTTGTGTTCTCTATCTCTCTTTTTCTGTTTGTCTCTCTCTCAGGCAGTACAGTAAACTCAAAAGTCTGGCTAACAAAGAGAATGTCTACATGTTCCTTGTAACATGGAACAAAATGATATGGCAGGCTATCAAGTGTGGGAGGAAATCAAGTCCTCAGCAGCTTGTTGTCATTTTAGATAACAACTCAAGATGAGAATCTGTCAAAGACAATAGGAAAGCAATAAACAAGCGTAGGCTCAAATTCTCCCAGAATGTGTTAAACTTAAAAATGTAAGGAGGTGGGGGCACCTGGGTGGCTCAGTTAGTTAAGCGTCCGACTGTTGTTTTCAGCTCAGGTCATGATCTCACCCTATGTCTGTCTGGCTGGCTCTGTGCTCAGCAGGGAGTCTGCTTGAGATTCTTGCTTTCCCTCACCCTCTGCTCCTGCCCCCCACCCCGATACATACACCCTCCCTCCTTCTCTCTCTCTCTAAAATAAAATAGTCAAAAAAAAAATAATAAAAAAAATAAAATAAAATAGTCTTTTAAAAAAATATAAGGAGGTGTAATTGAGAAATAATTAGGAATTATAGAGAATAGACCACTGAAATAGTTATATAGTCTTTGAAAAATATAAATAAATATGGTTTTATTCAAGGAAACAATGCATATCTCTTATGTGAGATTTAACTGACTTTGTCCTTTATCAGAGTGGAGCTGTCTACCTTACCCTTAAAGTTGTAGGTTTTGTGTTTTTTATTCACTTGTCGGAATAGCTTTGGTCAGAAACACATGTTCACACATCACCCACTACTCTTATATCTAGTTTTTAGTTCTCTCTTATTTTAATGGTTAGGTTGGGATGTAGGGGGCACATCATGCCAGAAAAGTTGTGGGAAGTAGAGGGGAAAGAAAGAAGGTGACAGGAGCATCCCCACATCATTGTGGAATGGGAATGTCTTCAGAACGTGATAGGCAGAAGAAGGTACCCAGGATGTTATATAGGAGAAAGAATGTCTAGCACAACAGTCTGGGGAAAGAGTAATAACAACATGAACAACAGTAGCTACTATTTATTAAATAAAAGCATATACTAGTTTTGTATGTGTGTTCATGTGTACATATGGTACATGTATATTTTCTCTAATCTTCATAGCTCTTTAAGGTAGTTATTATTATCCCTCATCTTTCTTTAACATATGAGAAAATTAAGGGTCAGAGAATTTAAAAGCTTACCCAAGGTCATCCAGCCACTTAGAGGCAGGACTGGAATTCAAATCTATATCCCTCTGTCTCCAAATGCTCTGTGTTTTTTTCCTTCTCTCCAGGGAGCCTGAGGGTAAAAGAGGGATAATTTTAAGGCTTGTGGTCACTCATGCTGTTTGTGTATTTCTGCTGTTCCTTCTTTCTTCCAGACATGTTGTAGGATTACGTGTTCCCATCACCTTTGAGTTTAAGGTAGCCAGATGACTTGTTTTGACCAATGAAATTTGGGGAAAGTGATATGTCACTTCTGGGTAGAAATTGTAAGCCCCAGTGTGGGATTTGCCATATCCCTTCCCTCTGCTGCAGTAATTGCATAAGTATGGGACAGCTTCTGTCCCAGGTGAACTGGCTGAGCACCTTCACCCCTTGCTGCCTTTATTAATACTTAGTGGAAAGAATTAATGCACTTGTTGTTTTAAGCCTAATCTACCTACTAACAACTGATATAAAATCTTACTGTACTATATAACAGCACAGGTTATCCAAGAAATTGACTATAAAGAAGTCAAATTCTGAATATAACTGAGAGTTGTGTGAATTGTCTATGTAATATATTGAAACCCTCTTATGGCACTGGTGAGAGAGAAGATTGTAGAGGATGTTGTGGTTAGCTTTAATTTCATGCAAGAGTAAGGTTTAAAAGGATGAGAATTAGCTACTGGTACAGCCAAAAACATATTCCCTAATAAGCTGGGGTGTGATGAGGACAGTCCTGACTAGCTGTCACTTAAACATACACAAATGGCTTCACATGGGAATAGGTGAGAGATAGTAAAGATATATTAAAACTAAAAAAAAAAAAAGATATTAAAACTAACTTATTACTCCCAATGGGAAAAAACAAGTAATACTGTCCCATTATACAAGTAATGTTTTTGTGCCTTCATTTATTCATTCAACAAATACTTGTTTGTTAACTATGTATAGGAAAGTGATAAAATATCACCATTACATGTAAGAGTCTATTGCACATAAAATTTTTATAGTGACCATCTTAGTAAAAAATCTAAAAGACCTTTCCTTATATTATCTGTGCTATATTAATATGTTTCTTTTAATCTGGCCACATGCTACTTTTCCAGTCACATTTTTTTCCATTGTTCCTAAGATTGGTGGTCCAATTGTATCAACTATTCTTGATTTCTTAAAGTTTTTTTAAAAAATATGTATGCTTAGTCCTTGTATTTGTACATATCTTCTCCCTAATTCCACTCAAAACCCAATTTGTCCACTCTTCAAGACTACTTAAACTTTTCCCTCCTCTGTCTCATCTAGTTATTCACTCATAATACAAATACCCACTGACTTTCTCTTTGCAAATTTCTGGCTCCTTCTTCTGCATTCTCATGACAATTTCTGTACCTTTTACACTAGCATTTCTCACATTTTATTATACTTACTATATTTGTTTACCTGTTGGCCTAAAGTTTTGATGGACTTTGAACTCCTAAAACAGAGGACTATGATTTCACTCATCTTTATAACCATGAACCAGCACAATGTCTTATATAAAGACGTTCAATAAGCATTTGTTGGACGGTTGCATGGATAAAATAGTAAAGGAATGAAGATATTTGAAGCTTCTTGGAGAGGTATTCCATATTTGTTCTATTTTGGGATGTACAGTAATATTTATTGAATGAATGAGTAAGTGATCTCATATAAAATCATATCAGTTACGGGACGCCTGGGTGGCTCAGTTGGTTAAGCAGCTGCCTTCAGCTCAGGTCATGGTCTCAGGATCCTGGGATCGAGTCCCACATCAGGCTCCTTCCTCGGCAGGGAGCCTGCTCCTCTCTCTGCCTCTGCCTGCCTCTCTGCCTGCTTGTGTTCTCTCTCTGTTAAAATAAAATAAATAAAATCTTTAAAAAAAAAATCATATCAGTTACTCAAAAGATAAGTACTCAATATTAAAGAGTAATGTGAACGCACTCTAAATTTTATAAGTATTTTAGTTATGGCAATAAAATTTATAGTTTCAGGTTCCAGAGCAAACTCTGAGCATACTTTTTTTTTAAGATTTTTTTAAAAAAATATTTTTATTTATTTTTTTGAGAGACAGAGAAAGTGAGAGAGAGCATGAGAGGAGAGAATGTTAGAGGAAGAAGCAGACTCTCCGTGGAGCTGAGAGCCCGATGTGGGACTCGATCCCGGAACTCAAGGATCATGACCTGAGCCGAAGGCAGTTGCTCAACCAACTGAGCCACCCAGACGCCCCCTGAGCATGGTTTTTATCAAGCAACTGTGTTTTTCAACAAAAATTTTATTTACTCGAGTATCCACTGGGATAACAAGGAAAGGATGGAGGAATCCATTATAAATATTGAAATTCATTACTGTGAACATAGCTGAGGAGCTGTAGCAAATGTATTCTGAAGCAGTACTGGGCTAGGAAACTAATCCAAACCACAGCATCTTAGAAAAATAATAAAAGGAATGAAAACACATGAGCATAAAAGAAGCAAAAAGTTTGTTTTTTTTTCCTTTTCATTCATTCTGGAACTGACTTAAAACATTTATCATGTATCTAAGTTATTTCTTCTTTCCCATGGTCTCTCTCAATATTAACTTTCCTCTATTAAAAAAAAAGTCAAATAATACCAAAACAAAAATTAAATAAGTGACCACGAAAGGAAAACATTTTTCATAGAATTGGGTAGCTAGAAGTCCTTATAAACCAGGAAACTGAAAATGTTAAGTAAATTAAATTTTGAAGGTTGTTGTTTATATACCTTCTGGAAAAGGATGGCAAAAGAGATAGCTGGTGGCTGAAACCACAAATTAGGAGCCCAGGATCCTTTTCTGGCTCCACATCCAGTCTATATTCAGAGCTGAGCTGGGTGGCCAGAAAGAAGTAATTAGATGAAAAACATGTTATTCAGTATCTTCTGTTATCCAGAGGTTAATTCATCATATGAATCAAAATATGTGCCACACAGGGTCCAAATCTAAAACCAAAACTGATAGGGATAATAAAAAGAGGACAGAAGGAAAGATCTTAGAAACTAATTCTAGTGCCAGACCAGCTTTGTTGGCAAGTAGTCCTTTTGAGGGTCTGAGAACCCATCAATATTTCTCTGTCACTCTAAGAGTCACAGTGCCCTTAATAATGTACTTGAGTGATGGAAATCGAGGTCAACAAGCTCACCAAGGACTTTCTCATGAGGAATGGTTAGACTGACGGGTTGCCAAGGTATATGAAAACCATCAAGGAGAGTATTAGTAAATATATATTTTTTGACCTGGCTTCCATTTACAAGGGTGTTTTCAAATTGAACACATGAATCATAAATTATATACTTATGACTTTGTGTACCTCTCTATATGAATGTTAAACATCAATAACAAATGGGTTTTTTTAAGGGCAGGAAATACCATGTGCCAGCATATTGAAGATATTCTGGGTCATAGCAAGGAATATCTCTTCCTTGTTGGATGAATTATTTGAGTGCTTCCCTTTTCATCCAAAAATATGGTATTGTAGACTAACAATATTATTTATATTCTGATAATTTACCCCATGGGAGAAAATCAGACAAGTTTAAAAGGTGCATGCACAAAGATGTATTCTGTAGCTAAACGCTGGAGCTACCAGGATGTCCATGAGTCAAGAATTGGTTAAATAAATGGTAGAAGATTCATGCAATGGAGGATTCTGATATAATGAAAAAGACTACATTTTCTAGTATAGAAAGATGCTGGACATGTATGGCTAAGTCAAAAACTAAGCTTCAGAATAATACGTGGTATGATTCCATTTATATAAAACAACTACTAGCACTGCTACTACTACTAGGCACACATACACAATTTTAGAGGCATGCAAAAGAAAACTAAACTAAACAAGGTTATGCACCAAGTTGTTAACACTTTTTGTTAGCAGGTGATCTGGATATGTTGTTTACATCCTATTTTGTGCATGTCTCTGAATTTTGATACAAAGAATATATATTGTTTTATAATCAGAGAAGAAAGCAATAAAATTATTTTCATTAGAAAAAATAGAAATAAAATTAATGAGAGTTGATGCAGTGAAAATGCAACTGGTTTTTAAGCCTGGAACTCTTTCTGCTCCCTCTCTTCTTTTCCTCCCCCCATTGCCACTCCTCCTCCTTCTTTTTTTGTACTGCATATGTACTTAACAAAACGTTTGAAATGGTTCATATGTACTTTTTCTTTCAAAGTTTAAGACTCTCTGGTTGAGACAAGAAAGTCAATCTGCCCAATAGGGCTTAGTTTCTCTTTGTATTATAGTTGCATTTTATGGGATATTGTGAATGTTTTCTTTAAGAAAAGAGTAGATCTAGCTGCTGTAATCCTGGTCACAGGGAAATTGAAAGTGAGGAAGAACCAAACCAGTTTTATTGGCAATAGTTAATAGATTACCAGGCAGTTCTAATCAGTACCAGACTAATGGCAAATTAATCAGGAGAGCTGCTATTGTGGCTTTCCCTGAGGAGTGAATCTATGTATTGAATGGATTGTTTTAGTGTTGTAACTGTGCTATAAGTCATCTTCCTATCTTTCTGAACTTGAAACAGGTTCTTACAGCAACCTTATTCTTTTGTTTCCCATCAAAAATTGTATTCAGGTCTGTTACCATAAGTTACCCTGTTTAGCAAGTATCAGAGGCTTACAACTTCCATATCCTCTCACTATTGTCTATAACAATATCAAACAATCAACAATATCAACAACATCAATGGCATCAACAATCAAGCCCATAATGCAAATTATAAATCTGGACTGACTGATGTCCCATATATCTTAATAGATGAGAATTTAAAAGCTAGGAACTCAGGAAATATTAATGACAGTCTATCCTATTCCTGATATGAATTCAGAGCTTTGAAATATTGCCACTGTTTTGGGTGGGTTGTGCCATATCATGCTTAGAGATACTGTAACTTATATAGGGCTACGTGACTATTCAGAATCTCCATTTTTTATTATTGTTGTTGCCAAAAAAACTTAGACTAAACAGTGATTATTTCCTGATTCCAAATATGTACAGGAGCATGGATCCTATACATTAGGAACTCCCGAAGGAGGCATTCTATATCTTGAGACTGAGCATCTCAGAACACTATATCCCATGGATGCATCTGCCACAAATCAGAATCAGAACTGAAGGGATCCCAGAACTTGGCCCATTTGCCTGCTACTGTGTATCTGAAATGATAAGTGAATGCACAGATAGACTTCCTGAGTTCTAAATCAAAGGCTGATCCACATGTGTATGTATCATGGACTTCTGCAGCTAAGCCTGTGGCTTGATTTCTCTAGGTACATCTGTCAGCTAAAAGGAATCCTGCCAACTCATGCACTTGGTTTAAGCTTCTTTATTAGGTTCCCTGTTCCTTTAACTAACTTAAAGGCTTTTTATTTTTTAGCTGTCATTAATAATAATAATATATAATAAGAAAAGTTAAGCCTGTGATGCTTTATGTTAACATAGTAATATAATAATACAATATGCTCCACACATGTCTATTTGAAGAAAATGGCATTCTTCTACAACACTACTTTTGGCTTCTAGTTTCACTTAACAGATGTTTACTGAATGGCTCATGGGTGCCAAGAGCCAGGAAAGCGGGACCTACACAGTGCCTGACGTCAGGGCCTTTTAGGAATGTATTTTTCCAGGTTCTTAAATTACTATTTAAAAAACCCAAATAAGCAAAACACAAAAATTCAGTCATAATTTTACATTTCGCTTCTCCTAATAACAAATTAAATATAAAATTGTTTAAATAAAGTCTACACCTTTTTTTTAAAAAGGATTTTAAATACAGGGATAAAATAATACAAAAGGGAGAAGAGCAAGCTTAGATTATAGAGACTATATCTGAATAGAGGCCAAATCAGAGAGTTTTGCTTGTGATGGGTTAATCTTTCATTCTTAGAATAAATGTATGACTCCACATTACTTAATGATTAGTATGATTAATCATTCTTACCAATCAGCTGTCATCCTGCATCTGCCCTGATTAAAAAAAAAAAAAAAACTCTTAAGAAACCTGCAGATAAATTCTCTGATGGATTTGATGCTACATGTCATCACACCATTATTTATCTCTTAATTCCTGACAGGCTTGTACACATCATAGACATCCAATAACATCTTTTGAATTGAAATTACAGCAGGGAAAATGGAATGGATCTTACCTTACATGAAACTTCTTTAATGAGAACCAACCCGTGTCAAGCTCTTCAGAGCACTCTGCCTTATGTAAAGGAATCAAAAATAATAAATATATATGCCAAATAAATAATAAGCCTCAAAATAAAAATACAAAAATGTAATACCCCACCCATTTTCTGGAACTCAGTATTCCCAGAATATTTCAGAGGTTGGCAGATGGTTCTCCATCCCCACAAAGCCCAGCATTTGAAGGACATGTCCTGTGGGAGTGGTGTCAGTGCAACTCAGTTACAAGGCGGACTCACTAATATACACTTCAAAAAGCAATGTGCATTAAGGGATCAACTAGGTGCTGATTATAAAGTGTGTACATGTGAGATGGTGGGTGGGGGTAGGGGCACGACGCCTCTATACTTAGCGAAATGAAGCATTTTAGTCACAAAATAGATTTAAGAATCTGTGGGAGCTAGATCACAAATAAGCTAAAACGCTCAGATTAGTTGCATACCATAAGCTAATTAAATACCCCCCCCCCCTTTTTTTAAAGGAGGATGCATGGGGCAGCAAGACTGCATTGAGACAAATCTTTTAAGAGTATCACTTATCTTGCCTTTTTTCCTGTTGACCGGTTGCTGTCTGACAATGAATCTAGAAAAATCTAAAGCAAAAAGCTCCGGAGGAGAAACATCTTGAGCAGTGGTCCCTTGGGTCGGCCCTCGGACATAATCACTGCCCATTTCACCTGTAGTGTGACCAGACCAAATGCTATGGCTTTGAGAATGTCCAGAGCCATCCGATCCAACTATCAACCACAAAGAGCCACCTAAGTATACTTCAACACTTTAGCAAAAAAAATTTTCCAAAGGAAATTTAACAGGCAGAGGAAATGAAGGTTAAGAAACAGACCCTGCCTCCAGAGTCTAACACTAAACTAAGCCCGGGCGGCCCCAGGCATCCAGCGGTAGAAAGCGCGCAGGTACCGCCAACCTGGTCTTTAGTCAGATGTTTCTGTGAATGAAGGGATCCTTCTGCTACCCGGAGCGGGCCACATCACACGCCTCTCTCCTAAACCCGAACCCAATTTGCCTATATCCATGCACCTCACCAGGGAAATACAGGATTCCAGTAGCTGGTACGGTTTTCTACTAGGTTTTTCGGGAACTCGGAAACCGCCGCTGGGGAACGCAAGTGTTCAGCGCCAGGTAAAACTTCCCTGGACCTGAAGCCACTAAGATGGGTGGAAAGACTCTGGTGAGCACCGTTAAGGTGGAAAGCCGGCAGTGTGCGTGTGTCAAGTGCCCAGATAGGCGCAAAACAAACAGAAATGACCGAACATACCACAAAGGCAAAAGCAAACAGGATGCACCTAGAAACACGTTCTGCAAAGTGTAGAACTGTCTACACTTGCACTGAGGAATCAATCTCCAACAGCGAACGCGAGGGCAGATCCTCCGGGCTCTGTGTCGGGGACTGAAGCGGGTCATCTTGGGGCCACCGGGACTGGGACTGCGTAGCCCAGAGAAGTCATCCCGAGAACTGGGAAAGCCGACTTACGGAGGTTGCTCGGGGCAACCATAAAGGACACAGCCGACCGCAAAGGGGATAGATTCAGGGGAGTCCAGAGAAGGAGCCAAACCTCTGGGAGCCAGGGAAGAGTCTGGGGGGCGGCTCCGGGTGGAGTAGAAGCTCCGGAACTCGAGGCCGCCCCAGGAGAGGAGTCAGCACGCTCCTTGAAAAGGGCGAGCCCTCCTTCCTTCAACGCTCGGCACCTTGCGCGTACATGGATCCCCACTCTTCTGCCTCCGTTCGAAGGAGGTTTCGGGAGCTCTCACTGACCTGCGGGTCTGGACGTGCCGACCTCCCGGGCTGCGCTTCGGCACCCCGGGTGGGGTTGGGGCCGCGCTGAATTCCTCGTAGGCGCCCCTGTCTCAGCTATCCGCGCCCGCGAAGCCGTCCGCGGGAATGTCGGGCTCAGCAGGCGGCGCAGGGCCAGAGCGCACTGGCTGGCAGCGAGCGCAGCTGGAGTGAGCCCGGGGCCGCTGAGTCCGCTGGACCGCGGGTGTTCCCCCCACCCCCGCCCCCGTCCGCACAACCAATGGCTGCGAGCCGGCCCCCTCCCCGCCGCCCCCCAGCCGCAGCTCAGGCTGGAGCTTGGCTCTAGGACTGCAGCCCCGCTCCGACGAGGGAGGAGCTTGAGCTGGTGTTGGAAAATCCTGGAGGACGAAGAGGCGTTAGCACAGGGAGCCCCATCTGGGGAAGGCAGGTGTGGTGCCGTTAACTTTTTTGTGTATGGGGGGCTATGGGGGATGCAGTTTCTTTGGGGACTCCGAGACCTCTCAGCAGGCGAAAGCATCTACTTTATGCCAAGTTTCTTCCCCTCTTAAACATTTATTATGAGTTCCACGCAGCCCCCACTCCAGACAACGAGCCCCTGTCCATCCCATCAACTTCAGCTCTGAGCTGCATGGGGGCATCGCCTCATCCTGTGGTAAGCTTGGCCTCACACGTCTCTCCTTACATGCTTTTCTCTTCTTTTCCCTCTGAATCCTGTGCCAAATCATCGGATAAAATGAATAGGATTGCAGTTCCATCACTGCCAGGAAAACCGACAACCGTAAAAGTCCTTACTGGGTAACTGGCTTAGAGAGAGACATAGACCTTAAAACAACTCTGGGAAATGAGCCTTTAACTGACAAGACTCGCTTTGGTTACCAGGTTACCAACCAGACCCATGATCTTCACTTAAAGACTTTAGATTCTTGTTTTTCACCTAAAAAACTGTTATTCCAACCGATCGTTTGATGTCTGCAGTCTCTTCTACTCTGACATTCAACAATCCAATTGTCTCTTGCCTGTTTGCCTGGTGAAGGGCTAAGCCCCTGTAAAGTGTTGGTATGGCTCCTTTTCGTCTACCCCCTGTTCCCTCCTGTCCTGCTGCATTCACCCTGAGCTTGGTCCACTTGTGGCTAGGACAATGAATCATGCAAATCAATATGGAAGGATGGTGCCCAAGTCTTAGTGACCATTTAAACTTGTACAAATTCTCCTACTTACCAGTGCCTATCTCCTGGGATTATGCTAGTTGTGCCTATGTTCAGAGACTCTGAGGCCCCCCTGGGGCATCTTTTCTATGTGAATCTCTATCATCTAAAATGCAGGGCAGTGGAATAAGCTGCATGGAAAAGAGGGCAGATTTAGAGACCTTCTTCTCTCCCAACACATATCTGTTTGCATTCTAAATTTGGTTCATTCACATGTCACTTTCATGAGTTTTGTTACATCTATCTATCCCTCTACCCAACGTCTTACCTTAGATTTTTACTTAGCCTCATCGTAAGTAGTAATATCCATGAAATCATTGGTTATATAACAATTGTACCTCAATACAAAATAAGTAGTAATAAATAAGTAATCTGTAGGTCTTTTCTTGACATTTCCTGAGCTTAATTGCTTAGAACTGGTGTAACAAATGACCACAAATTGTTAAAAAAAACTAACAAGTGAGACAAAGCTTCTCTTTGTTTTTTTTTTATTTCATATATAAATGATCTAGAAAATGGTGATTGTCAATTTTAGTTACATAGAAAGTCTTCTAAAGTAGGTCAAGCACCCTCAAGTTCCTGGGAATTCGCAGGCAGTTTGGAGATATAGTCCTAGCTTCTAGTGAGCAAGATCATCCCCTTAACCTCCATTCCATTTCTGTCTTACTCAGAGATGGATGGATTGGTTTTCTTCTGTTGTTATTTTTTTAAGTGTAGAATTTGGAGTCAGAAGGAGAATCATTTAATTCTGATGTTGTCACTTATTATCTATGTACTTAAGCCAATTGCTTAATCTCTCTGAGTCTCATTTTCCTTATCTATAAAATGGCAATAATAGTACCCACTTTAATAGGTTGTTGTAAAGTTTAAATACACGCACACGCGCACGCACACACACACGCAGTTCCTAGCTATTATCTTGCATGTAATAAATGTATAAAAATGTTAGCTCTGTCATTCCTTCTTTGCTGTCATCAAAGCAACATCCAGAATTACTTTGTCCATTCTCTAATTTCCTTCTAGGTTACCAGGAAGCTTGTGTTCTGTTTCTAATACTCCCTAGACTAATTCTCTGCTCCCTTTCCTTGATTCCTTCATCTCTGCCCCCCTTTTGATGTTTCCTCCCCAAACTCTATCCTCTCTCTCATACCTTAATCTCTCTTCTTTCGAGCAGTTCTCACATTCCATCTGCCACAATCTCAGAGTTCTGTGTCCTGTAGAGGAACTAAGATAACTCTGAGAAGAGGGTAGGTCATAAAAATTCTTCTTTTGCATTTCCATGATGTGTCAATAAATCCTTTTGGTTTGTTTGCTTAAATCACAGTTCCCAAAAACATGGAGAAATTTAGGTTTTCTAATGCCTGGAAAAATTCCTGGACTACAAGTACTATTAAATTCAAAAGACATTTTTGGAGCATCTGCTATATGCCAAGCAGTGCCCCAGGCACTAGGGAGATAAAAATAAAGACAAAGTCTCTACCCTAAATGCTTACATCCAATCAGACAGACGTATAAATACCTAAGTTGAATATAAGTGTGCCTTATGGGGATTCAAGCCAATAGTGCTAAAATAATTTTCTTCACTTTTTCAGTTATGAGGTTTTATTGGACCAGCCAATCAAAATGCCCATCCTGACCACAGTCCTCTGCTGACTGAGGAGCCATGTTCTGTCTCTTGAGCAGAGCTCACTAACTCAGGATGGGCTTAACTGATGAAGCCAGAAAGGCTATATACACATTTTCATTTTTCCCATGTCCACCCCAATCCTCATTGCCATTAGGGCAAGAGCATTTGCATGTGACCTCGATTTGGCCAATCAAATGTACCTTTCTTACACCTAGAATTGGGAATTGGTCATTCAAGGGAGCTGAGATGAGAAGAGCTCTCTGTGGCAGTGATTGCAATAACATCTAGTTTCCAGGGCCAGCAGGGGGACAAGCAGTGAAATTGGGTTTCCTGTGCCCAGGTATCAGTTGCAAGTTATGGCTTCTACTGCTCATTGATGGCAATAGTGTTCTTACTTGTCTAATTTGGAGGTATGATTGGCTGTGATTCTGCATGCTCCCTGTTGATGTTCATTCTCTGAGATTCTCTCTGATCCATTATCTTTTCATTAAATTCCTTTTTTGCTTAAACAAGCCGAATTGATTCTTCACTACTAAGAATACTTTGGCCGAACCTTGGTATTAAAGCTCTACCTCAACAAGAAGAATGCTAATTAACTAATGTCCTGCTAAGACACTCAAATTGGAAATATTAGACTTGGTCAGTTGGAATCCAGAGCAGAAGCTAAAAACACAACCGATGGAACTATGAGATAGCAAGGACTGTGCGTAGGCTGAAATTATGAGTAAGCAGAAGTTATGAATAAGCAAAAGTTATGAGTTAGCAGAACTCTACATACATGCAGAGGAGAGGAAGAGGTGGTTGGCAGAGAGCAACAAGGAAGCAGATGCAAGAGGAACTGAGACCCTATGATGGTAAGGGAAGAGGTGAACTCCTCCTCTCAAGGGGACTCCAGGATAATGGGTTAGCCCTGGATTTGCCTTGAATCCTAAACTATTTTCCAATTTCCAAACTACATTTCTATTTCTGTGAACCTGATTAATGCTGGCTATTTCTGGGTTCCTTTGAAATTCCAGTTTCTCTTATTGTGATGTATGTCCTTATTCCTTAGAGTAATTCCTTTATTCCTTGAGGTAATCAGGTTAACACTGTATTTTATAAGACCAGAGGGTTCCAAAGTTTATAGGGATGATGTGGCTAAGACCCGGGAAACAACCGTCAAAAAGTATCTCTCTGAAGTCACTGATCTTCCTCTCCAAAAATGTGCTTTCTTTTTTTCCTATCTTACTTGAAATCTCCAGCAGAAGAACCTTCCTCTGGGCTGAAAAATGAATAGTGTATCAGAAGCCCCTGTTTAAAATGTACTCTAGTTTCTTGTGGGAGTGAAAAGCTAGAGGTATTTCTACATTAGCCATTAGCATCTGAGCAGATCATATGAGTTTGCTCTTAAATTAGAACTCTTAGGGGTCTGATACTTAGGGGTTCAGCTAGGTATAGAGCAGAAACATTGGGCACTGGGAGGGAAGAGTGGAGTGTAGATAATAGAAAATGCAGTGAGAGCTCCTGGAACATTCTAAAGGACTGAGCCATGGGATATTCCCATAAGGAAAGGTCCTGGTGGCAGTCAGTGTAAAGAGTGCCAGGGGACAGGAGGGCCAAAATGGCAGCCTTGCAACAAGGTGGACACTAACACCAAATATTCTCACTTCACATTCTTCCTTCTGCCAGTTCTAGTGTCACCATGCATAATTTTTGTTATCCTTCAGCTTTTATAGGAGATGGGGCTGAGCTGAAGTGGCAGAGGATGATGGCTATCGTATATGCCCACCTTGAGATAATGCTCAGAAATCACACCAACATTCATTATGCCTTGGTGTTACTTATCTGAGTTTGTGGCCTTTGTTTTATCTCCCATAACACACAGTGCCCTCTCATGGCTTGTGAAAAAGGAAATATCTTAATGTCACACCTGATCAGTGAATGGCACACAGTCTAGAAAGCAAAAAAGTGATTCTGTTAATAGGACATGACACAGGTAGGAAGGAATTTACACATGCTGCTGTGTTTGAAAGAGAGAAAACGCATCGAAGCTGCTTTAATCAAAGCAGAAAAGAAAGCTAAAGAGCTTTCTTTTCTCGAAGTCTCAAATGTACCTCTGAGTTTCTGTATTTTCCTGAGAATAGTGGGTAGAACTGAACCTGGAATGGCAGTGAGTCACATGAGGGTACAGGGAGGAGAAAAATATTAATGCCATGGACACATCACTTCATAGGGTATGCACCCCAACTGCCCGTCAGCTCTGCTGATGTGGCCAAATAACTTACTGTGGGTTATAAGTCAATGATGAGCAATGTGAAGAGCAGATGGGGAGTTTAATGCATCCTCCACATCTCTGTCTTGTGACTGGCTGAAGTCCATGTGCAATTTTGAAAAGGATGTTTGAAAAGGATATTCATCATTTTAAATTGCTCTGTGGGAGCTTTGCAGTTTATAATGTGCCACTTAGGTACTTCTCAAAGATAGGTTTTCCTTGACACGGATTAGAATTTCATAACAGCAAAATGGCAACTGGAGGTATTAGGATAGAAAAGCTAACTTGGAAGGAGTTAACAAACTGGGCGGAGGGGGAGTGTGTTGAGTTGGGGAGAAGTTAAAGAGGTGTGAAACATTTAGGCTGAATTCTATCCCATAATATCTGGCACAGGGAATTGCCAGTACCTGGCACGATCATTTTTCTATCCATTCCTCAAGGTATCCCTCAACTACTATGGGGAAAATCTACTTAAGCAGAAACCTTCAGCATGACTAAAATATATTTGCTCTTGAGGAAAAACTGTTATAAACCCAGCAGTATGGGGGTGCCTGGCTGGCTCAGTCAATAGAACATGCGACTCTTGATCTTGGGGTCATGAGTTCAAACCCCCCATTAAGTGTGGAGCCTACTTAAAAACAAAAACAGCAGTATGGTTTAACAAGTCTAAAGTTGATCATCTATAAGAAAATAGAAGATTGTTACTGAAGTGTTTCTGAAATGAACCCATCTGCTGTGTCCTTTGCCTTATTTTGCGGCTTTACTCAAAGGGATTCATATCAGGAGTGTTGGGTGTGAATGGCATTGACCATCAGGTGGTGAGCTGGTCTACAGGTGCCTCCTCCCCAGATACCCAGGTGAAAATGAATCTACAATCAATGGCCTGGGAAAATATGCATCATGAGCAAATGTGTCAAGAAAAGAAAACAGAATTGGACTTTGATTCTTTCAGTATAGTAAATATGAGCAGAGTCTTATGTGTACAGAATTGGAAAGCATGAGACTTCCTCAAGCCCCTCAGGGAAAAGGAAGGAATAGCAGCAGACCCAATAGGGTTGAGTTGCAGAGTGAACTATTTTTCTCACTACTGTTGCAGAGTGAACTATTTTTCTCACATTTCTCGAAAAGCTCAAGGCAAAGTGCCTGGGTGGTTCAGTCAGTTGAACAGCTGACTCTTGGTTTCGGCTCAGGTTGTGATCTCAGGGTCATGAGATCAAGCCCAGCCAAACTCTCCACTCAGCAGGGAGTCTGCTTAAGATTCTCTCTCCTCCCTTTCCCTTTGCCCTCTCCTCCCCTTCCTCCATGCATGCATACTTCTTGCTGTCTCTCTTTCTCTAAAATAAATAAATCTTAAAACGAAAGAAAGAGGGGCGCCTGAGTGGCTCAGTGGGCTACAGCCTCTGCCTTCAGCTCAGGTCATGATCTCAGGGTCCTAGGATCGAGCCATGCATCAGGCTCTCTGCTCAGTGGGGAGCCTGCTTCCCTTTCTCTCTGCCTGCCTCTCTCGGCCTGCTTGTGATCTCTCTCTCTCTCTGTCAAGTAAATAAATAAATAATCTTAAAAAAAAGGAAAGAAAGAAAGAAAAGTCAAGGAAAAACAAAAAAGAAAAGCTCAAGGAGGTACTTCTATACAAAGTACATATAATTAAAATGTTTGGGGAAATAGTGCTTTAAAACTGTAAATACAGGGGCACCTGGGTGGCTCAGTGGGTTAAGGCCTCTGCCTTCGGCTCGGGTCATGATCCCGGGGTCTTGGGATCGAGCCCCACATCGGGCTCTCTGCTGGGTGGGGAGCCTGCTTCCCCCTCTCTCTCTCTGCCTGCCTCTCTGCCTACTTGTCAGGTAAATGTATGAGATCTTTAAAATAAACTATAAATACAGTAATTTATTTTCACTTCTAGCATTGATATACAAGGCAGATAGGTAGAGAACATTTTCCCTGAATCGTGTCTTGCAGTCTAAACTTCCTAAATACATTTGATTAATTGTCAAATAATTGTGCTCGCTTCGGCAGCACATATAATAATTGTCAAATAATTACTGTGCATTTCCCATGTGCCAGGAACTTGTCCACAGTCATGAACAGGAGAGACTTGAGCAGCAGTGGACTTGGTCATCATGGGCACGCATGATGAGAAAAAAGACTTTTCAGAACACGCTGCTGGTCTTGGTACTTTCCCCCACCAGAATAGCATGGAAATACTCCTGGCGTGATTTTTCTTGTATTTTCTCTCTCTCTTTTTTAAAAACAAATTTGGTTTCCCATCATCTTGCTCGTTTTATTTGTTTTTCTTTTCCTACCTTGCCAGGAATTCCACTTTGATTCTGTCAAAACTTCTAAACTGGTTTTCACAATTGGTCATCACCCTCTTGTCCTCATTTCCCTCATTGCCCATCTGAGATGCTTCAGTTCATCACTCGAGTGGTCTTCAAACTAGGTAGCCATAAGGTACAGGAAGACTTTCCAAGGGAGGACTTATTGAGAGATAGTTTTAAGGAAACCCTCAATCGTCACATCGATTATTTTTCTTAAATTGATCTGAGAACTCACAAGCATTTATAATACTCCTTTTCCTGCTACACATGAAAAGGGCATACACTTTACTAATCCCAAATCTTACTATGGTGTGCTCAACTGGACTGTAATACCTTAGGATGCCAAATAAAATAGTAAATCAAATATTGATTTTGGGAAAGCTAAAAAAATAATTAATTAAAACATTTAAGATTTTCCTGGTTTCCCTGTCTTCTGTGTATTTTGGTTAAGGGGAAACATGATCTTATAAACAGTATAAATATAAACAATATGCCACCTTGTTCTGAATTCAGAATTGGATAGAAATGGATTGGTGGCAATAACAATTTTTATTTAATGATTCTGCCTCTTTTACCTCAGGTCTGTTATCAGTCTGGAAGGAGAATTGTATGAGAACAAAGCAAGGGGAAAAAGTGCTGAAAATTAAAAAAAACATTCTTTATATACTTAAATTTTTTTGCCTTAGGTATTCAAGAACTAAGGTTTTTAAATTTTAGAACAATTTTAAATTTACAGAAAAATTGCAAAGACAGTACAGAATTCTCATATACTCCACACCCAGTTTCCCTGTTATTAACATCTTAAGTTATTATGGTATATTTTTATAATTAGTGAACCAATGTTGTTGCAAGATGGGATCGGGCGGGAGACAAACCATAAGAACCTCTTAATCTCATGAAACAAACTAAGGATTGCTGGGGAGGGGGATAGGGATAGGGTGGCTGGGTTATGGACATTGGGGAGGGTATTGCTATGGTGAGTGCTGTGAATTGTGTAAGCCTGATGTACCCCTGGGGCAAATAATACATTATATGTTAATAAAAAAAAAAGAAAAAACAAAAAAAGTTAGTTTTTATGTTTAATAGTTATTTATCAAATTTTAATATATATTTATGTTTTGGTAAGAAGTTAATATATGAAAATTATTTTAGTTCATTGTATATTAATAATTATGATAATTAATCTAGAAGAAAAATTTCAACAATTAGATCCTTGTGCTCAAAGAAGATTAAAAAATTACATTAAGATTCAGTTTATATACATATTTGTTGCAGAGAAATGTGGGAAGGTGATAAATAAAAAACTTGTGAGTATAAAAATATGGCATAAAATTCAGTTGTTAGGGAGAGTATACTGGGAGAATAAGTGTAAGTTCAAGTAGAAGGAAAGTGATGTGAAATTTCAATTTAGGAAGCACTTTTAAATGTGTTTTTAATGATGGTGAACACCAAATTTATATGGTATTAAAATTCATTGGTTGCTGCTATAACCTGAATGTTTTTATCCTCTTAAAATTCATAAGCTGAAACCTAGTTCTCAGTATAATGATATTAGAAGGTGGGGCCTTTGAGACGTGATTAGGTCATAAGGGTGGGTCTTAAATGATTGGGATTGGAGCTCTTCTTATAAAAGAGACCCAGAGAGCACTCCCAAGTCCTTCCTCTGTGTTAGGACATATCAAGTAGATGGCCATCCCTGAACCAGGTAAGTGGGCTTTCACCAAACACTGAATCTACCAAAGCCTGCATCTACCAATGCCTTGATCTTAGACTTCCTAGCTTCCATAACTGTGAGAAATAAATGCTTTTGTTCATAACCCACCCAGTCTGCAGTATTTTGTTATAACATTACCAATGGCCTCTGACAGTTACATTTTCTAAAAAGTGATATGTCAAAATGCATTATATATCAAAAAGTATGTCATATTTCAACTTATAATGTGAAATTTAGATCTGTTACCTTAAAAAATATGTGGAAGATACATAGTTTTTCAAAATTCTTCTTAGGGAATATACAAGCAAAAGGATTTGAAGGCCTTGCAATGCTGTAGTCATTCCCTTCCAAACACCTTTAGGTCTTTTGTCCCTCTCTCCTGTCACTGTACTCATCAGGCGTAGGTCTAACCCTGGTTCAACCCAACTATTTACCAATTCCATACCTGTACTCAAGCAGTTCACTGTTGCTAAAGAAAAGCATGAGACCATACTGACTGGTTTCACATTCAATCTGTGATTACAGCCCTCTAGAGGATGCCTAGCAGTCCTGCCTAGCAGTCCTACTAGTCTGGCATGTTCAAATTCCTACTTTCAAACAACTATTTCACACCTTCTTTTCTTTCCTCAGATTTCCTACATCACTGCCTCCATATCTCAACTAGCAACTTATAACTTTACCTTATAGCTCCTTGAGAACATGGTTGAAATAAAATAAGAACTTCCTCATCTTCTTTCCAGCAACCTGCATTTGTATCCATGCTTTGCCTCCCCACTTATCACTATGGTAACATTGTGAAGTCTGCATTCCTCTTAAGCTCTGAGCCCCTGTCTTCTCTCAGCTTCTTGAGGACATTGCCACTGCAATGACCTCCTGTTACCCGTATCATCACCAATACCTCTATATATCACATCACTCCTGTCAACTTAAGAGTGTGCTTTTCATATATCCTGTCTTTAAAAAAACCCTCCATTGGGGCACCTGGGTGGCTCAGTTGGTTAAGCATCTGCCATCAACTCAGATCATGATCCCAGGACCCTGGGACTGAACCCCAAATTGGGCTTCCTGCTCAGAGGGGAGCCTGCTTCTCCCTTACCCAGTCCCCCTGCTTGTGCTATCTCTATCAAATAAATAAAATCTTAACAAAACAAAACAAAACAACCCTCCCTTCACTTTATATACCTGTCTTACCTTCCCCATCTCTTTACTTTCCTTCATAGATAAACTTCTGAAAAGAGTTTCCCATGTTGCCATTACACTTCCTTACCGTACATTCTCTACCCAGTCCATTCTAAACAGACTTCCTTCGTTCCACTCCATGGAGTTATTTCATTTAGGACAATGATGGTTTCCACACTGCCAAATCTAATAACTACTTCTCTCCTTGTCTAATTGACCCATTTATCACTTCTTCCTTCTGGAGAGCTTATCTTGGTGTTTTGGACACTATACTGGTTTTCCTTGCACTTCACTGGCCACTCCCTCCCTCCCTTCAAAGCATGGATACAATCTTTTTTGCCTTTCTTCTGCTGCCTTGACCTCTAAGTTTTGGAGTTCTCCTTGGTTTAGTCTTGGTCCTATCAACAGACACCTCTAGGTACTTTATCTGGTCAGTCGTTAAAATACCGTCTTGTGCTAATGATTTTCTTATCTACATTATCAAATTTGATTTCTTTCCAGAAGTGCCTACTTGGTATCTTCCTTTTTATATCCAAAAGGTAAGTTCAGTTGAACTTGGTCAACATGGAACTCTGGATTTCTAATATCCCTACCCCAACTCCCAACCCCATACCTGTGTTCTGTCCCATATTCACAGTCTCAGTTAGTGGCATAATCATTTGCTCAGTTTTTAAACCAATACTGAGCAGTTACCCTTGGTACCTCTGTTTTTATCCATCCAGAAAAAAAAATCTGTCTTCCAAATTTTCAAAGTACATCCATACTGATTCTTTAATGTGTTGAGAGTTGCTTTGTGGCCTATTAATTGGCTAGTTTATGAAAATGTTACATAGATAGTTTTGGAGAATATGTGTTCTCATTGGTAGTATGTTCATAAGATCAAGCTTATTAATTATATTTTCAAGTAAAATCTTCTATATTCTTACTATTTTTTTTGTCTTGATCAGTTTTCAAAATGAGTTTTAAAATGCTCCAATGGTGGATTATCTTAAGATAAGTCCAGTAGTTTCAGCTTGTGTATATTTGAGACCACATTGTTAGGTACATATAATTTAGAATTGGCTATCACTTGGTGAATTTTAACTGTTTATCATTATATAGTATCTCTTTTTATCTTTAAGTAATGATTTTGCCTTAATGTATTTCCTCCACTAATATATCTGCGTTAAGACTGGCTTAATAAAATTTCTTCTATCCTTTTACTTTGGATGTTTCTATCTCCTTATATTTTAGGTATTTCTCTTGTAGTACCTCTTATCTAGTTCACAGTCTTTGCCTTTCAACTGGAGAGTGTAGTGCACTTAATATTTAACATGATTATGGCATATTTGGAATTATTGCTATCCCTTGTGTGTATGTGTGTGTGTGTGTGTGTGCGCACGCACGCACGAGCGTGTGTGTGTGTGTGTGCGTGTGTGTGTGTGTGTATTTAATGTTACTTGTTTTTTTCTCTTTTCTTGACTTCTTTTGGAATGATTTTTTAAAAGATTTTATTTATTTATTTGAGAGAGAGAGGGAGAGAGAGAGAGGGACCCAGAGCCTGAGCATGAGCACGAGGAGAGGGAAGGGAAGGGAAGGGAGAGGGAGGAAAGGGGAGGCAGAGGGAGTAGCGGGCTCCTTTCTGATCAGAAAGCCTGATGCGGGCATGATCCCAGGACTCTGGGATCAAGACCTGAGCCAAAGGCATACACTTAACTGAGCCACCTAGGTGCCCCTGGAATGATTTATTTATTTATTTTTAAAAAGATTTTATTTATTTATTTGACAGAGAGAGAGATCACAAGCAGGCAGAGAGGGCGGGGAAGCAGGCTCCCCGCTGAGCAGAGAGCCTGATGCGGGGCTCAGTCCCAGGACCCTGAGATCACGACCTGAGCCGAAGGTAGAGGCTTTAACTCACTAAGCCACCCAGGTGCCCCAATTTTTTTTTTTAATGACACTTTTTCTCAATTACTGGGCAATATACTCTCAATTTCTATTCTCTCAGAGGTTATTCTTAAAATCTTAAACTAGATATTTGACTGAAAGTCTAAAACTATTTGATAGTCTATTCTTCTCCTAAATACTTTAGATAGCTACCCTATCTTGTATTTAATTTTTTTCCTATTTTAGTTTTATCTTTAACACTCAATTTATATATTTCTTCATGGTCCTATGTAGTCAATTTTTTGTTTTTTGGTTTTTTGTTTTTTTTTTTTTTTTTTTAGTTTTACTCACATGTTCACAAACCTCTCTGTTCATACTTTTTTCTTCCATTTCACTTTTTGTTTTAGAGCTAGTTTTTAAATTTATGAATGTGTGGTATGGGTTCAGTTATATCTTTCAAAAAGATATGTTGCAGTCCTACCCCCTAGTACCTGAGAATGTGACCTTATTTGGAAATAGGTTTATTGCAGATGTAATTAAGATTTAAGATGAGGTCATACTACAGTAGGGTAGGCCCTTAATCCATATGTCTGGTGGCCTTATAAGAACGGTAGAATGTTAATTTAATATGGGGGTAAGCAAACTTATTGTGTAAATGGCCAGTAGTACCTATTTTAAATTTTGGGGGTCATATGCCATTACAATTTCTGTGACAAATTTAGCTTGTGCTATTGTAGCCTAAAGTAACCCAAACTAGTGTGTAACAGATAGGCCTGGCTATGTTCCAATAAAACTTTATTTATCAAAGTAGGCAGTGGGGCAGATTTAGCCAAATTCTCTATGATGATCTATTGGGAAGTAGTTGAACCTTGAAGGTATATTAAAATTTATTGGTTTATCTTATACTTTGAATGTTTGTTTTACCCATGTATGATTTTGTAACATGATACATTGGTCATTTGTAATATCAATTCACTGAGGGGTAGAGATCTTTCAAATGCTGGCATATTTCACCATACAATATAAAATATATTTGTTAATATCAGTACTGTGTCATCAGTAAAGTCTTTGAGCATTGGAAAGCTGTCAAGCTTATACTGGCAGATACAGTTGATCTAAAATTCTAATTTTTACTTTGAAGCTTGAATTTTATCATTGACAACAAAACTATCAGTTGTTTTCCTTGAAGTGATAGTCTTACTTGGCTCATTGTTAAGAAAGTGTCTACCAAATACCCAAGTCTAAATAAACATGTTCTTCAAGTAAAATGATATTCTCTCAAAAAAATGGCTAGTTCAGCATGCAACTCAGTCTTACAAGTGCTTTTCCTTGAGAGAGTTATCATAGTTCAGTACACAGTAAAAGTGTTTTTTGCATACTTTCCATTCCATTCAAATAGAATATTAAAAAGATATATTGGGGCACCTGGTGGCTCAGTGGGTTAAGGCCTCTGCCTTTGGCCCAGGTCATGATCTCAGGGTCCTGGGATCGAGCCCCGTGTCAGGCTCTCTGCTCAGCAGGGAGCCTGCTTCCCCTCTCTCTCTGCCTGCCTCTCTGCCTACTTGTGATCTCTTTCTGTCAAATAAATAAATAAATAAATAAATAAATAAATAAATAAATAAATCTTTTTTTTTAAAAAAAAGATGTATATTAAAGGGCTGATATTTATACAAATGTATAATTTGTATTGCTTATTGCTTTATAACAGACATTTAAAGTGAAACTCTTTCTGTTGTTTTTTTTTTTTCCTGCCAGTGAGTGGCAGTGAAGTACAATTTTATAGTACTAATATTATACTAGTAAAATGATTTAACAATAAACTGGTACATTTTACTAGTTAGTTTGGGGTCACTGCCTTGCTTTGTGCGAAGCCACCAAGAGTTCTGCCCACTATTGCTTTTGCACCATTGGTGCAAAACAACACAGTGAAAAAGGCAAATGATGTCTTAGTATTATTATAAAAATAGTTCTGAATTTTTAAATATTCTGAAAGTGTCTCAGCGACCCTCAAAGTTCCATGGCCTTTATATGGAGTACTGCCGCCCTAAGGCATTGGCTAGAAGGCAATTTCTCCTGAAAAAATCTTCTCACAAGATTTAACATAGATCTTTATCTCCCATCTCCTTACTCTCCCCTCCCCTTCCTATTCTTGCTGCCCAATCTCCACCCTCAACATCTCCCACCACCAGTGCCTCTTAAGGATTAGACTGAGCAATTGTAATTTTTTTCTTTGGAGATATTATCTTCAGACTTTGGTTTTGTGGAAAATTTTAGAAAACTGATTTATTTTGAATATTGGAAGTTTATTTCATGCAGATGATAGAAATTATTTTAAAATAAATTATTTTTAAAAGTAACATACTCCATCTTAACTACAGTGCGAGACATGCTAGTAAGTCATGAAATTAAAAGTAAGAGAAATTTTTTTCCTTATTGGGTAATGTTTATGTGTTCTTACCCCGCCCATTACAGGATAATTGACAAGTGTCAGTACATCAAAAGTGGATCCGTGTTCAAGTTGTGATGCTTTTGCTTAGCAGAATAGAGTCAGTAGGGTAGATGATGTTCAGTTCTTTGATATCTTTTTTCTCAGACTGGTTTGAATTTCTGTGTCACATTATTTGTTAGGGTGTACACTGTGCTAAATTTTCTGTATCACTGAATTCAGTCTTTGCTGACAGATCAGGGTAGATTATGCTTTTTACCCTACTTGTATTTATTTACTTATTTATATTTTTAAATTCAATTACCCAACATATAGTACATCATTAGTTTTAGATGTAGAGTTCATTAATTCATCAACTGATGTAACATCCAGTGCTCATCACATCACGCACCCTCCTTAATGTCCATCACCCATTTACCCCATTCCCCACTCCCCTTCCCTCCAGCAACCCTGTTTGTTTCTTAGTTAAAAGTCTCTTATGGTTTGTCTCCCTCTCTGATTTCTTTCCATTCCATTTTCCCTTCCTTCCCCTATGATCCTCTAGGCTGTTTTTTATATTCCACATATGTGTAAAACTTTATGATAATTATCTTTCTCTGATTGAGTTATTTCACTCAGCTTAATACCCTCTAGTTCCATCCATGTTGATGTAAATGGTAAGTATTCATCCTTTCTGATGGCTGAGTAGTATTCCATTGTGTATGTGTGTATAAAATCACATCTTCTTTATCAATTCATCTATCAATGGACATCTTTATCTTTGTTCTTACTGTAGCTTAGCTCTTGTGGACATTGCTGTTATAAACATTAGGGTGCCCCCTGACTTTTACTTGATGCTTCAGAACTTCATGCATACCCTGTGAGAATACCCTAGAATTAGCATCCTGCTGGGTCACTTTTGTTGCACTGGTCCACCAGTGCATTTCATTTGCCTCTGCAACTTAGTTGCCTTTGGCAATTGTTTTTGTTTTTTTTTTAAGGTTCTATTTATTCATTTATTTGAGAGAGAGAGAGAGAGAGAGTGTATGTGCAGGGGGGAGGGGCAGAGGGAAAAGAAGACTCCCTGCTGAGCAGGGAACCTGATGCAGGACTTGATACCAGGACCCTGGAATCATGACCTGAGCCAAAGGTAGAAGCTTAACTGACTGAGCCACCCAGGCACCATTTAACAGCCAATATACCGGTGATGATTTATCCAGAATATTTGTATACCTACATTCACAGCAATTATAGTGGGGCTTTGGTGAAGCTAATGAAACTCAGAAAATGTCAACTGTAAAGATTTGTTAAAATAAATTTCTTTTCAAAGAAATCCTGCTTGCTATTTTATAGGGCCTGAAATTGACATGATTTGGGGATCCTGCTCAGAAAAAGTATATGAAGTTACAAAAGTGATCTTCGTTAAAATGAGAAAATAAATCACAACAAATCATGGAAGGCTTGAAGATTCAGAGATCTCTTTAGGCAGCTTACCAGAAATGAGCACATAGGAATATTTCCTGATTAGAAGCTGGCTTGCACTCCCTTCTAGGGCACTCTAACCCAGCAGCTGTGGCATTCACATCATTGTGCAAAGGAGGTCCCTGAAGGGTCAGCTTCATTAGCTTCACTGTAGATACATCTCTGTGTTGGGAGAACTTTCTGTTCCAAACATGGCCACCTCTCAGATCCTGTGGAGCATAGCTATTTTTCAAGTGACCTTAAGTTGTGCAAAGTAGAAGCCTGAAATATGTTGAAGTGACAAAGACAATTTGGTTGTTTCCTTTCATTAAGCTGTGTCATATTTCAAATGACATTTAAAAACTCTACTTATTCTAAAATTATATTATATTTAATATTATTAGACATGGAAACATCCCAGAGGGCATGAAATGCCATCTTTGTCTATAGGAAAGTCGTAGCTATTACTAAAAGGAAATGCTACAAATTTCACAAACTCAATTCATAACTCCCATTAATTTTTTAAAGAGGTCTGCCTCTCAGGAAGGCAATTTTACAGGCAACATTTTAGAGAGCTCTACTGGAGAGCAGGTAATTCATTATCCCAAATATCATGTTTATTATATTAATAGATTTACATCCTAATAAAAGAGCAAGCCCAGACATATGTTTATAGTGAAATGAAAATCTTGGAAGCATGAAATTAGAGTGCTTTTAGTTAAAACAATAGTAAAGATCCTTAAGAATAATCATTTAAAATATGCAGTAATGCAATATAAGTGATTTTTTTTCTTTACATCTGCCAAGGTTATTTAGTGATAGCCTGTCTTCTCTAGTGTATCACTGAATTCAGTAAATGCATGAGTAGAAATAAGAAAATATAAAAAAAATAGCCTACAGAAAAATTTGTGAAAAAATTACATCATAAATATTAGAGGTAATAAATAGATTAGCCATTCATAAGCAGTGAACACATCTGTAGTTCAATCATGTTTTCTAACATTAGAGCAATACAAGTGGCTTTCACATGTGGTTCTCATTACTGGGATAGAACTAGAACATTCTGATCATATGATCATTGAATCAGTCATTCAGATGATTTATTTATTTTATTTATATGTTATGGAAAGTCATTACAAATATCTCATCAATTGAGTGAATCACCATTTTGATTTTGCAGTGGTTTGAATCAGCCTTACAGAGAGCTGAAACCTCTGCATTTATCTCTTAATGAAGTATATTTGAGATAAACATACTTTGTAATTCAGTATAGGAAATGGCAGAATCATAAGGTTCAAACTTGAAAAAGGATTGCAGTTCATCTGTGCAACCTTGTGCTTCTGGTCCTTAAATTTCCTGGATAGATAATACATCTTTTTTTTTTAAATAGTGGGCAATGTGTTTGTATCCTACTTAATGATAATATTTGCCATTAGAAGACTATATTTTATATTTAATATAAATTACAATACCATGATCTAATTAAATTCTACAAATATTTATTATCTACCATAAGTTCAGTGTTCTTTTTGGCCATGACATAGTCAGAAGGGTTACAGATTGAAGGATTGGGATAGATCTCTCAGAAGGAGAAAGACACACTCTACTAAAACAGTTAGGCATAACATCGATGCATGTATCAGTCTTTGTGGTCTCATCGCAGCCATCAGTACTAAAGGAGGAGACCTGAGAAGATAAAGTTCATCTGGGGAAGGCTCAGAAAGAGCAGGACTCATCTAATGACATTGGGCAGCATGGAGTGGGGTGTGGGGGGGTGAGTGGGGAGGGGATGAGGGGGGAATGGTTGTATTTGGGTAGGTGGAGAGTAAAGGAAAGCTATGTATTTATATATTTAAGGAAAACATTATTTTATTTTATTTTATTTTTTATAAAGATTTTTATTTGTTTGAGAGAGAGAGAGAACATGAGAGGGGAGAAGGTCAAAGGGAGAAGCAGACTCCCCATGGAGCTGGGAGCCCAATGTGGGACTCGATCCCAGGACTCCGGGACCATGACCTGAGCCAAAGGCAGTCGCTTAAGCAACTGAGCTACCCAGGCACCCGGAAAACATTATTTTAAATGGAAAGAACAGCATGAGCAAAGTGTGGAGAAAGCTTTATTATCTATTTCACTAGGAGAGATAAAAAAGATTATTTCTTTTGTACTGGGAAATTATTAAGCATTTCCTCAGTCTTTTCTTTTCCAATATAAATAATCCCAAATTCTCCAACCCTTCATTCTACAGCTGTTTTCTAGTCCTCGGCCCTTCCTGAGGCTCTCCAAATTTTCTCTGCATCACTCATGAGCCCTTTGGCCTAACATGTGAAGTCTGTCAGAAGCTCGAGGGTCTGACTTCTCATTCTTTTTTTTTTTTTTGGATTTCTTATTCTTCCAACTGTGTGGTGTTAGCCAGGTCCTTCCTGGGCTTAGTTTCATTTGTAATTTAAGGCATTAAATTATAGTCTCTTTATTTCCTTCCATCTCAAAATTCTGAATCTTAAATTGTGAAGCTAGTATTCAATGCAAGGTTCTAGCCATGTGGAATAAGTTTTAGGGTTAATATCCAACCTCCTTCATATGTATTTCTCTTTAGATAGTCCACAGGCATAATTACCTTTAAAAACCCTGAATCTAACAAAAAGTTTGATAGCTACATAGAAACTGGGTTTCCTTGTCCTAGACTTTATCAACAAAAATACTATTAGTATAAAATGACCTTATGTACCAACTCATCCTTGATGTGAAGATAATTTATTTTTCTTTAGGTGATAATGATACTTTTTTGTTTAAACAATTTATACTCGTTATAAAAAGTTCAAGCTAAGAAAAAAAGTGAAAGAAAATGATGCCATCCAGAATAGCCATGATAATGTTGGGTGATCATCATCCCATACTTAAGGAAGTATGTTTAGAATATGTAACACAGAAGCATAGCTATCAAAGATAGTTGGAAGGCAAAAGAACTTCATTAACATCTTAGTAGTTCATTTTATGATGTAGGGCTATTTTTTTAAAACATACTTTTTCTCCCTGTCCCATCTCTTGCCTTCATGGCTATGCTTCTTGAAGGAGTCCATATCAAACACTCCCAGTCCTCACAACATGGAAACCTAACTTTGCTTCTGTCATTGACACTTAACCTGCCAAGGTAAATAATGACATCATGTGAATAAAGCTAATGAAAAATTTCCATTTCTTTTCATTGTTTGACTGTTGGTTAGCACTTTTTACCCAGCTTTATTGAGATAAAATTGACATAACATTGTGTAAGTTTAAGGTGTACAATGTGCGGATTTAATATGTATATATATTGCAAAATGATTTCCATAATAGTTAGTCAACCCATTCTCACCTCACATAATTACCATCTTTTTGTTATTGCCGTTGTTACGGTGAGAAGTTTTAAGATCTACTCAGTAAATTTCAAGTATACTATATAGTGTTCTTAACTGTAGTCACCATGCTGTACATTACTTCCCCAGAACTTATTCATCATATAACTGAAAGTTTGCACCCTTTGAAGAACGTCTCCTCATTTCCCCACCCTATAACCCCTGGCAATCACCAATCTACTGTTTCGTTGAGTTTGCTTTTTTATTCCACATTAAGTGAGATCATACAGTATTTGTCTCTCTCTTTCTGACTTACTTCACTTAGCATAATAACCTCAAGTTTCCCCAACTTATATTCCTACCAGCAGTGCACAAGGGGTCCCTTTTCTCCACTTCCTTACCAGCATTTTTTATCTCTTGTCTTTGTGATACTAGCCATTCTAACAGGTGTAAGGTGATATGTCACTGTGGTTTTGATTTGCATTTCCCTGAGGATTATTGATGTTGAGCAGCTTTTCATGTATCTATTGGCCATTTATATATCTTCTTTGGAAAAATGTCTATTTAGGTCCTTCACCCATTTTTTAATTGGATTATTTATTTGTTATTGATTTGTATGAATTCCTTATATATTTTGGATATAACCCATTTTTAGATAAAAGACATATCAATATTTTCTTCCCTTTCCATACATAGCTTTTTCATTTTGTTGATTATTTCTTTTGCTGTACAGAAGCTTTTTAGTTTGAGGTAGTCCCAGTTGCCTATATTTTTTTGTTGCTTATGCTTTTTGTGTCATATCCAAAAAATAATTGACAGGACCATTGTCAAAGATTTGTCCCTGTATTTTCTTCTGGGAGTTTTAGAGTTTCAGATCTTATCTTTAAATTCTTAATACATTTTGAGTTAATTTTTGTGAGTGGTATAAGAGAGGGGTCAAGGTTCTTTAATTTGTGTGTGTGTATACATGTGCATGTATGTGTGTTAATTGATGTGCTTACCCCCCCACCTTGAATTCTATTAACATGTAACTGACAGGTAATATTGTATTAGTTTAAGGTGTACAACATAATGATTTTATGTTAATGTATACTGCAATACAGTATTGTTATCTGTAGTCACAATTCTGAATACTACATCCCCAGAACTTATTTATAACTGCAAGTTTGTATCTTTTGAGTACCTTCACCTGTTTCTCCCACCCACTTTTATTCTTTTGAGTGTGGATATCCAGTTTCCCCAACACCATTTATATAAGAAACTATCTTTTCCCCATTGAGTATTCTTGTCTTCTTGATCAAATACTAGTTGACTGTATATGCTTGGACTTACTTCTGAACTCTTGCTTCTGTTCCATTGGTCTATGTATCTGTTTTTATGTTAATACTATATATATATATATATAGTTAATATTATATATGACTATAATATATATAGTTAATACTATATACATATGTATAATGACTCATGAACAAAGGATATTTTTCCATTTCTTTGTGTCTTCTTTCATTTCTTTAATTAATGTCTTATAGTTTTCTGTGTGCAGATCTTTTACATTTTCAGTTAAATTTACTTCTTAGTAATTTATTGTTTTTGCTAATATTGTAAATGGTATTATTTTCTTTATTTCTTTTTCAGATATTTCATTGTTAATGTATAGAAATGCAACTGATTTTTGTATGTTGAATTTAAGTCCTGCAACTTTACTGAATTTGTTTCTTAATTCTCATGACTTTGTGGTGGAGTCTTTAGGATTTTCTAAATATAATATAATATCTGTAAGTAGGGATAATTTTACTTTTTATTACTGATTTGGATACTTTTATTTTTTTTCTTGCCTAATTGCTCTGGCAATCAAAAAGCACAGAGTGGCTGAATGAATTAAAAACAAGACCCAACTACATGCTTCCTACAAGAAACTCAATTCAGCTTTAATGACACACATAGGCTCAAAGTGAAGAGATGGAAAAAGATATTCCATGCAAATGGAAACCGAAAGAAAGTGGGAGCAGCTACGCTTATATACTTAAACTCATATACTTTGTCTTTATATAGTTATATAAAGGCAGTAGAGAATTTTAGTCAAAGCAACAGGAGACAGAGTTCATCACATGATGATAAAGAATTCAATTCACCAAGAGGATAAAACAATTGTAAATGTATATGCACCCAGCAGTGGGATCCTAGATATATTAAGCAAATAGTAGACAACAATATAATAGTAGGACTTTAGTGCCCTAGTTTCAACAATGAACAGGTCATCCACACAGAAAAGCAGTAAAGAAACATTGTATTTGAACTACATGTTAGAACAAATAGACCTAACAGACATATACAGAACGTTCATCTGTGACAGCATCGGAATACACATTCTTCTCAAGTGCCTATGGAATATTTTCTAGGATAAATCACATATTAAGTCACAAAACAAATTTTAGCAAAGTTAAAAAGATTGACGTCATACCAAGTACCTTTCCTGACCATAATGATATGAAACTAGAAATCAATAACAGGAGAAAAACTGTAAGATTCACTAATGTGTCTAAATTAAACCATACATTCCTGAACAACCAGTGGGTCAAAGGAGAAATGAAGAATGAAATTTTTAAAAATCATAAATGAAAATAGAAACACAAAGTACCAAAACTAAGGAGATGCTACCAAAGCAGTTTTAAGAGGGAAGTTTATAATGATAATTGCCTGTATTAACAAAAAGAAGAATCTCAAATAAATAACTGAACTTTATACCTCAAGGAGCTAGAAAAAGAAGAACAAACTAGCCCAAAGTTAACAGAAGGAAGGAGATGATACAGATCAGAGAAGTAAATAAAAGAATCAAGAAAAAATAACAAAGTTTTAACAAAACAGTTGGTATTTTGAAAAGATAAACAAAATTGTCAAATCTCTGCTACATTTACCAAGAAGAAAAAAGGGAGGACTCAAGCAAATAAAATTAGAAATGGAAGAGGAGACAACTACAGAAATACAAATGCATCAATGAGAGACTACTAGGAATAATTATATGCCAACAAACTGGATAACCTAGGAGAATGGATAAATTCCTAGACATATACAACCTATCATGATTGAATCATGAAGAAATAGAAAATCTTAGTAAAGCATAATAATGAGTAAAGTGCTTAACTCAGTAATCAAAAACCTCCCAACAAAGAAAAGCCCATCTGAGAGATGGCTTCCACAGTGAATTTTACTGAATATTGGAAGAAGAACTAATGCCAGTCATTCTCAAACTGAGCCAGGTGTTGTTTGTTGGTAATTCTTCAGTTCCACTATCTTCTGTACTTTGCCTTGTATTTGAAGAGCCAGAAACCTGGAAATTGCATGTAGCATTCTAGATGCAGTTAATCATCTGACAAACACATTTGTGTGTGCTTGGAAGGCGAAAGGGAGGGAGAGCCATTCTCCCTCCAGATGCAATGGTGGTTGACACATGACCCTTGGCAGATATACGCAGTAACTGGGCTTTACATTTCACTGCCGGTTATTAGTTTGGTGGTGACACAGCACCTATGACATTGACAGCTGTTGAAATCTCCTGACTTCTAGGTGGCAGCAATACCAGCTCTCTGACTTCCAGATTCTAATTGCAATAGTGTACCTGAAAGCCTACTGGCTGTGTCAGTCTTTCCTCCAACCTTTGTAATTATTTTGCAGGCATCTCATTTCCTTTACTAAATATATTTATGTTTAATATACCTTGTATGACTTCTCTTTGCCGAACTGAATCTTGACTGACACAGATCCTATTTTGTTCCAGGGCATATTTTGTTTGTTCGTTTCTTATATTATCTTATTTAATTCTCATTTTAAAATCCTAAGAAAAAATTACTCATTTTACAGATGAGTAAACAGAAGTTTAAGCTGCTGCTAAAAGACAGAGGCAAGGTAGAAAATTCTCTGCAGCCACCGTTCATAGGTGCTGTATCTTCTACCTCAGCTACCTATAAAATATCAAAATCAATCCAGCAATCCATACATCTGAAAATCTTCATAGATTTCTTCCCTCCCTCTCTAGTCTCCTCTCTCATCTCTTCAAATGCTAAGCCTGTTGGTTTTCTCTATGAGAGCTCTCTGCATTCAGTCCCCTTTTTATCCTATTTCATTTGCCTTGGTTTGGGGCCTAATCATCTTTCTCCTGGATTATTATAGTTTTGCTTCCTAACTGGAATATATGCCTCCATTCTAATCTCGTTTAATCTGTCTTTCATGCTTCTGTGTGGAATTAGAGTTTTAAAACAAAACTGTTGTTAATCTTCTGCCTACAATCTTTCAGTGGCTCTCTATGACATTGGATGGTGTTTAGACTTCTCAGCCAGCCCCAATAGCCCACTGTATTCCAGCCCCTCTGTGCCATGCCCTTTCTTGGCCCCCAGCCCATGCTATGTTCTCCTTGTCTGTCTCCGGAAACCAAGTAGAGCAATGACAATGTCTTCTTTATTTTCATACTCATCTTTGAGCCCAACACAGTGCCTGGCACTTCATAGGGGGCCAATAATTATTTACTAAAAATAATGAATGAAATGAAAACACATCCTTGGTAGAAACCAGAAGATCTTTCAAACTTTTGTCAAAAATCTAGGAAGACGCTGAAAAAAAATTTATCCCAGGCTAGCCACTGTAATGAATTCCTTACAATAGTGGAGAAAAAAAGATATTGTGGTCTAGTCTACCAAAGCTTGTTCTGGTTAACTTTTTTGTCAAGACACTTCTCTTTCTGCATTTTTTAGCTTATTTTTTCTTTATTTCTTGAGCTTCTGACCTATAAAGTACTTTAAATATTATGTTGTGGAGGATTGTATTGGAACATTACTGGCTACAGATTGTTCTCTGACCATATCCCTCCTTAATGAATGACTCTTCAAGACGTTTTCTCCATCTTCTACTTATTTTTCCCCATTGTACAGCAGTAAGGAAAATTAAATTGTCTTTTGCTGCACAGCACAAGCCAATTATATATATGCTTTATCAGAATAAATGCCATCCTTCTCTTTCTTAACTTTAGATAACATAGAGTATTGTAACCTATTAAAGTGTTTGTTTAATAGGTAGGATATTTGCAATGAGGAAAGGATCAAAAACTGAAACAAAATAGTGCTTGAAATGATATAAATGATATAGGTGAACTATATAAAGGGGCCATGACTCAAAGTCACAACGATATTTCCCACCATGGTTAGCATTTCAAGCATAGGTGGTAGAGTCAGGTGCCTGAGCTTCCGTCCCATTTATACCACTTACCAGTTGCTTCACCTTGTAAATAAATGAGTTACTTCCTCAAATTCTCATTTTCTCCTTTTGTAAAATAATAGCAGTGTTATGCAGATTAAAGATTATAGTGCAAATAAAGTGCTTAGCACAGCATCTGACAAAGTTAGTGTTATTACTTGAGCTATTATCTGTTAGCAATTTGTGAATATTAAAGACACATAATAGGAACAGCTCAAACAAGAAAGAAGCTTATTTCTCTTTCACATAGAGATCTTCAGGTATAAAACCCAGAGATGGTCCTCAGGGTCCTGGGACCCGACTCCTTCCAGTTAACTACTCCGCCATTCCTTTGTTTTGTTTTGTTTTGTTTTTTTGTTTGTTTGTTTTTTAAAGATTTTATTTATTTATTTGACAGAGAGAAAGAGATCACAAGTAGGCAGAGAGGCAGGCAGAGAGAGAGGGGGAAGCAGGCTCCCTGCTGAGCAGAGAGCCCGATGCGGGCTTGATTCCAGGACCCTGGAATCATGACCTGAGCCGAAGGCAGAGGCTTTAACGCACTGAGCCACCAGGCGCCCCTACTCTGCCATTCCTAAGGTGTGACTTCCTCCTCATGACCCAGGATGGTGCCAAGAGCTCCAGCCATGTTCTCCACAGCAGAATAGTGGAAATAATAAAAAAAGGGCAAAATAGTGGCATGTCCTACTCAGATGTCTGAGGTACTTTTGTCTATAATAGATATAGGACTGACCTTCATTATCATACAAACCCATTTTGAGCTTTTAATTTTTCAACCATCACAAGAATTATAGCCTATAGTCTACTATGGCTTACTATGATTATGAAATCTTTTTTTCTGTTACAGCTCAACAGTACTAATTAACTAAAACACAGAACAATATTACTAAATTGAATATCACTCAGTGTTTTGCATGAGGCTACCTTTGAAACATTGTTGTGCCATTGTTGCGGGTGTATCAGAATTGTTCAGATTTTAGTCTTCACTCTAAAATATGATTTTCCTTCCCCTCTGCAAGTTAGTGCCAACTTAAGCCCATAGGGCGAGGTTTACATTGTAGTCAGATTGTGTAACAAATGCTTCCATCAAGAGTGCTCTGGGGAAATACAAATCAAAACCACAGTGAGATACCACTTCACACCAGTCAGAATGGCTAAAATGAGCAAGTCAGGGAACGACAGATGTTGGCGAGGATGCGGAGAAAGGGGAACCCTCCTACACTGTTGGTGGGAATGCAAGCTGGTACAACCACTCTGGAAAACTGTATGGAGGTT
>CM052810.1:58535617-58564388 GCA_028533885.1 Nasua narica
AAGAAGATGTGGTATATATATTCAATGGAATACTATGCAGCCATCAAGAGAAACGAAATCTTGCCATTTGCAACAACGTGGATGGAACTAGAGGGTATTATGCTAAGCGAAATAAGTCAGTCAGAGAAAGACAATTATCACATGATCGCTCTGATATGAAGAATTTGAGAGGCAGGGCAGGGGGTTATGGGGGGGTGGGAAAGAGAAATGAAACAAGATGGGATGGGGAAGGAGACAAACCATAAGAGACTCCTAAACTCATGAAACAAACTAAGGGTTGCTGGGAGGTGGGGGGGTAGGGATGTGGACATTGGGGAGGGTTTGTGCTATGGCAAATGCTGTGAAATGTGTAAGCCTGATGATTCACAGACTTGTCCCCTGGGGTAAATAATACATTATATGTTAATAAAAAAATTAAAAAAAAAAAAAAGAGTGCTCTGGGGCAGAAGTGGTCAGAAAGGAAGTATGATAGAAAACAAGGTGATATGGCAGGAAGATTAGCTTTGTTTCAAGATTCACATGAATAATAGACGCAGTGTAATACAGAATAAAACAATGGTAAAAAAAAATTAAAAACCCACCAAAATGATAGCACCTCAAGGTCACACATCACATTGGGGACACACAAGTAGGATAAATTACTGCCATAAGGAAGTCTGAAATGTGGTTTCTCTGTCCCTCTACGTGTTAAATGACTATTATTTGGGGCGCCTGGGTGGCTCAGTGAGTTAAAGCCTCTGCCTTTGGCTCAGGTCATGATCTCAGGGTCCTGGGATCAAGCCCCACATCGGGCTCTCTGCTCAGCGGGGAGCCTGCTTCCCCCAATCTCTCTGCCTGCCTCTCTGCCTACTTGTGATCTCTCTCTCTGTCAAATAAATAAATAAAATCTTAAAAAAAATAAATGACTATTTTTTGGCAACTATTCCTTATCACAGGCAGTAGGATCACTGGATATAAAGCAGTAATTGGAGTGTAATATCTTTTGGCTATGGCATGTTATCCTTTGTAACTGATCAAAATGCTATAACAAGGGACACCTCACACAATATTTTTAATTATAATAAAACCTCTGCCAATTCAGATTTGTAAATTTTGTCTTGCTGCTTTTTCATGGCAATCAGCAGACCACAGTCTTACAGAATTAATGTAAGATTGGATGCATTTGGGCACTAAATAAGATTTTATAACAACATAATTATGTTAATTTTGAGAAGCAAATATATTAGTAATATCAGTACTAAATATAAGCCCTAGCAATGACTAAGATACAGGAACAAAAAATAACCTAAAAACAACAGAATCATGGTTCTTGAATTATTTCTTTTAAATCTGTTCTCTCCTAGCTTCTGTACGAAATGGGTTGATAGCGGTGGACATCATAATTTTGAAATGACGACTCACTACCCCCATGGTTCATTCATTAGAGAAGCAAAAGAGTAAGTGGACACTGCTTTTTTCTTATCTAATATTTAATGAGTTTTTAGTGAGCTTCTTTTGAGTTATCAGTATTAATGGTCTTCTTTTGAATATCTAATTTAACAAATTATAAAATACATAAATGATATTTAACTGTGGCAGATACTTTTAGTTGACCTATTAAAAATCTCCCCACTTCCTCCTTGCTGCCAGAATCCAGATTTTATTAAGTATAGGAACATTTTACCTAAATCTATGCTTAAAAGCCTCTTTTGCAGTTAGAAGTGTATTGAAGTTGTCGTCGATGAAACAAAGGTGGAATTTAGGTGAATTTTATAGGAAAGCATTTGTCCTCCTAGTAAAAATAGACAGATGCAGTAGGTAGTGTTTTCTGTTCCATTAGGTCTTTTTCCTTCTTTGAAGGCTTGATGTCTGAAGCTGCAGCAGCTATCTTGCAACTTTGAGGTGAAATGCTTAAGATGGAAGCTCAGAGAAGAGCTGAGTCTGGCTCTGATGTCTTTGAGTGCTGGCAATGCCAGTGGCCTCCTGCTTCCAGACTTTTCATGGGTGAATCCCACTTACTTAAGTCACTGGAATTGGTTTTTCTGTTACTTAGTCACATAGCAATCCCTAATCAAAGTGCATGCGTAACCAAAACCCACGCTCATGAAGAATTTGTTGCTAACTGCCAAGAATAATGTAGAGTAGACTATTTCAATGGCTTATGAATGGGTTAAAAGGAAGACACAAACCTTTTTTTTTTTAATTGAAATTCAAGTTAGTTAACATATAATGTGGTATTGGTTTCAGGAGTAGAATGTAGTGATTTGTCACTTACGTGTAACACCCAGTACTCATCACAAGTGCCCTCCTTAATACTGAGTACCCACTAAGCCCATCCCCCCACCCATCTCCCCTCCAGCAACCCTCAGTTTTTTCTCTATAGTTAAGAGTCTTTTATGGTTTCCTCCCTCTCTGTTTTTATCTTATTTTATTTTTCCTTCCCTTCCCCTTTGTTCATCTGTTTTGTTTCTTAAATTCCATATATGAGTGAAATCATGTGGTATTTGTCTTTCTCTGACTTATTTAACTTAGCATAATACACTCTAGCTCCATCTATGTCATTGTAAATGGCCCAATTTTATTCTTTTTGATCACTGAGTAGCATTCCATTGTGTGTGTGTGTGTGTGTGTACATCATACCTTCTTTATCCATTCATCAGTTGATGGACTTTTGAACTTTTTTTTTCTTTAAAAGATTTTTTTTATTTATTTGACAGAGAGAGACATAGTGAGAGAGGGAACACAAGCAGGGGGAGTGGGAGAGGGAGAGGCAGGTTTCCCACCGAGCAGGGAGCCCGATACGGGGCTTGATCCCAGGGCCCTGAGATCACGACCCGAGCCAAAGGCAGACGCTTAACGACTGAGCCACCCAGGTGCCCCAACATTTGAACTCTTTCTCTAATTTGGCTATTGTTGATAATGCTGCTATAAACACTGGGTGCATGTACCCCTTCAAATCAGCATTTTTTGTAGGCTTTGAATAAATACCTAGTAGTACAGTTGCTGGGTTGTATGGTAGTTCTTTTTCTAACTTTCTGAGGAACCTCCATACTGTTTTACAGAGTGGCTACATCAGAACACAAACCTTATTTTTAAAGCTGGCCTGATAGGGTATTTTCAGATTCTGGGAGTTGAATTTATTTATACTGGTTATTCTCTGTTACCACCCCTCAGATACATTCTCTTTCCCCTCAGCCTTCTTCTGTGCCCTAAAAGCCTGACCTATGAATTGTATCCCCTGACCCTCTGACTTCTGTTTGAGTTCAACCAGTGGGAAGCACCAGTAGGAGAATGGAGGTTGGGAGGTACTGCAAGTAATATCTTAACTCAAGAACTAGATTTTCCTTTTTAGAATAACTATTTTGTGTTCCTGAATCCAATGACTAGAGTCAGTACTGATGTTTAATACTAATATATTTGCTTCTCAAAGTTACCTCAGTTATGCTGTTAGCTTGAATATGTGTTAGGTCCCAAACATACCTAATTCTGTATCAACTCTCTAAGACCTGATCTACTCATTGTCTTGCAAAGGCAGCAGGACTAGGATTTTGTGATCTGAATCAGCAAAGATTTTACAACCCAATAGAAATACTGAATGAATGTGTTGAGTAGTGGGAGAATGAAGTTGGGCCACATCTTCCCTTCTCTCTCCCACTTTGAGCAGATTTATCTGGCAGAGTCTGGATTCTTCAACTGTGCTTCCTACACACTCTCCCATAGCTCAGTTCTCTCTGAGTTCCTGACATGGCTTAACTACCCCTGCCCCTGGGGTGTAAGGGTGATAATCATCCCTCTGTGGCTAGTTTCCAGAGGCATCAACACCTTAGGTCAGTTCCTTACCTTGGCCCACATTTTAATGAAAGTTCCTTAAACCATCCAACTTGGATTCTGTGTTTTCTCCCAGAACTCTGTCTAATACACTACTCCTAGATCTGAATTTCTAAAATTAATGTTAATTTATTTGACAAAAACTATCAACTATCTTTTTAAAAGTTGTCTGAATTTGGCCATTAACCTGGTACACTCACCTGAAGTTTTGTTGATTTGTGTAGCTGCCATGAGCAATGTAATCCATTAATACAAATGAACTCATTAGGGGCAACTTAATATTTGCTAATTTGTTTGTATTCCACACTCTTTTATGGCCATGATGGACAGTCAAAGATATTTCAACTTTATTTTAACTGCACAGATATGTTGCCTGGGGTTAGGTATTCTGATCTAATACAGTATTTGCAAAGCCATTTTATAATTATTTCTAAGTTAATGCTGAGTTAATCCTGTGAACAGGGTCAATATTATTATGATCCTTATTTTAGAACTCTGGTTTCTGAGCAAGAAGAATGATTTGCCCCAGGTTATACCACATGCTAGTTAAATAGGGTCTAGAACACAGAGTTTCTCAGTGTCGTTCTTAAGGTTACTCCCTTAGCTTCTCATCCAAAAAGTAATATACCATCTAACTTTGAAACAGAGCATGTTGCCTCTCTGTGCCTCTTTGACAGTAATCTATCATATTTAGTATGTATTGATTATTTCTGATTGCTCTGATAATGCCAAGGAATGATTTTGTGCACCACTGAATTCGCTTCTGCAAAGACAAAAGAACAGAAATGTCTGAGGTAGAAGTGGAATTTTCTAAAATTTCTGTCAGTCTAACTGTACTCAGAGAGAAGTGTTCTGTCTCCCCCACCCTTTCCATCTCCTTCTCCACCCCAGTAGGCAATCAGTTTAATGGCTTGGCTGTTTCTTTTTTGCAGTTACTTTATGCTTACACTTCTATGTCTTGATTTTTACATTTTAGATTTTCTCTATTGACTGTCCTTTCTGGGAGATAAGGGTTTAGTTCTTTCATTTCCCCTCTAACCACTTCTCCTGCCCCCATTTCCCCAAAATAACCATATCATATTTTTTTGGTTCCACCTTCCTGAAGACATGGCTTCTATTGTCTTATTCCAACCTAGACTGGTCTCTTGGTCAGCCTATCCTAGGCTTGGCCCCTCCACTTCACTAGCATTCTGGAGATTCCCTTTGCCCTTCTACAATGCCCCATTTCCTGGAGTCCATGTTCTTTTCTACTCACTTGTGTTTTGTTTTTTGGGTTTTTTTTGTGTATTGTTCCATTTTGTAGTACTACATCCTTCGATTATTATCCTGAGTAAGGGCACATGGTAATAAAATATTTTAGACCATTGCTCGATTGAAGTTTTTCAAGGTATAGAACTCTGGAAGGAAATATTTCCCCCTTAGTTCTTAAAGGCAAGCACCACTATCTTCCAGCTCCCAGTGTTGCTGTTGAGAAGTCTGATGTCAGTATGATTCCCACTGCTTTGTATGTTTTCTGTTCTTTTCTTTTTCTGAAAAGCATTCAGATTTTCTCTTTGAACCCAATATTCAGAAATTTTATAATGCTGTATCTTGGTTTGGGTCTATGTTAATCCACTGTGAGTAGCAAATAAACTGCAAATTCATATTCCTCTTGTGGGAAAATTTTTGCATTTGCCTTCATTCTGTTTATCTTTTTGGAACTTTTATTATTTGGATGGGGTCTACTTGTTGTTGTTATCCTTTCTTTTCTGTTTTCCTTCTTTTGATTTTGTTCTATTTCTTGGAGAGTTTTGGAATTTTGTTTTGCATCCCTACTAGTCAAGTTTTCATTCCTACTATCATTTTTTTTAAAAGCACTCTTTCTGTATATATTTTATATAATGTGTGTATATTTTATTAAAATTTTGTTTTTAGTTCTCAGTATTTCCTTCTGTTCTTCATCAGTGCAATTTCTTATGTCTCTGAGATATAAACAATAGACTTTCTTTTTAAATTACCTTCTCTTTGTGTTGTTCCTATTTCGTCTGAGCACCTTCTTCCCCCTATTTATTTGCTTTATATTTCAAACATCCAAATTGTAAAGATTTGGCTGTCTGGTTATATTTAAGAGTGAGGCTATCCAGCTGTCAGTTTAAAGTTCTAAATGTGAGGTCAGGGTTTGTGGCCTTCTGGGCTTGACTCTAGGGTTTGAGTGATCTTGCTGGTCCCCTTTCACTGGGAACCCCCAATCCTTCTCACTTGGGCTGGTCAGATTCTTTCTCCGGAACTGTCTTCCACTCTCCTACTTAGGGCTAGTTTCCCAGTGGCGTAGGAGGCCTGGGGAGGATATGATCTGGGAGGGGGTCTTGCCATTTAGTACACTTTCACCTAATTCCTTTTCTCACTGCCATAACCCACCCACTGTCAGCTATACTGTGTCACCAGTCCAGAATTCTGCCCTTTTGGAGAGTAGACCTCTAATCTTTGGTTAAGCTGTTCCTTAAATACTCTTTTAACCAATTTTGCCATTTCAGCCTTAATTTTACTGCTCTTTTTAGAGGTAGCTAGTACTGTCAATTCCTGATTTGTGGTACAAATATTGCTTCCTAGTTTCAACTTCTGCTAGCATAGATTTCAGCTCTCTAAGGTCTAAAGCATCAGGTATTTCTCCATTTGTTTTTTAGCCTCCATGTCTCATAACTGTCCCTTAGCTCCAGTGCTCTTTGCTCTTATGGTTTATGTCATTTGCTGTTGTTAGTGGGAATTGAAGAGAAAACAGATGTGAAAGCCTGTGTTAAATGACATTTTTTTAGCCAGTATAGCCTTTGGTTTTATTCCCCAGCCTCTGGCTTCTAGTAGATACCCAGAAAAGTTTATTGGACAAATAAGTGAAAACTGCTTGTAGAGAGGAAGCTACAAGTTTTGTCCACATTCCCTGCTTAGCTGTGCAGTGTAGTTCCTAGAGAAACTGCCAGCGGTGAAAGTAAAAACATGTCTATCAAGAAGATACAGCATTCTTGGATTTGGTGATTAATCTTTGTGTCTCTGGCCTATCCTGAAAAATCTGGCAATGTCTCCAAAAGTGGGCAACTCTGGCAGTTGAGGAGTCCATTCCCTTTATGTTTGTGATTTAATCTTAGAACCGGAATTTAGATGTGCTCTGATGGGTACAGCTCTTGACTCTTGAGACTAGGTAAGTCTTTGAAGTACCAGGATAGCAGTGTGGATTTTGCTCTACAATTTTGAGTGTAAAAATAGTACATTTTTAAAAAACCCAAAGTCAAGATTAACCTTCTTCAGACCCCTATCCCACCAGGATACCAGCAAATTCCATCTCAGTTATAATGGAGTCCCCTTCCTTTACATCTAGGTAGACACAGTGTTTCAGCATCTAGGAAAGAGCCTCTCTCATTTCTTACTGTACCGTGTCCCAGCCCACCTGGTCCCAGAGGGTGGGCAGCTCTACAACTCTGGGCCAAGCCAAGCACTGGGTCTGTAGTCACACTTCCATGGTCACAGCAGATACCATCCACAGCATTCCTGATCTATCCCACTAGAAGTTCTGGCACCTGCTAGCATCTCTATAAGGGAGTGGAGGAACTTGCCAACTCTTCCCCATCCAATTTCCTTTTCCAGTATGGGAGCAGAAAGAATTCATGCAATCTCTTTTAGGTTTCCCTGCTTCCAGTGACATTACTCCTACATCCTCTCATCCTCCAGGATTCTCCTGCATAACCTACCACATGATGCTGGTCTTTCTTCAGGAGGATGTAGAAGAATGAGACAGTAAAACTAGTCAGGATTTTAGTTTGTTTCTCATTGACTGGCCTGGAAAAAACAGTATTTTAGGAATGATCAAAACTGATTAATGATTACAATGAAGACTTTGAACCCAAATGAGAATGCATGTCTGTGGGAAACCCTTCCAGCTACATTGAAGTCTGTTCAGTTTTCTTCTTAAGGTAAAATTGATCAATGCCCCTCCTCCTATGCTAGGAGATTCATCTTATGGAAAGATTTCTATAATTTTCTTTTTCTTTTTTTCTAGATTAGATTCTAGCCAGCGACCAGAGAATAAAACAGTAAGGGCTCTACTAGTCAAAGAAGTTGGATTTGACATAGTCCTTAATCTGCTGAGGGCTGAAAATGATATAATTACTACTGTTTCTTTGTATTCTCTATAGGGTGAATTTTTCTAATTTTTTCTCTGTTGATTAAATTCCTTGTTTCTTTTTTGAAATTGTTGTGAGAAAGATGAAGAGAAATAAATATTACTTTTGAGCAGTGGTTCTGGACTTGGCTGTGCACTGGAATCACCTAGAAAGTTTACAAAATATCAGTAAGCCCTGAAGCTCACTCCAGAAACTGAACTGATTAGTCTGGGGTGCAGCCTGGGAGTTGGATTATTAAAAACCCCTCACTTGATTCAGATGTGCAGTAAATGCTGATAATTATCACCTTAAAGTACATTAAAACTGATATATGTAAAAATAGATCATTTATCCTACTCTAAGTAAATCAGCAAGTCGGTGGCAGAAATTTAGGGGATGAACATTTGATCTCTGAAAATCCTAGACACAGAAGTGCATTTTGTTTTGTTTTATGAATGTAGCCAGCACAACCCCTGGCATGCCAAAAAGGCATCATATGGGAAAGACTTGGAAGCAGTTAGGAAATGGTTTTACTGTTTTGCGCTGCCCCCAAATTTTCTTACCCTTGCCAGTTTTCAAGACAATGTTTGGCTTTCCCAAATGTTAATTTCCCCAGGGTTTGAATTCAGTTCTCGCATATCATAGACTTCCTGGAGCCCGCTGATGGAGGTGGAGATTTTCTCAGAAGAAAACAAAAGCCAAATGATTCTCCCAGTAGAGAAGGACCAGATTTAAATATATCTTCTTTTTTTTTTTTTTTTTAAGATTTTATTTATTTATTTAACAGAGAGAGAGAGAGAGAGAGAGATCACAAGTCGGCAGAGAGACAGGCAGAGAGAGAGAGGGGAAGTACTGGGATCATGACCTGAGCCATAGGCAGAGGCCTTAACCCACTGAGCCACCCTCTTAAAGTGCTAACAGTCTTCAACTGTCTTGTCCGTCTTTTTTTCAAAATTCACTCCATAGTTCTAATACTACCTTTGTTGTGCTAAATTTGTGTTCATTGATTTCTTCCACACTGTTCTAAGGATGTAGTCAAATTTCTCTGCATCCAATTCTCAACTATAAACATGAAGTCCTAAATTAATTTTAATGACTTGTGGGCTCTATTAATTACTATTTTGATCATGAAGTCATGGCTAGATAGGAATTTTCATTTGAAAAAAGATAGTAATTTGATTGATAATTGCTGTATAAGTAGGGCTTGGTCACACTCAAAACTGTCAAAAGAGCTGCCCTAAGGAGACCACTAATTGTGATTTGTAGAAGTGGATGTATCAGAAGAGATTGGTGGGAAGTGTTGACTGTCCTGGCACTAAATCAGAAGACCTGACTGCTATTGCCGCCTCTGTGGTACAATAATGTATGACCTTGGGTAACTCAGTTATGGAACTGTACCCCTGTTTCCTCATACATAAAACAGATTGCATGATATCATCTCTTCCATGGGTGTTATGAAGGTTTTTTTTTCGGTACCTTTTTCTATCACATCACATTCACTAGGATATAGGACCAATTTCATTGTACCCATGCTTTTGAATAGGTATTTTACTCTAGATCAGTAGTGTTCAAGCTTTAGTCTGCATCAGAATCATCTAGAAGTTTTGTTAAAACAAGCTGTTGGGCTTCATCTCAAGTTTCTGATTGATTAGATTTGGGGAGGCCCCAAAGTTTATATTTCTAACAAGTTCCCAGGTGATGCTGATGCGGTTAGACAGGAGACCACCCATTTGAGAACTGCTTCTCTAGGGCTTTTTTCCACATAGACACAGTACAGCAAACTGTGGTGTTATGGGCTGAGTTGTGTTCCTGCCCCAATCCATACATGGAAGCCTTAACCCCAAAGTGACTGTATTTGGAGATAGGGTTTTTAAGGAGATAATTTAGATTAAATGAGGTCCTAGTGGACTGGGGGGCATAAACCAATGAGATGGTGTCTTGACAAAATGAGAGACTGATACTGGGAATGTACTCACAGAGAGAAAAGGCCATGTGAGGACACAGGGAGAAGGTGGTCATCTCCAAACCAGAGAGAGAGGCCCCAGGAGAAACCAGCTCTACTGACACCTTGATCTTGGGCTTCTAGCCTTCAGAACTGTGAGAAAATGAATTTCTGTTGTTAAGCCACCTAGTCTGTGATATTCTGTTATGGAAGCCTAGGCAGACTAATAAACATAGTTAATGAACTCTTGGTTAATTGATGATATATTTTTCTTTTGTTTTCTACACTCTTCTCTTTTAGCTTCTCCACAGCTGACACACTGTTCTCACCTCTTTCTCTCCACTGTGCTTCTCCCAGACTCTCCTGTCTTGGTTTTCTTCCCACTCTGGGCATTTATAGTCTTTTGATTGGGTCTGTACTCCTTTGGCTGTTCCTTATGACCATAGCTCCATGCTATCTTTTGTTTTTATGGAAAGCTGCTTATCCTGTGGATGGGACACCACGTAGCCCCCAAGGTTATTCTTGCTTCTATGTCTCCCTTGCCCCCATCACAATTTCTGTACACAATTCAAAACTACAAGGTGACAGAACTAAATTGCATGGTCTAATTTAAGCTACAGTGTTAATAGCTGATAATATGTTACTCCTGTCCTGGAACTTCCAGATTAGCCAGCATTTTGTTGCTCACTTCTTGGGCACCAGACCCTGGGCTAATTGTGTTGGTGAATGGGGCGCCTGGGTGGCTCAGTGGGTTAAGCCTCTGCCTTCAGCTCAGGTCATGATCCCAGGCTCCTGGGATCGAGCCCTGCATCGGGCTCTCTGCTCAGCAGGGAGCCTGCTTCCCCCTCTCTCTCTGCCTGCCTCTCTGCCTACTTGTGATCTCTCTCCTCTCTGTCAAATAAATAAATAAAATCTTTAAAAAAAATTATGTTGGTGAATACAACACACATTATCTCTGTTTTCATGGAGCTTACAGTTCTGAAGAGTGAAGTAAACAAATTTTAAGAAATGGAATAGGGTAAAAAAACAAAAAAGGGATGTCTGGATGGATCAGCCGGTTGAGTGCATGCCTTTGACTCTCGTCATGAGCCCAGGGTCCTGGAATCAAGTTCCCCATCAGGCTCCTTGCTCAGCAGGGAGCCTACTTCTCCCTCTGCCTCTCTCTCTCTCTCTCTCTGTCTCTCTGACAAAGAAATAATAGTAATAAAAAGAAATGGAATGGGATAATACTAGTAGGTGGAGAAGATGCCCCTTTGATCCCTTTAAATATTAGTAGAAAAAAGGCCAAGGTCTCCTGCTACGGGTCTTTGAATCTCCTCCCCTTATGTCTACCAGAGCCAGTTCTGCACCCTTTTCTAGAGCTCTCCTTTAAGTAGAGGCAACAAAATTTTTGGATGAAATTGATGGCCTTGAAAAAAAATGTATTACTTTGACATTTATTAAGTGCTGACCATGTGTCCAAAACTGTCTTAAGAACTTTATGTCCATTAATTTACTTAACCCATAGCAGCCTATGAAATCGGTACTACTATTATTCCATTCTCAGATGAGAAAACTAAGGCACAGATGGGTTACCTGATTAGTTGATGGTCACACAACTATTAAAGACCTGGCGGGCAGTGGGGAGGGTTGCAGGTATGGTAGTTTGAATGTGAAGAGACCTTATAGTCAGTACCAGTAAACAGTCTCCTGGACACTGTGTCATTTCCCTAAAGGTGGATTGTAGAAACTAGAGAAGGAACACATGCTTGTCTTTTAGTCATTGTTTGAGGAAAAGACACTGTATTTTTGCTCTTCAAAATCTTGTTGAATCAGTTACTTATGATAAGTAAAATGAATATGTGCTATCAAATAAATACAGGTACATAACCTCACATCATGGCAAGAACACTCATGGCAGCCTGTCTGCTTGTCAGTGTGCTGCTCTGACTTTTGAACCACTAGACCGTAAGCAAAATCTCCCAATCAAAATGTTTCAGAGATCCTAGCATACACAAGCTAATCCTAAAGAATTTAGGTTTACATGATGTCTCAGTGACTCAAGTGAAATGTTGAGTTATTTTATAAGTAAACAGTACAATTACTCGAGGGAAACAAATACAAATAAAATACCAAGGCCATACCCATTAAAAAAAAAAAAAAAAAACAACCTTATAACCTCTGGGAGGCGAGCCCAGAGCTTTTGACAGGCCCAGGTAATATAAAAATAAAATGTGGGTGACTTTGGAAGATAAACCTAGTCTCATTTATTACTTTTACCTACAGTCTTAGTAGCTCTTGAGCAATGGATTCCTAATCCAGGCTACACACTAGAATCACCTAGAGAACTCTTAAAAATCCTTATGCCCAGGATTATGCTCAAATCAATGATATCGGAATTTCTGTGTTGGGGAGGAGGGAGAGAGGACCCAGACATCAGTATTTTTTTTTCACTCTACAGACAATTCTGTTGTGCTTCAAGGTTGAGGACCACTTAAGAGAAAGGGAGGACCACAGACAAAATATCAATGTTTTTCTTCTCCTAAGTGTTAAAAAAATATTAATGAGCATTCTGCCATTTGCCAGATCTCTATCATCTGGGACAAACTGGAATAATTTATACAACAAATAATTTAATTAACATGAAGGAAAGCAAAGCACACCATGAACACCTAGGTCACTGACTAGACAACTCACAATGAGATGGTAGTTTTTGACATTTTGAGAGATAGAGAATTAACTACATGGTGAGGTTTTAATAAAACCCTAATTAAATCAAGGTTATGTTACCTAATAGGTGCAATGAATAAAAATGAGGTAGGTAATATGGGATTTTTATTATTGAGGAAAACTGAATGGAAAGATTACTTTTACTCTGTTCATTTAAGCAGGTATGTTTAGTATAGTGGCAATAATCTATAACCACTTCACCCAGGAATTTAGTTTTAAGATAAATTGTGTTACCTTTCAGGAGACTAAAATATTTAATTAAAAAACTAGCTTTGCATTGGAAAAAGTGATTTCTTTAAAGTGTTACTTCAGGTGCTAAGGCCATGTTGTGAATCAGCAATATGGTGAGAAAAACATTAGCACTCAAGATCCATTAAGAAATATATTTCTTAGGGGCTCTTGGGTGGCTCAGTGGGTTAAAGCCCCTGCCTTGGGCTCAGGTCATGATCTCAGGGTCCTGGGATCCAGCCCTGCATCTGGCTCTCTGCTCAGCAGGGAGCCTGCTTCCTCCTCTCTCTCTGCCTGCTTGTAATCTCTCTCTCTGTCAAATAAATTAATAAAATCTTTAAAAAAATGTATTTCTTAGACTTTCTGAACAATAACTACATCATTCTCTTCACTTTTTCCTTTCTTAAACATATTCACCTCTTTTTTGACTGTACTAGCTTCTTGAACACATATGTGCAGTAATTAAGGGAGGACTGTGGAATCAGAGAACCTGGGTACAGTTTCATCCCCACCACTGGCTAGTTTTATGACTTTTGCAGTATCATCTTTGGGTTACAGTTCTCTCAACTGTAAGACAGGCACAGTAAAAGAATCTGCCTCTTAGAGTTGTTTTGAGAACTGAGTTATTTGTGGAATTTCAGGAATGGAACCTGGCTCATTGTGAGTTCGAGATGCATGTTAACCCTGCTATTACAATGAAGAAGATCCCATTTATGGGACCACATGCTTTCTCTTTTCCTTTTTTTCCTTGCCTTTTGTCTGCCTTCAGGCCATTTCACTGTTAATTAGCACCTCTATCTTATCATGAATGACAGAAATAAAGGAAGAAAATCATGATAGTCAATTTTTGGTACTAATTACCACTTAGTTAAAAAATAAAAAGGCTGAAGCCATTAGTGAAAATGGGATTTGAGGATGTCTATAGAATTCAGCTATCTGTGTTCTTCTCAGACCCTGCAATTCTCTCCCTGCTTGCCCTTGACAGGGATAATTGATGACTAGCTCTCCAAACCATTAGCTCCAAATTCTGGATATATATTAGAAACATTGGGATGTTTTGAAAAATGCTTTTACCCTGGCCTCTTCCCAGATGATTGTCATTAGAATCTATATATAATATTTTTCAGAAGCTCCCAAAGTGATTCTGATGTATGTGTAGAGTTGGTTAAGACTGACCTTGGGGGATTTCTGGTGGCTTTAACAATTAAGGAGAGTGATTATTGTGATAAAGTTTGAGTATTGTAGATGCATTGTGCCTGGCTCTTGATTAAATTCCCTGTGGACAGTCACCTGATAGCTGGTCATCAGCCCCATCTAGCCTCATTTGTGTTCCAGCTCAGACCAGGCTTTTTTCTGAGGTACACCACCAGCTCCAGATCATTCCCACAATCTTCCACTCTTACTCTGGGACAATTGAACACTGCTAAAAAATAAAAACGAAAATAAATCACTGAACTTTGGAGATTGTTACCTCATACATTTGAAGTTTTCCCCAGAGTCAACCTTGTTCTTCCACTCATTCCTCTTGACACCTGTCACAAACCTCCACAGCCCTCCAGCTTCCTCCCTAGTCCCTGACCTTCAGACTTCTCATTCTCCATGTGTTATCCTACTTCCTACTTGCTGCCCCCATTCCCATCTCCAGACTTACCTGTTGTACCTGTATTCATCCTTGCATTCTAGTTTCAAAGGCTCTATCCCTGCTCCTATACAAGGCCAGCCCCCACCGCTTGCTCTCTGCATGCCATTGTTCAATCAATTACCTTTTTGGAGCTTATATTTTCAAACTTGTTCTCATCATTTGGCTTTTTTTGTTTGTTTGTTTTTATAAAATCTATAAAAATAGATTTAAGTAAAATTTCTCAAACCCAAAAATCTCTCTCCCTTAAGCTTGCATTGTCCCTTTATTGCCCCCCCACCTCTCCTTTCCTTCAACCAAGCTTCTTAAAAGGTTAATCTACAAAGGCTACATTACACTGTCTGTAATCTGCCCTTGTCTGTACTTCCTGACTGAAATATCTTTGGCAAAGACCATCAAGAATGTCATAATGTCCAATCTGAACAGTAATTATCAGTTTTGTTATTAAATGTCTTTGCTGTCTTTGATACTGTTGGCTATTCCCTACTTCTCTAGAATTTTCTGCTCTCATGGTTTCTGGGAAAAATCTCTTATGAATTCTTCTTCTACCTCTTTTACTCTTTTTTAATCCTTCATAGTTCCTGATTTCCCTGGTCATTGTCAATTTCTTGATCTCCCGGGAGCTCTTTCCTCAACTGCTAGACTTACCCATTCACATAGCCTTTTTGGGCCACCTCATCTATGGCCTGTCTGTCCCCTGATGGCTCCCAAATGTACATCCTTAGTTTGGTCGCCTTTCAGGACTTGACTTGGCTGCCATTTCCTACAAAAGTTTCACTGAACACCAGGGATCAAGGTGTCTTTTCCTTAGGGCCTATCTCAATTTAATCACTTACTGAGTTATGTCACAATTATTCACTTATGTGCCCCCTTCCATGGCAAAGAACCTGTGCTTTGTCTTATTCATCTTTGTAACCCACCCCTGCACTGTGCCTGACATAAAGCAGATGCTCAGTGAATATTTTCGAACTGTTAGAGGGGGTTATGGTTGCTTGATCAGTAGTACAGTTTCATGAAAGTAATCCATGCATTTGAATGATAGGATAGATTTTTTTTAAAGACTTTATTTATTTATTTGACAGAGAGAGAGAGAGAGAGATCATAAGCAGGCAGAGAAGCAGGCAGAGAGAGAGGGGGAAGCAAGCTCCCCACCGAGCAGAGAGCCCGACCTGGGGCTCAATCCCAGGACCCTGAGACCATGACTTGAGCCAAAGGCAGAGGCTTTAACCCACTGAGCCACGCAGGTGCCCCAGGATAGAGGATTTTTAAGTTAAAAATAATAGTCATAGAATTTTAGATTGAACAGTAAAGATTAATAGTCTATGGCTGTTGCTTAAAAGAGCAAGGAGGTATAAAGTGGTCATCCAGCTTATTTTGTCAAATATTTGGAGGAGCTTAGAAGACTAACACCTAAGAATAAAAAGCAAAGAAGGATACTAAATATGAGGTTTTGTTAAGTAAAAAACTTTATAAAAATGTGCATAATTTGGATTTTTTAAAATGTTGTTTTTGTTTTCTTCCCCACTGAGTCTGCACTGTTGCTGAGAAAGGACATGCACTAGAAAGAGCCCAGACAGTTCTGGGTTCCAATTCAAGCTCCATAATTTGTTAGCTGTGTCCATGGCTTCTCCAAGCCTCAGTTTCTTCTTCTGTTACATGAAGGTAATAAAATACACATTTTATAGTTGTAGAGGGGATTAAATGCCAGAATAAACACACTTCAGCACCTTAGCTGTCATAGAACAGCCAGACAATAAAAAGAGTAACTTAACATCTTCTCATTTTTGCTATTTTATTTTTCAATTAATAACATGTTATTTTTGTGGTAAGGGACAGAACAGTTCTTATCACATTGCCTTAAATTATTTAGTTCTTTCTTTTAGTGTTTTAAAATTTTTTCCAGTTTTACTGATATATAATTGACATATAGCACTGTATAAATTTAAGGTGTACAACATAGTGACTTGACATACATATATTGTGAAAATGATTACCACAATAAGTTAATATCCATCACCTGATACAGATACAAAAGAAAAAAAATGTAGGGTTTTTGTATGTGTGTGTAGTTTGAACTCTTAGGATCTACACTCAACAGCTTTCAAATATACCATACAGAAGTGCTAAATAGTGTTAACAGTGTTCTACATTATATCCCCAGTACGAGCACATTCCTTTTTGAAGTATATTATTTTTTTATTGAAGTGTGGTTGATACTCAGGTTACATTAGTTTCAGCTATACAACATAGTGATTTCCAAGTCTATATGCTATGCTGTGCTCATCACAAGTGTAGCTACCATCTGTCACCATACAGTGCTATTACAATACCAATGATTATATTCTGTATGCTGTACCTTTTAATAACATTATTTTTTATGGCTATTGTGAAATACATGCTCATTTTAGATAATTTGGAAAATACAGAAAAATATAATGAAATCATTAAAACCACTTTCTATCCCCCAGTGAAGCCATCAGAAGATAGTTGGATAGATGAATCTGGATTCTAGGAGAGATGTCTGGGCTGGCTGGATATATAAATCAGTAGTCCTCCGTGGATACATGGGAATTGAAACTGGGAGAGTTGGTGAATTAACCCAGGGAGAATATGTGGGTTGAGAAGAAAAGAAAGTCTAGTTAGCCCTAAGATAAATCATGTGGGTAAAAAAGATATGTACAAGCCCCAGACTTTGTAAAAGTCTGACCTCAATGCAGCTAGATGATGACAATGTATCACTACAATGGAAGGAAACAAGATTAACTCTAAACAAAATACTTTTCCATTCCTAGTCTTCCTTTAAATACCTTTTCCTTCTGTCAGTGGTAATTACCTTCCCTCAAGGGCATTCCATAACCAGGGCCACGTGTCTTGGGCAGGCTGGGTTCCATGCACTCAAATGGGGTTGCCACCCTGGAAGAAGTGGTGCTTTTTTCTAATTATCCAAAGCACTAGATGACAGTAACCCTACCAGTGACCATTGTTCTTTTACCTTCTTCCCACAGTCAAAATTGTTATGGAGGCAATGTGATGTTTTTATATATGTTGATGGAAATTTATTTATCCTAGTCAACATATTGTATTTTATGGTTTTCTTAACAAGTAACTCCAGGGAATCCCATCAATTCTGAATTCCATGTTGTACTCCAGGGGATGACATTCATGTAGAATGCAATGAACATTTATGAGAAATTTAAGGCTCTGTTCTCATTTAAAAGAATATGTCTAGAGAAAACAGGAAAAATTTTTCTAGTTGGGAGATTTTCTGAGTGTGTGGAACTCTCTCCTAGAGACCTCTGAAAGATGATGCCTACTCAATTTGCCTTGAAAGAAGCCCTAGATATTTGAAGACAACTTTGGGGTGGGAATGCCTTAGAAGGTTTGCTCCAAAACTCTCACCCCCATCTCCACAGTCAGGAGAAGGCAAGGCCATAGTAGCCATACTCGTTGCTTATCTGACAACCTTCTTCTTCTTCCTAACAGAATTCAGACTTTGCTCAGGTTTCTGCCCTTCTCTGAGTGGAAGTTGAGTCTCATCACTAGCCCCAGAGTGGTAATAATTCTTGCCAGTGATTGGCAAAAGATTGAGAAGGTGATACAAGGAAAGAGATTTACACACGTAGCTTCTGGGAAACATTTCCTTCCAGATTTTAAAAGAAGACCTAAGGGAGGGGCACATGGGTGGCTTAAGTATCAAACTCTTGATTTCAGCTCAGGTTCTGGTCTTAGGGTTCTGAGATTGAGCCCCGAGTCAGGGTCCACACTCTGCCGGGAGTCTGCTTGAGATTCTTTCCCTCTCCTTCTCCCTCTGCCCCTCCCCCTGCTTACACTCTCTTGTGCTCTCTCTCAAAATAAATAAATCTTTAAAAAAAAAAAAAAAAAAGAGGAAACCTAAGGGGAGAAGTTTCTTCTTTCTACTTCTGGATGTTGTTATAAGGATGTGGCACCTGAAGTCCATCAGAAGATGAGGCTGATGGACTAGGAATGGTTAAAACTTTGTTTAAATCATTGCATTGTTATATTACTCATCCCTGGAGATGATCTACCTTTCCCTGAACACACATATCTCGTCCTCTGAGATTATAAATTCCACATATTCAAGTCAGTTGCATGGAAACTTTCTGTTACTTGTAGCCAAAAGCATTCTAAATGATACTAGGAATTAGTGAGCCACTTGAATCAGACTGTGGACATATACCACCAGACTGTGGTATATGCACACCCTCCACTTCCTTAGCTTCTAGGGCTGGAGGATGTTGTTGTCTTATTTGACCTGCCTGCTTCATCATTTGTATCTTACCCACCAGAATAGAAACTAAGTCCTGGATACACCTCTACTCACCTCTCCCCAAATTTTGTGCTCCCTTTCTTTTGTTCCAAGTACCTATCTGAGGTTTACTATTTTATTAGAAGTAATTTACTATTATACTATTTTACTATTACATTAAAAATAACAACATATATTAACATAACCCTCCAGCCTCCAGCACGTTTCCTATGCCTCCTACATAAACTCTCATAGTGTAATTTGGAAGATAGCCTCATCTCCTTTATTTTATTTTTTATGTTTTACTTATTTATTTGAAAGAGAAAGAGCATGAGCAGGGTGAGGGTCAGAGGGAGAAGCAGACTCCCTGCTGATCAGGGAACTCACTGTGGGGCTCTGTCCTGGAACTTCAGGATCATGACCTGAGCCAAAGGCAGATGCTTAATCACTAAGTCACCCAGGCACCCCACCTCATCTCCTTTAAATCTTGGTATTTTTATAGTAATAATAATAATGCTGAAGAGTAATTTAATATTCATGGAAACACTATGGACTACTTTTTTTATAATATCTATTTTATAGATGAAATAATTGAGTCTCAGAGACATTAAGTACTTTGCTTAAGAGTATATAGCCAGCAAATTGTGAAACCAGAATTTGATTCCAAGTCTTCTCATTGAAAATCCCAATCTGTTCTTTAATTTTAATTGTTGAGCCAATAAACTGAAATCATTTTTCCTTATTCCTACAAACTTGAGTAGGAAGGTTCTTTCAACTTGATACCAGGAAATTAAAATACATTATTTATTTGGTTTTTGGCTTATTAATATATATATATATTTATAGAATATGTATCCTCTAAAATTTGAGGTCAGCTTATAGGAGACACCTAAATTAATTTGAAATATTAATCAATATTTCTTCTCTTTGGTGTCCTTGTAATCACTATGCTTCTTCCCTAAATCTAGGGTGAGTTACCATATTTTCATGCCCCCTGCCTTTAAAGAATAAGCAAATGCAGCCAGAGTAAGAAAGCCATTGGTTATCTTTGAATTTCAAATTATAAATTTTTATAGTCCTACAGCAAAAACAATAATCAAAATAATAAGTCTCTTTATACTGAAATTTGTAAAAGATAAAGGTTTTATTAAAGCTGAGACCTTGAATGAGATTAGAGATAGAATTTATACCAAGACCAAGTGTAGGATATAATGAATGATATGAGAACAACTGCCCATCCCTAAAGAGAAACATGGTCAACCAACAGATAAGACAGGAGAATTTAAAGGACAGAGCTAGAGTTTAAATGTTGGTGTTCTCCTGAAACTGTACCCATTTCCCACACCTGCTCAAACAAAAGTCTGGGTTTACATCCCAGTTAACATTATATTTATTTTGAAAATTTGTAGGAATATAAATTCCCAGTAAGCCATAGTGGCTGAAGAAAATTAGCATTAAATATTTCATGGAATATATGAGTTTGGCCAAGTATGTTTTAGAGATGTTGAAATAGTAGCTTTGGCTAAGACAGCAAGTTGTCAGATGTTAAAAATCAAAGTGAATTAAGAGCCAGACCACCAAGTAGAACTTGCAAGAAGGATTTATATCAAAATATTTCACACTGTTAAAACCCTCATCCTGGGGCTCCTGGGTAACTCAGATGGTGAAGCGTCTGCCTTCAGCTTGGGTCATGATCTCTAGGTCCTAGGATCCAGCCCCATGTCAGCTCCCAGCTCAGGGAGGGGTCTGCTTCTCCATTTCCCTCTGCCTCTCCCCCTGCTTGTGTTCTCTTTCTTTTTCTAATGAATAAATAAATAAAATCTTTAAAAAAATAATAAAATTCTCATCCACATTGAGGGTATCAAAGAGTTGAGCTGTTGGAGATAAAGAACAGTTTTTAATACGTTTCTTTGGAAAGAGCTGTGGCATGGTCCTATTCACCCATCAGAGGAGGGTGTGGTAAGTATTTATTGCTTCCTTGCAAATCAAGAGGAAGGGCCTACAGAGGGATCACTCACAGAGCTTGATATGTATGAGTTCCCTGAAATTGGAAGGTCATGGTATAATGGTGACTAACTTCTTATTGAGAAACCCAAACTCAAAAAACTTTTATTGAGAAAGGTAATGATGTGCTAGTTAACTAATGATGATAGAGCTGAAGAAGAGATAGCAGCCAAAGGGTTAAGCCTGGACTCCAAGTTTGTAAGAGGAAAGAAAGCATGAGTATTTTTCATGCTCCATTGTGGTTATGTTAGGCCTTGTCTTCTAGGGCAAGAAGTGATAGAACCTCAATGGAAAGTAGCTAGAGACAGACTGCTAGATGCCCAGGAGTAAGGGTGAGCTGGAGCAGAGTATAATACCGGCCTTAAGCAAAGTTCAGATGAAAAATCTCCAGTGAATGAGAAGCAAGGAGTCCAAGACCCACAAAAGCATCCAGAAGAAATGCATTGCACTCAAACATCAGCCTAACTCAAAACATCAAGGTCAGCCAAGACAGCACGAATCAAGAAGGAACTTTTCTTTTACCCTAATCTTCTTTCTTCGCTCCAACCTCAGGGGCATCTGAAATAGTAGTTAGTAAGAGAGAGGAAGCTGGTAACATCTTCTCCCAGAATATGATTCAACGTGGGGAGGGGAAACTTGTTACTTGAATGAAGTTGGAAGTTTTGATTAATATATGAGTGTGAACTTTCTAATTTCTGATTTGAAATTTTGTTTTGCCCCTCAGAGGGGTTATAGGATTTTGTAATATTGAAAGTAAATAGAATGTTGTGAGATTGCTAGGGATTTCATAAAGGGAAAAAATCATCTCAGGTGAATAAAATTGAAGTGATAGGGAGCAGAATTAAGTTGCTTTGTGATTCTGTCTGCCAAGACAATCTTGTTGAAGCATAAGGAGCTTCCTGATGATTCAGACAATATCACTTAGTTGTAAAATGTAGTCCCAAGAAACTAAAAACATTAACTGGGCATAGGTAATAATTCTATAAACTAATTAAATGTAGGGGAATATCGGCTTACAATAATCTCTATGGTTCTATAAGAGTTGAGACTAACTCATTTGTTTTTTAGACTATAGTTAATGGACTGACCATTTTTCTTTTGAGACTAGTCCATATTGTCAGTTCATTGGCTCTCTCTAGCAGAGACACAATATTATATATAATTCTATTTTCTTAGAAAATAAAAATATTTAAGAAAATCTCTTATTTCTTTTTCTTACAATATAATTTGGCAATTAACATTTCCTTAATTTGCCACATATAGCAGTTCACCAAAACAATTCCAGTCTTCTAACATTTAATTATTGATCATCAGATTTCATGATACTGAGAATTCCTTTGTTCACCAATACTAACCATTTTGTGAAAATTAGACTTTGAGTGGGAAGGTTTTGGATTGGGGTAGAGACAGTAAGGAATTGTAATGTAGATTACATTGATGTATTGTAAACATCATGCATCAAACTAGAATCTCTGGCCTAAGACCAGATATCTTTAAATAAACTAGATAAGATATGCTATATTTTTACAATAGCCTTATTTTTCGATGTGTCATTTCTTAGCAACTCTCAAATGTTTATTTTATACAGTTTTTGGAGAAACTGAGGCCTTCCTCAATTTCTGTTCAGCCAGATCTCAAGGTAGAGGCAAGTGGACCCACCACTTTGTTGAGGTTTTCAGGGAGGGAGTAGGCAGGTATCTATTTGTGGGCATCTGACTATTTAAGGTAAAACAGAAATTTCTTCTGCTTGTCTCTCTTTTTCCATTATCTTCTCTTTCCTCCATTCATGCATATGCATGCACTCATGCAGTTCATAATTGGCTGTATAAGTAAATAATTCATAATGAATCTAATTCTCATCTTCTCTAAATGCAGTTTCATTAACATTGAAGATTACTGGAGCAGTCTGTCATATCAAATCATTGTACTAATTCAAAAACATACTAATTACGGCAGGATTTGTGTTTCTAACTTAAGCACTATGAGATGGTGCACAGAATCTGGAAAAGAGTGACAGAGCAGACTAGAGCATGGCATCAGGGAATACAGAAAATGAGTTTGGAGCAACTTATAGTGTCAGAAAGTAAGGAAGCACTCAAAGGAAGAAAGGGAGGAAGGAAGAAAGAGAAAAAGAGAAAACACAGAATGATGGAGTTTATAAGAGACACACAGGAGCCAACGGAAAGTACTCCCAATGGGCAAAGCTAGAACAATTTGAGCAAAAAATAAATGGAAGTAGTATTGGATTTATCGATTAAAGTATAAAATGAGTCCATATTGATATAAATGATGAATAAATAAATAGGAGAGAAGAGACACATTGCCATGCAGAAGAATTCCAAATAATTTGTGCAAATGTTTTTCTCCCAAACAAGTGGAGCGTAACTCTTGCTCCAGATGTGCAGGCTGCACATAGTGATTTCCTTTCAAAGAATATTGTATAGAAAGGAGATAAAGGAAATGTTCTGGTGGGGAAGACTGACAAACACCTCAGCCAGATTGTCAAAGTCAACATCAACACTAATCAGTCATTTTTTAGTAGATATTGTCCTTTCATATCCTTGATATGGTATGGTGAAAAAGTACTTTTTCTCCATGATCTTCCTCTAAAAAACTCATATAACTCCAGTCTAATCATGAGAAAACATCATACAAATTCCAATTGAGGGACATTTTACAAGACACCTGAACAGTACTCCTCAAAACTGTCAAGGTCATCAAACACAAGGAAAGTCACAGCCAAGAAGAGCCTGAGGAGACATGATAACCAAATGTAATATGGGATTCTGGGGTGGAGAAATGATATTAAGTAAAAACTGAGGACATCTGAATAACATAGGGACTTCTGTTAATAATAAGGAATCAGTATTGGTTCATTAATTATGACAAATATACCATCCTAATGTAAGATAACAGCAGGGGAAACTAGTAGGTGTGGAGTATATGAGAACTCTGTATTCTCACAGCTTCTCTATAAATCTAAAACTATTCTAAAACAAAAAGTTTATCTGGGGCACATGGGTGGCTGGTCAGTTAAGCATCTGACTCTTGATTTCTGCTTAGGTTATGACCTCAGGGTCCTGAGTTCGAGCCCCATGTGAGGCTCTGCACGCAGGGGGGTCTGCTTGAGATTCTCTTTCCCTCTCCCTCTGCTGCTCCCCCTGCACATGTGCATGCACTCTCTCTCTCTCTCTCATGAATGAATGAATAACTAAATAAATAAATAAAAATCTCTTAAAAAGTAAATTAAGAAGTTTATTTAAAAACAAATTTGAGCATCATGAATTATAAGTGGAACTGATGCAGTTCAAGTTATTGGCCTCTAAAGATGGTGGCTAGGGCAGCAGGAATGAGTAAGGTAGATTCCCAGAAAGAAAGGATGGCAGGTGAGCACTGTGGCCAATATGCTGTGGCAGATAAGAGTTAAAAAATGCCTATATAATTATGCTTTGGAACTATTCTGTTCTATATGTCAGAAAAATGTCTCCAAATATACACAAAGAGAAAAGAAAAAAGTAAGGCTAAAGGAGCTTTGAATGAAAGCCAGATTATCAAATTTACTTTAAAGAAATCTTTCTTTAGAGATGGAGCACTATTAGATTCTTTATTTCTTATTTTGGAAAGTCCAGAAGAATAAGAGTCATGGAAAAGGATAAGTAGGGTTTGGTTTCACCAAGATGGCAATTGAGATGCCTAAGTGACCATATATGGAGTAGAAGGCAACATGAAAGGGTATGCTGGGAAGGAAGAGAAGCTGTGCTCTTTCTGTCTTTTGTCAGTGATCTGAAAGAAGTAAGGTTAAAGAATAGAAGTTTCAGGGGAAGGAGATTTTGAGGGGGACCTCACCAAAAAGCAAATGACAAAACATGGCTTATTGGAGTTATGTGGCAGAGCCTGCCCAACTCAACTGTGTCACACTGACAACCTCTACACAGATCTAGTGGTCACTGAGCCACAGAATTCCATTCCTAGAGAGGTCAACAGGATTGTCCTAACAATGTAGTTTGTTGCTTATCTTCCCCTCACCTGCTGCAACCAGGCAAAATATTTATCTGTATATTAAAGTCTAGGGGCACCTGGGTGGCAGAGTCAGTTAAGTGTCAGACTCTTGGATTCACCTCAGGTCTTGATATCAGTATCATGAGATTAAGCCCTGCATCAGGCTCTGCATTCAGTGAGAAGTCTGCTTAAGTTTCTTTCCCCCTCTCTTTCTGCCTCCCCCACTCTCTCTCTATAAATTAATCTTTAAAAAAAAAGTCTCTAAGAGAGGGGGAGAGGGAAATAAGGAGATATTGTTTAAAGGGTACAAAGTTGGGGCACCTGGGTGGCTCAATCATTAAGCATCTGCCTTCAGCTCAGGTCATGATCTCAGGGTCCTGGGATCGAGCCCTATGTTGGGCTCCCTGCTCAATGGGGAGTCTGCTTCTCCCTCTCCCATCCCCCCCCCCCACTCCTCCTGCTTGTGTTCCCTCTCTCACTGTCTCTCTGTCAAATAAATAAATAAAATCTTAAAAAAAAAAACAAATTAAAAATACAGGGTAGAAAGTTTCAGTTATGCAGGATGAATGATTTTTGGAGATCTAATGTACAACATGGTGACTACAGTTAATAGTACTGTATTATAAACTTGAAATTTGCTAAGAGGATGGATCTTAAGTTTTCTCAACACACACAATGGTAACTATGTAGAGGTAATAGATAAGTTATTTAGCTTGATTGTGGTGATCTTTTCAAAATGTGTATGTATATAAAAATATCAAGTTATATACCTTAAATATATACATTTTTTTAAAGATTTACTTATTTGAGAGAGAAAGAGTGCACATGAGTAGGGGGAGGCAGAGAATCTTCAAGCAGACTCCCTGCTGAGCACAGAGCCCAACACGGTGCTCAGTCTCACAACCCATGAGATCATGATCTGAGCCAAAACCAAGAGTTGGTTGCTCAACTGACCGAGCCATCCAGATGCCCCGATATATACAATTATTATATGTCAAAGATATCTCAAGCTATTTCAATAAAGTTGTTAAAAAATAAATTCTCTAAGAAATGGTAGAATTAAAAAATTTATTTAATTGGGGCACCTGGGTGGCACAGTCAGTTGAATGTCTGACTCTTGGTTTCAGCTCAGGTCATGATCTTAGGATCATGGGATCAAGCCCTACATCAGGCTCCATGTTAAGTACAGAGTCTGCTTGAGTTTCTCTCTCCCTCTCCCTCTCCCCACTGCACTCTCTCTCTCTAATAGATAACGAATGAATAAATAATTTCAAAAATAAATGAATAAATAATTTAATTATGTTAACTCACCACTTCTCAAACTTATCTGGTCCTGGAATACCCTCCCTTCTCCCCAGTACCCTTTCTTTACCTCTTGTTGAATAGTGTTTGGTGCGTTGCAGTTTGGAAAAACTTGTTAAAAGCTATTATTCTATAGGCAGATCTGTAAGCAGCTATTTGGGATATCACATTGATATGGCAAGACTATACTTGTTAGAGTCAGACAAGCAGAATTCTAGTGCTTTGCCCTTGATCCAGATATTTACTCAGAGTCTCATTTTCCTCATCTATGAAATGAAATAAATGGAGGGAGAATCCCATTTTGCCAGATTGTTTTTAAAAATTAGACATGTATGTCAAGCATCTAATATATGTTTGACATGTGCTGCTGAGTAAAAGGGGTTACTATCATGATTGGCTCGCAGCAGCTAGATGACTCACTCGTTCCTGGCATCATATACAGGAAGCTTTAAATTCTTTAAAGTAGAAGTTAAAGGCAAGTTTTCATGAAGCAGGGATTTTAAAAGATTGAATTGAAGGAGATGGTTGGGTTCTGTTTTAAAATCTTACCTTCATTGTATTCTAAAACAATTGAAATATTGTTTGTATATTGTACCTAAGTAGCAATTATGATGTCACTTATTATTTGAATTTATAACAGGGTATTGAGGAGTGGAAATGTTCTTTCTATTTTCTTGGAATTTTAGTTAAATCCCTAACGCAGAGAAACTAGGCAAAAGATGCCTCCGCATTCTAAATGAAGTGAGCACATCTAGGCCAGAACTACTCAAAGATATTAGGTCTGGTCTGGTAACCATCGAAACTATCCCTCACCTCCAGCCATCATCAGCTTATGTAAGGAAACATGGTTACCAAGAAAAGAGAACTCTTGGCCTTGCAGGATTAGCCAAGCAGCATTTCTGACCCTCCAAGCCAAGTGATAGGGTCTGAGAGATATGCCCCTTACCAAGAGTGGGGTACTGCAATAAGAGATATTTAGCATCTCACTCCTGGCTTTTCACTCACTGGGCTGCAGGCACTCTCAAGCCCACCAGGTGCCCTGGAGTAGAGGAAGTGGGTTGTAGTAAGAGGTTAGCATGGGTTTCACTTGGATTGGGGGCATAAACATAAAGACTACTGATTTCTGCCTGGAATACTCTGACAGTTGGAAGACAGCTAAAGAAGCATATTAACCCATGGGCACAGGGCAAAGAGAGAGCTAGGCCTTTCCCATTTGTTGTGGAAAGATGCAAGAGCTCCTTGACTACGAAAGAATGTGGTAGTGGCTGACCATTACCAGGCTCAAGCTGTCTTGATGGGCCTTGCTCAAAGGGCTGACTGCTGAGCTGAGCAGCTGTGGCCCTGAGAAGGGTTGGGGTGAGCTACCAGGGGCTGCAGCCAAGAGAGAATGAGGTCTCTAAAGATCTACTGAAGAGTTTATCATCTATGTCAGAGAAAGTGAATGTATTAGAGGTATAGGTAGGGCCAAGAGGAGGGCTCTAGAGAACTCTAAATGGTGCCATAATAAAATCAGCATTTGTGTGCCTGCCAGATGAGAGAGATGACAGACAACTAGCCAGGAGAGAACACTAGGGACATTACCCTTCTGCCTGCTTTTCTCTAATCCCAGCCCTTTCCCAAATTTGAAAGAGCCAGAAGATTAGAGGGAGAAAGAACATAAATTCTTGCATCAGCTCTTCCCCACTGTGATGTTCTGTCAAGGGTAAGCCCCGAGCTGGTGGGAGTGGAGAGCAGAAACCTTGAAGTGGCTGTGCAGTTCAAGTTTGATACAAGATGGGATCAGAAAAAAAGAAAAAGAAAAAAAAAAAGAAAAAAAAGATGGGATCAGATCCTTTAATATGCAAAAGTCAGTTAGGCACTGAATAAGACATTTTTTTTCCCCTTTAATAGCTGGAAGTGATAGGAAAGCTGTGGGCTCTACATCAGTTATTATTAAGGGATGAGTGGGGATTGGAAATTTAAAAGTGCAAACCTAATGATGTATTTTATGGTGACTAACATAACACAATAAAAAAAAAAAGAAAGTGCAAATGTGAAAGCATTTGTGGTTTTACCCCATTGATTAAACCCATTTGAAAAACTGTTATTTTAATAGGATTTTTCTCTAGAAAAAGCTTTATTGACAGACTGGCCATTGAAATTTTCTCTCATGGCTCTCAGATATGCAGGCCCAGGAAGAGATAAATTGAAGAGTTTATGCTTCTTGAACATAGAGCCAGCACAGAGTTTTTTAGGAAAGCAAGCTTTGCAAACTCTACTTGATAACAATGTGGTAGAGTTGTTGGGTTGTGAAGACAGATTTCAGGGAAAGAACCATGACATTTTCTGAAACATATATATTTTAATTAGCAATGATCACACCTTGGATAAACCACATTGGCTATGATACTGCCACTGTGCAAAGCTGAAAGATGAAAAGAAAAGGGCTTAGCATTTATGTTTACCCTATATACCTGCTAACCTAGTACTGTGATAAACATTTTATCTCATTTAATCTTTCCTACAACCATATAAACTAATTATTCATACACGCATTTTGAAGATGAGGAAGTCAAGTCTCAGGAAGGTTATGGAATTTTCCCAAACTCATCTCATCAATAAATGTATTTGATTCAATAGCCATTCTGTTTCTACCAGATTGCATTACCAGAAATTGGGAAAGAGAATGTTAACCTCATCATACTTAACCTCAAGAGAAACAGACTAATAACAGATAGTTACCAGACAGATTATTTAACAAATAG
>CM052810.1:58564488-58589474 GCA_028533885.1 Nasua narica
AGAGCAGTCTCTGACTGGGCGGGGGGGGGGGGGGGGCGCTTTTTGAGAGAATGTTCCCTTGAGAAATTCCTTGAAGAGAAATCAACTATTTATGCTATTAATGGATTCGTGAGCTTTCCTTCCAAGCCTCAGGTTCTACCAGGAAAGCTTGGCAGAGAATGGATGGATCCCCTCTGGTGTTACATGATGTTACCATATCCTTTACAAAAGGTGTATAAGGGGGACACCTGGTTGGCTCAGTTGGTTAAGCATCTGCCTTTTGATTTTAAAATTTTTAAAATCACCCAGATGCTATGGTCCATTCTTCTTTTATTCCTTTTACTTATTATAGCTCTTAAACAGGCCTAAGGCCATTTACTTATAAAAGTAAGGCTGAGACTCCTTGCTCTACAAGGATAGAAAAATATCTATTGTTAACAAAGGGCCAATTTCTGGCTTTGAGTTCTAAGTTAGGTGCATAAAATTCAAAGCCAAAACAATGAATTAAAAGCCAAAGGCTTTTGATTTGTAAGAGTTGTACTTCATTTATTTGTTTGTTTGTTTATTTACCAAAGAAAAAAGACTGGTGAGTTAGAGATTTTCCACCATGACCTCTAAGAGTACGGAACCAGCATCTTTCTACTGAGGGCTGTGTGCCAGGTTGAGGAGAACAAGAGTGAGGTCTCACCCTTGCCAAAAGAATATATCAGAAATCTCACCCTCCAGGATCATTGGTGACAGGAGCAGCAGGGCATAGCCTAACCCCTAGAACAAGTGAGGCACAAAGACCAGAGGATGCTGTCCACATCACTTGTTCATTTATTCGACGAGCATTTATAAGGCAACCAACTATGTGAGAAGACTGTTCTTGGGATACAGCAGGAACCAAAGATCGCTGCCCTTGGAAACTTTTTGAACTAGAATGAATTCAGTAATAGGGTACCAAAGATGGATTTTGTCCCATAGAAGTTTGTGGACTGATGTGATTGGACACTTAGAGCCATGGCAGTGTTGTATGATTGTGAAAGCTATTGTTAAGCCTTTTGAGCAGGTCCTGTTTTTGTTTTTATTTTTTTTTCTTCTAATTTTATAGACAAAAAAAGCTGAAGTAAAGAACTCTGAAGCAGAGGTTCTCCAGGTAGGAGCCTGTACCACCAGTGGTAGTATGGCATCCCCCGGAGCTTGTTAGAAGTGCAAGTTCTTGGCTCCTCCCCTGATCTAGTGAACCAAGAACTCTGGGGGTGAAGCCAGTGATGTCTTAACAAGTCCTCCAGCTGATTCTTCATGTTCTAAAGATTGAGAACTACTGCTGTGATAGATAGGGATCACTAATGAGATTGATTAATTTCTCCAATAAGCATTTACTGAGTTTAAGTCTGCTGTTGGGACTAGGCATGCACAAGCAAATAAGACAAGTTCCCAGCACTCAGATGGTTGCTTACTGACTGAACACACACAGTCTTGCAATTTCAGGATGACAGTGGCATGCTCAGGTATGTGGGTGGCCCAGAGGAGTTGAGACCTGGGTCTTCTCCACACACCTCTTTGCAGTAGAGGGCAGTGAGGGCTGGAAAGATAAGACTGCTCCTTTCTGAGGTTGAGGAATGGCAGGGCATTGAGAAGTTCTATGTATCCAAGGCCCAAGTTGCCCCTGGTTCCTAAGCAGGGCTCCCATACCATGCTATGCTTCAGAAATACATGAAGAGCCTATAAATATAAGGGCTTGGTCTCATAGATTCAATTTCAGTGGAAATCTATATTTTTTAACAAGCTCCCCTGGTGATTCTTGTGTACACTGAAGTTTGTTCTAGGAGCTGAAGAATTAATTAGCCAATGAACTCCTCTATCTCACTTTTCACTGATGCTGCTCATTGAGCTATGAGGGAAAAGAGAAAATACTTGGCTCCAACTGTCTGAAATCATCCTTCTTTTGGAACTCACATTCTGTAAGGCAGTGGAGGAGCAGAGGAGGGGGCAGTTACCTGAAAGGAGTTGCTCATAGCACAGGAACCTCACCATGTATCATAGCAAAACTACCACAGTAATGATTGCAACATTCATTTAGCAACTATTTATTGAACACCAGTAGTTCACAATCACTCTCCACTGGCATACTTTGGCCATTGGGAATTACCAGTTACCAGTTACCTTACCAGGGACCTCTTCCATGACTGAACAGAAGATTTAAATGCTATTGCATGGTATGGCTACAGCTGGCCCCCAGTCCTGTGTGTTAGTCTTGGCTTCTTCAGCTAAGATTCCAGAATGAGAAGAAATGTGGCAGCAAGCCTAGCAGAGCCCAGCTACCTGCAGACAACATTTACCATGAACAAGAAATAAATATTTGTTGCTTAAACTACTGAGATTACGGGGCGCCTGGGTGGCTCAGTGGGTTAAAGCCTCTGCCTTCGGCTCAGGGCATGGTCTCAGGGTCCTGGGATCGAGCCCCGCATCGGGCTCTCTCCTCAGCAGGGAGCCTGCTTCCCCCTCTCTCTCTGCCTGCTTCTCTGCCTACTTGTGATCTCTCTCTGTCAAATAAATAAATAAAATATTTGAAAAAAAAGAAATGCTTTTAAAAAAATAATAATAATAAACTACTGAGATTTCGAGCTTGTTTATCCTGCAGCATATTATAGGGAAAGCTGATTAAAACACCAACTATGTCTGGCTTTGGGCTAGGAGATAAAGATGAATAATACAGTCTCCTCCCTCAAACCACTTGCTGGTTCTTTCCTAGCTTATCCTGTCCTTCTCATTCATCCATCCCCTAGCTTGTCCAGAAAGGATTTATTCTGGCCTTTCTAGATAAAATGTAAGTAATATGATGCAATAAGATACATTAGAAGAAGATGAGAAGTAAAACTGAAAAACAGAGGTCAAGAAATATAACTTATAAAAATGCATCATCTGGGGTACCTGAGTGGCTCAGCAAGTTGAGCCTCTGGCTTCAGCTCAAGTCATGATCTCAGGGTCCTGGGATTGAGCCCTGCATCAGGCTCTCTGCTCAGCAAGGAGCCTGCTTCTCCCTCTCTCTCTGCTTGCCTCTCTGCCTACTTGTGATCTCTCTCTCTCTCTCTGTCAAATAAATAAATAAAATCTTTAAAAAAAATTCATCATCCGAGCTTGTGGGGTGCACTCAAATTTGATTCTAATCATCTAGAACCTATTTCATAAGAGAGCTGATTTGTTTCACAATTTACAGAACCCATAATATTAAATGCCAAGCAATTGCTCCAGAGAGGTTATGTCTTATCATTAGACAACAGAAATTATCCTGAAAGTCCATGGGATTTAAGCCATTTACATTTGTTCTTGTTGTTGTAATTTACCATTTTCTTTCCTTAATACAGTATATATATGTGTATGTTTGGGTATGTGTATATATATACATACATATATGTATATATATCTATATATCTATAGATATATAGATATCTCCTCTGCTTGCTTCTGTTTTAATTTCAAAGAGAAAAATGAAGAGAAAAGCAATTTTGTTTGTTTTTATCTAGAATAGGAAGGAAAATATATAGTGTGGGAAAATCTACAAAGCATTCTTTTTGAGTGTAGTGCTTTACTAACATCAGGGTGAATTATGTTTTTCTTTGCTCCCCCCCCGAAGATTTCTTCTAGAAGAGGGTCTGTTTTAACTTATTTTGACACTCTGCCTCAGTGACTAGAATAAAGATGTTCAATAAATGTTGAATGGATTGAGTGACTGAGCATTGGGTTGCTTGATTTTCATTGTTGTATGGTATCCTATAGTGTGTATTATTATATGTCCCTTCTATTAATGGGCATTTGAGTTATTTCCTGTTTGGAGAAATTACAAACTATGCTGCTGTGAAATTACAATCTATACTTATGCATGTATTGTCCTGCACATAAATACATGTACTCCAGAGAATAAACCTAATATGGAATAACTGGGTTATATTATATTTATATCTTACAGTTTACTAGATAACACCACTTTGTTTTCCAAAGTGGTGGTTTCCATTACTTTTCCACCAGCAGTAAATAGAGTATCTGGTCTATATTCACACAAACACAAACATCAAATATTTTCAGATTTTTTTTTTAATTTACTAATTTTGTATGCTTTGGTGTATCCTTGTGGGATTAATTTGCATTTACCTGATTACTAATGAAGTTGAGTACATTTCTTTGTAAATGGTTATTGAGATTCCTTTCACGTGAAGAATCAGTTCAAGAATTTTGGATATTTAAAAAACTGGATCATCTGTTCTTTTTTTAATTATAATTATTATTATAGGAATTCTTTATATATTCTACATACTAATCCTTTTTCTATTATATATGCTGCAAGTATCTTCTACTCTATAGTTTATTGGTTCACTCTTTTAATGGTGTCTCAATGAGGAAATGTTCTTATGTCCAATTGAGCAGCCTTTCTCTTTACAGTGAATGATTTTTGTATCTTACATAAGAAATTCCTCCCTATTTCAAAATCATAAAGATATATCTTATAGTCTCTTCCAAAAAGCTTTATGATTTTTCTTTTCACATTAGGTTTTTAAAACTAGGAATAATTATTATTAGTTTTGGGGGATATGAGGATGTAATCTGGTAGGTTTCCAAAAAATTCACTTTATTGAAGGAGCCCAAGAGGATGCCATCATAGAGCTGTGTGAGAGCCACACATACAGTTCTTGGGCAGATAGGTTGGAGGTTGATGACTAAGTTGTTATCTTTAGAGTGACTGCCACACCCCTGCTGCCCTCATCGAGTAGCTTGGTGGGAACACAAATAGGCAACGGCTGACCCTCCAACACTAGCCCAAGCACTGGGTGCAGTGAACTATAGGTAGTCTAGAGCTGTGTAAGCTTAATAACAGCCTTTCACAGATGTTCACACTCTAATCCCCAGAATCTGTGACTGTTGCTTTATATAGCGAAAGGGATTTACAGATGTAAATAAGTTAAGGATCTTGAGATATGGAGATGATCTTGGGTTTTATCCAAGCAGACCTGATGTAATCACAAAAGTCCTAAAAGGGAGGGAGAAGATCAGAGAGGAGAGAAGCTGCTACACTACTGGTTTTGAAGATGGAGGCAAAGACCTCATGTCAAATAATATACGCAGACTCTAGAAGCCAAAAAAAGCAAGGAAACAAATTATTTCCTAGAGCCTCCAAAGGAATGCAATCCTGTGAACCCAGTTTAGACTTCTGTCTTATAGAAGAACTGCAAGATAATGAATCTGTGTTGTTTTTCAGCCACAAAGCACTAGACTTATCCTATGTTCCATGTGAGTGTTACACCAAATCAGCATGCCAGCACTATAATCTGACAGTCCAGTCTTGCAGGATCTCATAAAAGAAATTCCATCCTGGCTAGTGGGAGGATCTTCACACCCCAGATCCCCTCTCCTGGAATCTGGTCAGCAACAGTTCAGGATAATCATATAGGTGTGTTGGAGAATACTCCCAGGGGAGAGAAACTGGGACCAGTGCTCACATAGGTCTCTGGGCTAAGATCACCCCACCCTGACATCTCTGTTAGCCCCCACTGGTCTCGGGAACTTGGGGCATTCTTAGAAACTTTCAGGGAAGACACCCCAAAGTGTAGAGGTCCTGTGAGAAGCTCACTTGCCTGGTCTAACAGTGATAAGGCATATAATAAATGATCACTGCTATCCTCACTAAGAACCTACTGCAGGTTTTAAGCCAGGATGTGACATGATCTATTATCACCCTGGCTGCTGCGTGGAGAACGACCTTAGACCCACCAAGGGTAGAAGCAGGGAAAAATCACATAAAAGTACTGCTGCGGCCTTCATCTTGGGGAAAGATATAATGATTCCGATTAGGGTGGTAAGGCAGAGATGGAAAGGGGTGGAGAACAGAGAGGTCTTCCTGGAAGTAGCATTGCATTTATTCAGCACTTAGTGCATTGTATTGTATCTGCCTTGTATTACACCATCAGGAAGGCAATATGGAACAAGCCAGCCTAGATGATTCAGATCAAGTTAATTTTGAATCCTCACTTCCCCTCTTATAGTTTGTGACTTTGGGCAGGTGACTTCCATATCTGTAAATTCCAGATAATTATAATTAATCCCAAGACTTGTGTGAGTATAAGAAATGCCATGGGCCTGGGTGTGACACACAGTAGGAGTTTCATAAACTACTTTCCCTTTCTATTCATGTTTGTATCTCTACTAGGTAGCAGAGTATCCAGCAATGAGATGACTTAGTTATTATTTGCAGAATTGAATTAAGTGATATTATTCATTTGGGAAGCTAATGTTCCCTCAGAGCAGTGGTTCTTTTTTTTTTTTTTTTAAGATTTTATTTATTTATTTGAGATAGAGTGAGTGAGACAGAGAGAGAGAGAAAGAGAAAGAGAGAGAATACACAAGCAGGGAAGCTGCAGAGGGAAGGGAGAAGCAGGCATCCCTGCTGAGCAAGAAGCCCCATGCAGGGCTCCATCCCAGAACCCTGAGATCATGACCTGAGCCAGAGTCAGATGCTGACCAACTGAGTCACCCAAGTGCCCCAGAGCAGTGGTTCTTAATTCTGTTTTAGGCCAGAGAATACTTTGAGTTTCTGATGAAAATTATGTGTATTCAATATGTGTAAAATTTTGAGCACAATTTCAGTGGGTTCATGACTCCTCTGAAATACATTCATAATACATTACTTTAGAACCATAGGAAAGCCCTGAAACATATTTCTTATTGTTTTCAAATTATGACCTTGGAAAAAAGACCTTAGTTTGGAATGATCATCTATTTAGCTATATCCATTGATACATCCCAATACAAGTCAAGAATTTAACCTGTTTTACATTTAAATCCTAAAAGTCTCTTCAAAAAATTAGAGATGAGGCAACTCAAGAGCTGTCCAAAATAATATCTGTGAAATTGGCTTTAAAGAAATAACCTTCTGGGATTGGAGTCTGCAGGGCCATTGGCCTGACCTGACCCCTTACAGCTTTGATGCTGACCTGAGGTCAGGCCAGTCCCCTTTCTGTGTTCCTTCATAATCAGTGGTGATGGGTGACTTAAAAGTGATTTTCGGAAGCTAAATGCTGAGACAGTTAAAGAGCTTACCAATAGTCTGATGATCTTAGAAGAATAAACCCAAGTACTGAGATTTCAGATGGAAAAGAGATTTCTGGATGGGGTATCACAAAAGGATTTACAGTGAGACAGCAAGCTGAAGTCCAGCCCCGAAATGGATAAGGCCTTCATCTTCTTAGAGAGCCCAAAATGATGTGGGGTATTAGGGTGAATCTGATTACTTTACTTTTATGTATGTAATTTAAAATGTATTTGAATTACTCTTGATTTCCTATAAACATTTTTTTTTTTTCAGAAAATGATGTCTTTCTTCCACAAATGCAGTAGAAATACTCGAGATCAAGATCTCTGTGTGGAATAATGTAGAATTAATTTTCAGCCAACCCACTATAGCCAATTTCATCATCTGCCTGACCAGTGGGACTGCGAATCCCAGGGGCTGTGGTGGTGGACAAAGACCCTTTTCCCACAACCATCTACTCTCCCGCAAACCCCCAATCTGTTTCTGCTCTCAGTAATTTCAAAGGACTTTAAGCCACTGTAATCCCAGCCTCTTCAGAGAATTTATAGATGTGACTAAAACCTAATCCATTTTGGCATAAAGCTAGAAATTGCTTTGGTGTTGAAATATGTGCAGACATGAGTTTCCTTAAGATCAATGGAGTGCTTCTCCCTCCTTTTTTCAGAATACCTTGCGATGCCCAGAAGTTTATATAAGGGTTTTATACACCTGCACATCATGGTATTAGAGATGTTAAATGGTGGGAAGACTTAGCAGATCATCTGGTCCTTGTATGTGCCAGAATAGCATGGTTTCTTATAACATACTGTCTGGAAATCTATTCTAGCTACAAAAGCCTCTAGCCATCCTGTTAAGTAATTCTATAATAATCTGAGGGAGCTAGGGCATCTTCCTTGACATTGAGTATATGCTTTGTCCCCAAAATTTTAACCATATTCTTAAGTACCCTTTTTTTGACAGCCTTAATTTATCAATTTTCTTTCTTGATTTCTGAGCCCTTTAAGGATGAGCTTCAAATAACAAAAGACATTTTTTTTTTAAGTATAAGAAGCTTAAATAATGTGTTTTTGAGCTATCGCAGATTTTCTCTGGGTATGAGTCTGCATTCTGTGATAGTATCTTTGTGTACTGTCTAGCTTTTACCAATTTTTTTTCCTGTAATCTTGAGACTATCTCATATTTTGAATATGAGAACAGAAATGCTAATATGAATATTTAAAACTTAGGAATTTTAGATTAGCTTACAGTAAAAATAAGACAACTAAATATGCCAATTTAGAAAATTTTTTAGATAAATAAGATGATTGATGAAAAAGAATTGAGCTGTGCAATCTCTGAGAAGATTAGATTCTGCAAAATATATTTCCTAGATATGTTCAACCATAATCAGTTCTTTCATTGCATTCCTATCAGAATTAAATCCTCAAAAATTGTGGGGAAAAGAAGACAGAGAAAATGTAGGAAACAATTTGAAGTTGCATTTTGCCTTTTGTATTGGGATTGCAAATGGTAACCGAAGAGAACAGTGTTGCTCGGTTATGATGTGGCTGGAGGCGCCTGGCTGAGTGGAGGAGGTGGATTGTGCATTTCAAAATTTATCTCTGACCCACCACTTGTGCCTCCTCTTCCATTTTGATGGCTGTGTGGATTTTTCTTAGACACAGAATTTATAGGTTCTTGAGCTAGTGAGGGTATTGCAAAAAGAATATCTTGGTGGCTGAAACAAGAAGAGATTAGGAGAGAAAAAATGTAAAAGGAATTCATAAACTCAGACATCAAACCTGAAGTATGTATTTTGCCATTCTGTTCACTATTTTATAAGACCAAAGATAAAGGAAAGAGCCTATCAACTTTATGGCCAATACTGGGATTTTTATTTTATTTTATTTTATTTTGCTTTTTGTAAAATCTCTAAAGAAGGAGGAATTGTGTTGGAACAAAAATTGAAAGCTAAATAATTACTGCCATATTGCTATATAAAGAGACCCTTTATTCAAATAGCTGTCTGAATTTTCCTTCTATCTGGTGTATTTTTAAATCCCCCATAAATATTGTAAATCCTTTGATAACAAGTTAGTTTGGTAGTAGAAGCCAGAGTTCCATATTTCTTGTGAAATGTTTCTTAAGTCCTGTCCTTTCACCAGTATAGAAAATATTTCAGCGGCCCCTGGGTGGCTCAGTCGTTAAGCGCCTGCCATCAGCTCAGGTCATGATCCCAGGAGACCCGCATCGGGCTCCCTGCTCCACGGGAAGCCTGCTTCTCATTCTCCCACTACCTCTGCTTGTATTCCCTCTCTTGCTGTGTGTTTCTCTCTCAGATAAATAAATAAAATCTTTAAAAAAATGTTTCATAATTTCTAAAGTATTTTCTCAATACACTTGCTTTGGGTGTTAAATATTTCAGTTGGCATTACCCCCTGTTTTCTAGTGGAATGGTATTTCTAATAGGCTAACTGATGGCCAGAAAGACAAGGTGTAGTGAAAAGAATCTGTGATATGAAATGACATCTGTTTGACTTTCTTTTTACACACTTAACCCAGAGTCTGTCATTAACCTCCGTGAACCTCTGTTCCCTTCACGCTGTGGAGATGGTAGCATTCTGCCTACGGTTAGGAAGTTAGCAAATAGGGAGGAAATCAGCCAGGTCTTAGTTTCTACTTACTAGACAGGTTTTCCCCTATTGGCAAACTGTACCATGTCACTCAGAGAAGGGAGGAACGGTGTTTCCGACCTCCCCAGCATGTCCAATTTCCCCTTCTGATTGCACAGGAGCAGCCCAACATCACGATGTTGCAAATTACAGGAAATTTATAATTCTCTTTCTCACTTGACTAAGGCAGCCTAGTTTGTCTTGTCACAGTATTTTCTTTTTTTTTCATTTCTCCCAACCCTGTAACCACAGTTACCAGAGCCACATTTGGATCTGGTTGGCATTCATAATACTGTCAGTCAAGGATTTCAAAAAGCCACTGGTCACGTGTCAGCTCCATGAGCCTCTGGGGAAGGTGCCCAGTGCCACTCTTCTTCTAAAACTCAGCTTTTTTTCCTTATCTCCTGTCGCATAAAAGTGCGACTGAAATGGCAAGACACACTTCAAAACTCCTGAAGCCTGGCTTTGAAACCAGAGTTTATGTTGTTGAGACTCCACTCTGAGGGCCTGGCTACTGATGAGGCAGTATGCTTGCTTGGGCCACCCCACCCTACCCCATCCCTGCCCCGGCTCCCTTCCCTATAAGGCAGGGTTTTAGACAACACTCTTGGAAATAGGTTGTGACCCAAGTGACATGTATCTGGTCTGAAGTGAAAGGGGAATTGTCAAGTTTATCTCTTGGATATTAAGATTCCCTATAGTCTAATATATCTACCATAGGCCATATGAATCCTGAGATTAATATTCCCATGTATTTCTTGAAATGCTTGAATTTGGTCGTGAGAAGATGTAGCTGCTCTTGATATTGGAAGCAGATGATAGATAATGTGAAAATTCTCTCATATCTTTCTGCTGTGTGTAGCTGTGGTTTTCTGGATGTATCTCAAGACTTCATGTCAATGATATTCTATTTTATGCAATTTCTACTCTCTAGAGCAAATGTAGTATCGTGAAAATGTAGAGAATTAACTTTTTTTCCAGAGCTGCTATTGTTTTTATCCAGCTTAAGTAAATAGAAAGCTTTTCTTGTTTGCATCATCTCTGAGACCCAGAAGGCTGAGTAAATGCCGCACACACTGAAATGTAGAAATCTAGCTTGTGCTTGGAATAACTGAATTGCAAAGTGGTACACAGATGAGTGGGATTGTGAATATTGAACACCCACTGTATTAGGTACATCTTTTATTTTCTGTGTTCTGATGTTTAGATATCTAGGATTTTGCTGACCCTGGAGGGGCTGCCCCTGCCAAGGTGAGCCAGTTCCTAGAGACAGTGAACAACCGGCCCTCGAACATACTTGCCAAATACAAACCAATCCAGAGCCCACACCACAACAATCTCCTCTCATTGGGCCAGTACTTCCCTTCTTCCGTCATCCCAGGGCCAGGTACCAGGCAACTGGGGAAACCCCAGAACCTGCCGAAATTACTCAAACTAACCAATATTAAACTGCTTGCCCTGCCTCACCTGTTCCTTCTCCTGGAAACCACAGTAAAGGCTCTTGCGCATAGTTCCTCCCACTCTCTGTCTCCTGACCAACCCCAGTGCTTCCCTGTGGGGCCCTCCTTGGTGTGGCATGCCCCCTTCTCTTGAGAACTGTGAGTAACAAATTGTCTTTTCAAGGGCAAGCATCATCTGATTTGTTAACCTTCCTATATCTCAATTTTTCTATTAATAACACTACATTTTAAAACACCCCTGGGGCGCCTGGGTGGCTCAGTGGGTTAAAGCTTCTGCTTTTGGCTCAGGTCATGATCTCAGGGTCCTAGGATTGAGCCCCGCATCGAGCTCTCTGCTCAGCAGGGAGCCTGCTTCCCCCTCTCTCTCTGCCTGCTCTCTGCCTACTTGTGATCTCTCTCTCTCTCTGTCAAATAAATAAATAAAATCTTAAAAAAAAAACCGTAAATATCCATATACTGAATGGTACTGCTGTTGTGCCTCCAAGATGCTACTAGATTATGTTGTTTCTGTCTTTACATATGGTATAAAAATCTAAATTGTATACTGAAGGAGAGGATATTTCTTTAATTCCTCAGGGACATGAAGAAAATAAGCCCTTAAGAAAATATTTCAGAGAGGGAATTGATTTGTTGTCAAGAATCCTGAGAAGTTTGGTGAATACATACAGCTTGTTTTTTATTTTCTGCCAGTTCTGGGGTCTATCATTATTCACCTGCTGCTCTGCACTATTAGAATTATTGGTATTAAGTATCTGATAGCTCAATCTGCATTTTTATTTTGATTTTATTTGTGCACCAGATGAAAGCCATTCCTGACTGTGCAAAGTTTAAAAGCTTTATGAGGAAGAAATAGATTAGGTAAGCTGAAAGCATTACCATGAAACCTTTCTAATTAAGGTTTATAAGGAATAAATGTGAGATAACTATAATCTATTTTTTCTTCTCTCCTCCGCAAACACTCATAATAATAGAATAATGACAGGCTTCAGGATAAGAAAACTGGAACATGTGAGGGACCTGATTTTTTTTTTCTTTTAGTTCAGAACTTAAAAATTAGTAGAGTCCAAGTTTAAATAATTTTTTTATCAGCTGTACTACAGTTCATACTTCATTATAAAATAAAAGAAAATTATACAAAACTGCATGACTGACTACTGAGCTTTATAATGCCCAAGTCACAGAGAGACTCCAGGCCTCTTTTCATCCCTATATTTTGTATGGCTGCCACTGCCTACAGCCCTACCAGGAGGTGCAGAGGACAGCACAATGCCTTGCTGTGAACAATCCACATGTCTCAATTGTATGGGAAAGGGCTGACAAGTACTACAAATGACCACTAGGAATCTAAGTAATGCAAATTGAAATAACAGTGGGATATTAATTTTTAAACTATTTTAAAATAACCAAAGATTTAAAAACACTTAGTGGTTGTAAGAAATGAGGACTTTCTTAATCTCATTGTGAAGGTGTAAATCGTATTATACCACTTTCTGAAGGGCAATTTTAGCAATACAGGAAAGGCTCTCTCAAATGACCACCATTTAACCAACTTGCCAGATTAGCCAACCTCTTTCTTCTGTAAAACCTCCTGACTGATGTTTACCTCATGTGGAGCACCTAGGAGGCTATTCCCTGCTCTGCTTGCATATTCTCACTTCCACTTGTTGAATTCTATGCTCAACATAAGTCAGGTACGTTTCTTCCAAAATCTGTTCATGGTGATGTTACTGGTCATGGTTTTTTTGTTTTTGTTTTTTGTGGGTTTTTTTTATTGTGCTGTTAATGACCGTACAATACATCATTAGTTTTTGATATAGTGTTCCAAGATTCATTGTTTACATGTAACACCCAGTGCTCCATCCAATACATGCCCTTCTTAATACCTACCACCAGGCTCATACATCCCCCCACCAGACCCCCATCCCCTCTAAAACCCTCAGTTTGTTTCTCAGAGTCCACATTCTCTCATGGTTCATCTCTCCCTCTTCGATTCTCCCTCCTTCACTTTCCCCCCTTCACTTTTCCTTTCCTTCATGATTTAATTAAATAACATTAAGCCTCTATTTCATGAGAATGAATAAAAAACTTTTTTTCTATGAAAACTAAACTAAATGCTTGGAAAAGACTAAATAAAAGTTGTTCACTAAAAAAGAATTGTTGAATAATATTCCATATGGCATATATTATATATTTTATAATATTAGATGTAAATATTCTATATAATATATGTACCACATTTTGTTATCCATTCCCCTGTTGACATACAATATGTAAATTATATACAATTGGGTCATTGCCAGTTTCTGGCTATTATCCATTCACCTGTTGATATATATAATACGTATATTATATATAATTCAGTCATTGCCAATTTCTGGCTATTACAAGTAAAGTTGCTATAAATACTTATGTAAAAGTCTTTGTGTGGACATATTTCATTCTCAGCCTAGCTGAGAAAGTGGGGCGTATCCAGGAGATATTGATAGCATCATGAATAATATATTAAGCTTTGTCTTACATTAATTTTCAGAGCCCCTAATTTTGGCTTTTATGCCATCTTACAGAATGAAGAGAGGGGTTTCTCTCTCCATTTTTCCTTTTTAGAGCGCCATGTCTTTTGGTGTAACCTGATATAACCCCAGCTATAACCTGTAACCTGTTGTTTGCCCAACTTTCTTAACTCCTTCACATTTTAAATATTGACAAAATATCACCTAGAAGTCAGTGTACTTTTGCATTAGAGTAGCATTAGAAAATGTATCATACACATGTGTCAATGTTATGGTTATGAGATTGATACCACATTGAGCTCCTGGAGATGACCTTGAATAGTTTAAGCCAATCCACACATTAAATCACATCTTTTTTTTTTTTTTTTTAAGATTTTATTTATTTATTTGAGACAGAGAGAATGAGAGAGAGAGAGCATGAGAGGAGGAGGCTCAGAGGGAGAAGCAGACTCTCTGCTAAGCAAGGAGCCATATGTGGGACTCAATTCTGGGATTCCAGGATCGTGACCTGAGCCAAAGGCAGTCGCTTAACTAACTGAGCCACTCAGGTGGCCCTAAATTACAACTTTTAACAGGGAATGGGTTTGAAATGAGAACTTGAAAACCTGTAGATCTTGGGGTGCCTAGGTGGCTCAGTCAGCTAAGAATCTGCCTTCAGCTAGGGTCTTGATCCCCTTGGTCCTGGGATCAAGCTCGGCATTGGGCTCCCTCCTCAGTATGGAGCCGGCATCTCTGTCTCCTTCACCCCCTGCTTGTGCCCTCTCTCTCTCTGAAATAAATAAAAAAGGAAAGAAAAGAAAAAAAGAAAGAAAGAAAGAAAAAGAAGAGCAAAGAAAACCTGTGTTGTTAGGGTTTCAAAGACTTTTGCTTGGAATGCTGGTATATGGATGCCATTTTCCCATCTTGACGTGAAGAAAGAAACCTAGAGCCTGGAGAATTGCCAGAGCCATCCATTTTAGGATTACCAGGAAAGAATATGCTTGAGAAAAGGATGTAACAACACAAAAGCAAAGCATAGAAAGAAGAAAAGCTTCATGACAAACCCATCAGTCCTCTGAGAGCAAGTTTCTCATTTATGTCTTTGCCATCTATACATCCCTGTGGGTTATTTTGAAAGTGAGAATAGACACTGGTGGACACTTTACTCATGAGCATGAACCAGGCTTTTATTATCAACACTTCAGGCATTGAATCATTCCAGGATGAAAGCCAATACCTCATCTACTCAGTATTCCTTATCCAGTAGGGTGTCCCATGTCTTTGTTCCTCAAGAACTGTAGCCCTTGACAGTGCTGCCTCTATGTGATGTTGATAAATACAACTTTCTGCCATGAGGAAACTGTTCCACATCTTCACTTTCCAGTGTGGCAGCTACTGGCCACATATGGCTATTGAACACTTGACATGAGACTAATGAGATAGAGAAACTGAATTTTAAGTTTTATTCATTGTTAATCAAATCTTTTTTTTTTAAGATTTTATTTATTTATTTGACACACAGAGAGAGGAAGAGAGAGAGACAGTGGGAGAAGGAATACAAGGGGGGGATGGGAAAAGGAGAAGCAGGCTTCCCACTGAGCAGGGAGCCCAATGCAGGGCTCAGTCACAGGACCCTGGAATCATGACCTGAGCTGAAGGCAGACGCTTAACGACTGAGCCACCCAGGTACCCTATTGTTAATTAAATCTTAAATAGACACTTATTAGACCAAAAAAAAAAATGCTACCCATGCATGGGGTGAGTTTCAAATTTTCCTGTTTCAGGTGATTGCGCATGTGTCTTCATCATGCATCATCTCCTAAAGGTAACCAATCACATAACATTAAAATAACCATAGCACTGTGTTTAGCATCTTACTTACACTTAATACATTTTAGATGAAAAAAAATCTCTAGCATGAATTTTTGCTTTCCATTGTGAACCACCCACTGGAATCTTCTAATGAAGTCCAGCAGACCTACTCGAAAAGAAATGGTAGAAGAATTCTTCAGGCTGAAGCGAAATGGTACCAGAAGTAAATCTGGATCTTAGAAATGAATGAAGAACATCAGAAATTACAGATATCTGAGTAAATTGAAGTGACTTTTTTTTCTTGAAATCTCTAAAAATACATATGACTGTTTAGAACAAAAAATTATAACATTGTCTTATGGGGTTTTTAGTGTTTGTAGATATGATGTATATGACAGTAGACCCATAAAAGACATCTGGGGGTGGGAAGGTTAAAGGGCCTTACATAGTGGCAGGCTTTCTGCATACTAGGAAGTGGAACCATGTTCTCTGTATGAATGGTTTGGCATGTATATTATAATCCCCAAACACTAAAAGAAACAATAATAAAAGGGTTAAAGAAGTATACAGCCCTCATAGATAAAGTATATTATTATCTTAGTTCAGGTCACATAGGTGGGTTGACGTAAGCAAGAAACATTTATTTATTATAGTTCGGGAGGCTGGGAAGTCCAAGATCAAGGTGCCAGATTTGGTGTCTTGTGAGAGCACTTTTCCTGGTTTATAAACAGCTCTCAGCTAAGACAGAGGTCATCTCTCTAGTGCCTCTTTTAAGAGCACTTATCCCATCACAAGGGCTCCACTCTCATAACTTAATTACCTCCCAAAGGCCTTGTCTCTAAATACTATCACACTGAGGATCAAGGCTTCAACATAAGAACGTTAGGAGAACACATTTAGTTCACAGCAGAAACATTTAAAACTATTGAAATAATCCAAAAGAAAGGGAAGAAAAAGAGAAGGGACAAACAGAAAACAAATAATACAGTAGTAGACAAAAATCCAAGCCATATCAATAATTACATTAACTGTTAAGGATCTAAAAACTGAAATTAAAAGAGATTATCAAAATAGACAGAAGCAAGACTCTAAATGTGCTGCTCATAAGAGCAGTACTTTAAATGGAAAGACACAGCTAGGTTGAAAAATAGTTGGATGGAAAGAAATACACTCTGTGCAAAGTAAGGAAAGAAAGCCAGAGTGGTTGTGTTAATATCAGAAAAAATAAACTTCTAGACAAAGAATATTAGCAGAGATAAAGAGGGATATTTCATTATAAGAAAAGGGATAAATCATCAGTAGACATTATAATGTGTCTGGGCCTAATAACAGAGCTTTACAATAGTTAAAGCAAAAATGGACAGAATAAAAGGGAAAATAGGCAATTCCACATAGTATTATATTTAACACTTCTTTCTTAGCAATTAATATAGCATCTGGACTTTAAGAATATTAGTAGACATAGAAGATTTTAGCAACACTATCAATTCCCATGATCTAATTGAAATTTATAAAACACCATTTATAGAATTGCAAAATAAACTTCTTTTCAAAGTACATTCTTCAATACCAACTATATGTTGGACCATAAAACAAATTTCAGTAAAGTTAAAAAAATTAAAATTGTACGAAGTATATTGTCTGAAACAAATCAGAAATAAATCAGTAAGAATAATCTTATTTCAAAAAAAAAAGAATCTTATTTCAGAGGAAATTATAAATATTTGGAAATTAAAAAGAATACTTCTAAATTATTCATAGATCAAAGGAGAAATACAAGAAAAATTAGAAAATATTTTGAGTTGAATGATAATGTGACCTATCAAGATATGTGAGTAGAGGGAAAAATAGTTTTAAGTGCCTATATTTTTAAAAAAAGAAAAATATAAAATCAGTCACCTAAGGTTTTACCTAAGTTAGAGAAGAATAAATGAAACCAAAAGCAAACCAAAAGGAGGATATAACAAAGATAAGGACAAGACTTTTTTTGAAAAAGTAGAAATAAGCAATGAAGGAAATTAATGAAATCAGCTAATAGTTCTTTGAAAAGATTAATTTCAACAAACACTTAGCTGGACCAATCAAGAGAAAAGAGAGAGAATACTAATCATCAATACCAGAAATGAAAGATAGGTTATTACTTCAGAGTCTACAGACTAAAAAGATAATAAATGAAAGGCCTCAAACCATTTTTAGAATCTAATTTTGTATCTGGGAACTCATAAATAGAAATAGGTAATATTCAGTAAAACAAATAAGAATTACTCTGTAGATCCTTTATTGATTGAAAAGATTTTTATTCTGCTATATGCTTAAAATTTAAATCATGACACTAAATTATAAATGTACCTAAATCATAATATCTAGATTTTAAGGAAGCGAGGAGATCTTGTTTTTTACTTTTTAGGCGAGCAAGTCATGAAGAAAGAAAATTAAGATTTTTCATCCTATTCTTCATTAAAAATGGAGATACCTTATGCACTATCATCCACTGTAGCATTCAAGAAAAGTTCACAGAATTGTATGTGTGTACTCTAAACACATTCTATAACAAAACTTTTATTGCAAGAAGGAGTTGTAATGTTCCAAGTAAAACTTCCCTGGGTATATGTATGTGAAGTTTTAGAGCAAGGGGAAAATATTCTTGACAAAGTCAATCAAATAATTAATCAGCCAAATAACTATAAATCTATATCTAGTTATTATTAAGTGAAGAATTTCAAAATATAAGAATTACATCCATTGCTTTAATTACATTGACAGTATACTATAAAGAAAGATGTTTTCATATGAAAATATTAATGAAAAAACACAAATCTATATTTCATTGTGTCCAAGTGGGAAAAAAAGAAATCATTATTCTTATTTTTATGTGATGCATATGGTCTTATTCTTATGATATTTCAAACTTTCATAAAAATAGAAGTATAATAGTGATTCTGCAGATCTTTCTGTTTTTACTTTTGTTTTGTGGGAGCTTGGTTCTTACTCCAAAGTTGCTTTATTGGCTTCTTTTTTCTTATCATTGTAAACAGGAACAATTTGGTACCTATAACACTTAAAGGAAAGATATTTATTTGGTAAGTGGATTTGGACATCAGTTAATATGGCTGAGCAGCTACAGAATCATCTTTTTTTTGCTCTCAAAGAACAGAAATTTGGAGGAAATATATTTTTAAAGTATATTTAATATTTTATTAATATACACATTAAATATGAAATTTATTAAAATATTTAAAATAAATAGTTCTGTTTAAAAGGAATAGTAGAGGAATTTCCATGTTCCAGGAACACTAAAGATGGAATAGTGGAGATTAAAGATGGAACCACACAGAGAAGAGTGAATAGATGCAGAAAATGGATTTGAATGCTAAAAGGCTCACACAGAAATGGTTGATAGCCATAACCTTTTTATGGCCAAAGAGCAGAATGAAGCTGGGTACCAGATAGCTCTACTAACAGTGAAATGGTCTGAATTAATCTTATTTGAAACCCTAGGACATAGCAACAATATGCCACTTTCCTGTGATCTTGAAAGAAAGGAAAAGCAGCCATGAGAAAAACCTAGCCAAGGTGGTTTGTGGGCATGACATCCAAACTAGTTTTGCTCATGTAGACAAAGCCTATAAGCCTCAAGCCAAAGATTTGTTTGTTCAATCTGGAGGGCCTTCCTAAGGCAACTGAAAAAACCACATGAAATGAGGATTTTGCATGAGAAGAAAAACTCTGTAAGCTGCTCTGTAAGAGATCTCAGACAAAACTGATAAACACATGAGGAAATTCATCATTAAGAGAGGTAGTCAGCTGATGTAACAAATTGGAGAAATCATACCCAAGGAGATAGAAATAATAAAGATAAAAAATTATAAAATGTGTATGCTGAACTATGTGTAATGATGTTTAAAAAGCTAGTAGCCTCCTTCCAATGAAAAGGAAAGGTTAGGTAGCACAAACATGCAGGTATAAACAGAAGACAACATTGAAAATCTTGAAAATTTTTAAAAAGGTACAAGATGAACAGTGGATATAATACAGTTGAAGAGAAAATCAACCTAATAATACAGAACAAAAGAATACAACAGAGAGGAGTTAAGTGATAGAAAACTCAAAGATAAATTAAGAGAAACGGTGTATGGTTTGAAAGTTCTAGCGTAATTAATAGGAAACCTAGAAAAAGGTAAAAATAAACATAGCATAAAGGAAGCATTTGAAGAGATAAAGTCTGAAAATTATCCATAATTGAAAAAAGATATGTCACTTGGTTGTAACAATTCACTGACTGGAGGAAATCAGGAAAAGCAAAGAGAACTCATGGTCACTATGAAATTGAAGGTAAAATGATAAAATGAGTCTAAATATTTCAGCTAAAACTAATACAAAAAAGTTTAACTCATTTATTAAAAGACTCAAATTGATGAATGAATAAAATCTAGCTTTATGAAACACAACGATGCCAAAGAAAGTGTTGAAAATGAAAGGATGAAACAGATAATAGGGAAAGACTAACAAAAGAAAACTGGTATAATGAAGGTAATACTTGTCCAAATAGAACTCAAAGCAGATTACATTAGTAGGGACAAAGAATAGCAATACAATAAAATTAGGGGTGCCTGAGTGGCTCTGTTGGTTAAGTGTCTGCCTTCAGCTCAGGTCATAATCTCAGAGTCCTGAGATCAAGCCCCAGGTCAGAGTCCCCATTCAGTGGGGAGTCTGCTTCTCCATCTGCCCCTCCCCGCCCCCCCTCCCGGTCTACCACCCCACTTGCATCCTCCCACCTGAATAAATAAAATCTTTCAAAAACTACAATAAAATTAGATACTAGTTTTAAAGAGAAGAATCAGAACTCTGGAAATCAATTCATTGATTAAATATGAAATATTTAGAAGTGACCAAAAAAATGCATATTAATGATTCATGGTATGCAGATAAATGAGAATTTTTATATGTACAAGTATTTATTTTAAAAAGAAAAGCTTGAGGGCACCTGGGTGGCTCAGTTGGTTGAGCAACTGCCTTCGGCTCAGATCATGATCCCGGAGTCCTGGGATCGAGTCCCATATCGGACTCCTGGCTCTGCGGGAAGTCTGCTTCTCCCTCTGGCCTTCTCCCCTCTCATTCTCAGTCTCTTGCTCTCTAATAAATAAATAAAAATCTTTAAAAAAAAAAAAAAGCTTGAAAAGAAATCATCTATATGTTCAACTCAAGGAATTATAGGAAATTAAGGATTAAACCTAAATAAAGTAAAATAAAAGAATTCAAAAATTAAAAGCAGCCATGCATTTAATAAAAAAATAAGAAAATTAAGTACAACATAATAATAAAAACAAATTCCTTGAAAAGACAGATAGAATAGAGCTTTGTCAAGACTGATTAAGAAAAGTAGAGAAGTTAAATAATTTAGAGCAATAAAGTAACAGAATTATAGATACAATAGACTTAAAATTATGACTATTATAAACAAATTAATGTCAATGATTTTATAAACTTTAATAAAACAAAAAGATTTAGAAAATATGTATTATTAAAAATTCATTCAAGAAATAGAAAACCTATTTATTCAAATTTCAAAAACCTGTGATTTTTAGAACCTCCTCTATAAAATTACACTCAGATAATTTTCTCGGTGAATTTTCCTAAGCCTGCAATGATTATTCCTCTTTTATAAAACTCTTCCAGGAAATAAAGAATAAAGTAAGAAAGCTCTCCATCTTTGAGCCAGTTGTTAAAACTAACAAGATAGTTCAGAAGGTTGCTTGCTATAAGATCAGTTTTTTAAAAAAATTAGTAGCTCTCCTAGTAAATAATTAGAATACATAATAAGAAAAGCCCTATTCCCAATAGCAAGGGAGAAAAAGTAGCACAAAAGGACCTAATTTAAGTAGTATAAGAGCTTTCTGTAATACTTTTAAATTATTAGATCGAACTATATGAAATTCTCACCAAGTATGGCAACTTCATAGGGTTCAATCTAATATATTGATGGAAATAAAGAAACCTAAATAGATAGGGGACAGGTATTCTTTATAGATACAGAAACTTGATATCATAAAGATATTGGGTTTTTACAAATTAATTCAAATCACTATCACTCCAGAAAAGCATACAGCACTTTTTGACATCTGATTCTAAAATCCATATGGAATAGTAAATATCTAGGAATAACCAAGACAAATTGAGAAAAAGAATAAGCAGGGAGGGGAACTTTGCTATGCCAGATATCAAATACCTGGCATAACTGTAGTAAATAAAACAGTGTGATAGTGATGTAGAAATATACAAATCAAAATAAGAGTTCAGAAAGGTCAGAAATAGAGCCAATCATATATGGGAAAACTTTGAATATAATAGACATAGCGTTAAAAATCAGGGAAAGAAAGGGAAATCATTCAGTTGATGCCATTGGGACAACTAGATTCCCATACAGAAAAAATATTTTTAAATACACCCTATTTAAATAGTAATTCCAGAGGGTTAGAAAATCTACCTGTGCAAATACTTTAACTATTTAAAGAAAACAAACAAAAATTTTTGTAAACCTGAGGTAGGTAATGTTTCTTAAATAAGACATAAGTTCATAGAAGAAAATATTAAAAACATTTTTCTATGTCAAAATTACAGAGATCTATATGAGGGATCATTAAAAAATTAATAAGCAATAAGACAATATAGAATGAAGGTACATGTTTACTACCTCTCTAAATCTCTCTAAATAACATTTTAAGGATAAAAAATGTAGAAACCTCACAAGGACAAAGAAATAAGGAGAGAAGGACATAGCAACAATATTTTAGTATCATAGAAAGGCTCAGGAATCAGTAGCACCAGATACTGAAATAAGAAGGAAACTTGGGGGTCCAAAAGGCAAGAGTGGTTGAAAGTCTAAGGGAGCTCATAGATCTTCATAATCCATTCCCTGTTAGTAACTGGGAGAAGGCCCTTTCCTCATCCAAGAAGACTGGAGGTTTGACCCTCTAGAGAAAGTAAACCAGCAGGATGCTGGACTGGGGAACACAAGGCCCAATGGCAGGAAATACAATATGGGAAATGGGAAGAAATTCACATTCTGAAACAAGAGTGGCCCCTTCCCTCTTTTGCTTAAATCAGCCATATTTACATCTTTAAAGCAGAAATTGGAAGATTCTGTCCTAGGAGTTCTGACTTTCTGAGAGTAAAGATCTATAGATATTGACAGTGATGTGTCCCAGAGTAAAACGGCCTGACCAAATGTCAAATCTCCTACAGACTCACTAATTTATTCAAAAGCTCTAATCAGCTTTTGACTGCATTACTCTTAGTATGATGAGAGAGCCACTGACCACCAGCAGAGGAAAGTTTCCAACATGAAAAACAGAAATTCTCCCCTCCCCCAAGTAACTAACAAAAACTAGAAAAGGAAATTATAAGAAGATAGAGGCAAGATTGGAGAAGAAATGTTTAAAAAATAAAAACAAAAACTAGATAAGATATTGCAACAATGAAACAAAATCAGAATTCCTTTAAAAACAGTATGTGGAGACCAAAAAAGAACACCTGGAAAATATTAATAAGACAGAAATGAAAAGTCAAATAGAAGGTTTGGAAAATAAAGGAATAAGAATCTCTAGGAAAGTAGAAAATAGTTAAAAAGATGAAAAATATAAAAGATAAAATTAGAGGCCAATCTAGAAGGTTCAACACCTGAATAATAGTACCAGAAATAGAAGGAAAGAAAATGGAGGAGGAAATAAATTACTATAATTAAAGAGTATTCTTCAGAACAAGAAGACGCATGTTCTCAGACTGACAGAGCCTACCTAGTGCCCAGAGTAATGGCAGAATGAAGATCCACGCCAGGACATACCATCATACAATTTTAGAAGTGGGCTCAAGGAGAAATTTTAAGACTTCTAAAGAGAAAAAAAATATATAAAAAAAACTACCCCCCCAAAGTTCATATACAAAGGAAAATAGCTGTACTGGAAGCTTTAAAAATAAGTAATTTTTAAAATATTCTGATGAACATACTTTTTAAAAATTTTTAAAAGATTTTATAGATTTATTTGAGAAAGAGGGCTAGAGAGAGAGAGAGAGATTGAGAGAACCAGTGGGAGTGAGCAGCAGAAGGAAAAGCAGATTCTCCACAGAGCAAGGAGCCTGACTCTGGACTCAATCCCAGGACCCTGGGATCATGACCTGAGCCGAAGGCATACCCTTATGTTGTTAAGGCATACCCTAACAAGCTGAGCCACCCAATGCCCTAATGAACATACTTTTTAAACTAAAATCTATGCTAAGTCAAATATTCAAACCAGGTGAGGTAAAAATAGAGGTATATTAGGACATGCAGATCTCAAACATTTTACCTCCCTTCTACAAGTGCAGCTAGGGACTGTGCTCTATAGAAGTAGGAAGATAAAACATGAAAGTAAAGTCTTTGTGGTCCATGAAACAAGAAATCCAAGACAGAAGAGAGATGAAAGGAGATCTTGGGTGAAAGTGTGCAGCAGATTAGGGAGAAATATGGCCAGAACAAACAGACCAGTACAAGAGGACTATCTCTCAGAAGAAACTTATTAGATATCTGGTGTGATGGAATGTTTTGAGAGGAAATTTTCACTTCTGGCAGAAAAAAAAGGGGGGTAGAGAATGAACAGTTAAGTACAAATTTGGAGACTTATCGGTGTGTTGATGATAACAATGCCAAGAAATTGTGCCGGATCATTTAGGGAATATGTATAGAGAAAGAAGACAAGAAAATGAACTCTGGAAGTTCCAATATTTAGAGGTTAGGAATACACAGAAAGCAAGACCAGTGAAACAAGGAGAGAGTCAAGAGGGAGTGGAGTTTTGAAAACCAAGTGAAGAAGATATTTAAAAAACAAAGACTAATTAGCTTTGTAAAAGTATTCAGATCAATTAGTAAAATAAGGACTGATAACTGATGGCTGGATCTATCAATAGGGAGCTGCCACTAATGAGAGCTGTTTTGGTGGAGGGGTGAGTAGGAAAACCTACAGTGGATATGTGAGAAAGAAGAGGAATTAGATGTGTCTACATAACTTGAGGAACTGTGAGAATAGAGGGACATGTTGGGAGCTAGGGGAAGGACATGGGTTAGAGGAGCCTTTTTTTTTTTTATTAACATATAATGTATTATTTGCCCCGGGTACATGTCTGTGAATCATCAGGCTTACACATTTCACAGCACTTACCATAGCACATACCCTGCCCAATGTCCATAACCCAGCCACCCTATCCCTACCCGCCCCAACCTCTCAGCCACCCTTAGTTTGTTTCATGAGTTTAGGAGTCTCTTATGGTTTGTCTCCTTCCCCATCCCATCTTGTTTTCATTTCTCTCCCCCACCCCCCGACGACCCCCTGCTCTGCCTCTCAAATTCTTCATATCAGAGAGATCATATGATAATTGTCTTTCTCTGACTGACTTATTTCGCTTAGCATAATACCCTCTGGTTCCATCCATGTCATTGCAAATGGCAAGATTTCGTTTCTCTTGATGGCTGCATAGTATTCCATTGTATATATATACC
>CM052810.1:58589574-58645527 GCA_028533885.1 Nasua narica
TCTATTTTCAACATTTTGAGGAACCTCCATACTGTTTTCCAGAGTGGCTGTACCAGCTTGCATTTCCACCAACAGTGTAGGAGGGTTCCCCTTTCTCCGCATCCTCGCCAACATCTGTCATTTCCTGACTTGCTAAATTTAGCCATTCTGACTGGTGTGAGGTGGTATCTCACTGTGGTTTTGATTTGTATTTCTCTGATGCCGAGTGATGTTGAGCACTTTTTCATGTGTCTGTTGGTCATTTGGATGTCCTCTTTGCTGAAATGTCTGTTCATATCTTCTGCCCATTTCTTGATTGGATTATTTATTCTTTGGGTGTTGAGTTATAGAAGTTCTTTATAGATTTTGGATACTAGCCCTTTATCTGATATGTCATTTGCGAATATCTTCTCCCATTCTGTCAATCGTCTTTTGGTTTTGTTGACTGTTTTCTTTGTTGTGCAAAAGCTTTTGATCTTGATGAAGTCCCAATAGTTCATTTTTGCCCTTGCTTTCCTTACCTTTGGAGATGTTTCTAGGAAGAAGTTGCTGTGGCTGAGGTCGAAGAGGTTGCTGCCTGTGTTCTCCTCCAGGATTTTGATGGAGTCCTGTCTCACATTGAGGTCTTTGATCCATTTTGAGTCTATTTTTGTGTGCGGTGTAAGGAAATGGTCCGGTTTCATTCTTCTGTGTGTGACTGTCCAGTTTTCCCAACACCATTTATTGAAGAGACTGTCTTTTTTCCATTGGATATTCTTTCCTGCCTTGTCAAAGATTAGTTGACCGTAGACTTGGGGGTCCATTTCTGGGCTTTCAATTCTGTTTCATTGATCTATGTGTCTGTTTTTGTGCCAGTACCACACTGTCTTGATGATTACAGCTTTTTAATAGAGCTTGAAGTCTGGAATTGTGATGCCGCCGACTTTGGTTTTCTTTTTCAGCATTCTCGGGGAGGCTTTTTTAAAGATAGAAAATGTTAAGCACATTTGTATGCCTTTGGTAATGATTCAATAGAGAGGGGAAATTTTTATGATACTGAATACAAAGGAATAATTGGTAGAGTAATATTCTTTTTTTTTTTAAGATTTTATTTATTTGTCAGAAAGAAAGAGAGCACACACAGGGGGAGCAGCAGACGGAGGGAGAAGCAGTCTTCCCACTGAGCAAAGAGCCCAGTGTAGGACTTGATCCCAGGATATTCTCCTTGGGATTTAGATACATTCTCAGATTAAGTGCAGGAAACTCAGGTATAGGACTTCTAACAAAATCTCAAAGGAGAATGCAGATCACAGTTTCTCGTCTTCCCACCATTTCCTCAGTCTATAGAAAAGTAGTTAGAATATGAGTAGTTAAGTCCTTAACAAGGTTGGAAGTAGAAAAAGTAGAAAACATTCTAGTTGGATTGAATAGGAAGAGAGACAAGAGCAATAGAATGCCTAGGCAGAATCACTCTAAAATGAACTGGATGGAAAGGAACAGCAAAGCAAATATGCAAAACTGCAACATCAATGGCTAAATTGTACACACACACACACACACACACACACACACACACATGATAGTAGTAGACCTAGAAGAAAACACAAGATGAGGAAATGTACTCTCATACTGTAGAATGACTTGTACTCTAAATGTAGAGTACATGTACATGTAGAGTAAATGTAGAATAACTTAATAATAACTTAAAAAAACTTAATATAGAATAACATAATGTAGAATAACTTCATACTGTAGAATAACATTAATAAGCTGAAAGACAAGAATGTTGAAACAACTGAGATTAGGAAAATATTGTAAAACTAATAGAATGTTAAAATAATTAATAAATGAAATTAAAACACCAAGAGAGAGAATAGACTCCATTAAAATTAAATTCTGACAATTAGAAAAAAAGGCTTAAGATATCACAATAAATTAAGATGAAAAATACACATAGTAAACCAAGTAAGAAGCTGATAGATACAATATATAAGTAAGAGAGTCTAACATAAAGATTATTGATAACTTTGAAGTAGAGAAGCCAAAGAAATGGAACAAAGATGTATCCAAAGATAAAATACAATTTCCCCAATTTATAGATCAGAATATTACTAGATTCTAGAAACTTTGATACAGTATGTTCAGTAATATACATATCATAACTAAACTAGTAAACTTTAAGGGTAAACAAAGAATTATTAACCCATCTATTAAGAGAGAGAGGAGTGAAAAAGAGAAACAAAGAAAGGGAGGGAAAGAAAGAAGGAAGGAAGGAAAGGAGGGGAAAGAATGGAAGGAAGGGAGGGAGGGAAGGAGAGAGAGAGGGAAGAAGAAAGGATGGATGGAAGGAAGGAAGGAGGGAAGGAAGGAAGGAAGGAAAGGAAAGGTAGGAAAGGAGGGGAAAGAATGGAAGGAAGTGAGGAAGAATGGAAGGAAGGGAGAGAGGGAAGGAGGGAGGGAGGAAGGATGGAGGGAAGGAAGGAAGGAAGGGGAGGGAGGAAGAGAGAAAGGAAGGAAGGAAGGAAGGAAGGGAGGGAGGGAGGAAGGAAGGAATTATTCTATAGGAAGAAATAAATCAGGCTGGCTTTAGACTTTTCTGTAGTGAAGACAGTGGAACAGTTTCTAGTAAGACATGTGAAAAGTGATGTGACCAAAGAATATCATATGAAGTAAATATATCATTCAAATATGAAGGAAACAGACAGGACTTCTCAGGAGAGAAGAAGCTCAGAGTTTAGCACATGGAGGATTTTCTTGGAAAAAACAACTAGATAAGAAATCCAGACAATGAAAAGACTCAAAATAAAGAACTCAGGAATAGAGGGATAAGAGGGGGCTCATAATGAGCAATGAATTTGTTTAGTTGTTGAGTGATAGCTGATCACTATGGAAATTATATTTTCTGAATAGAATGTAAGTATTATTAACCTGAACAGTGTTAAATAAGAATATACAAACAAAATTTCAGAGAGGGGCAGGGAGATGAAAGTATAAAGTATTAGAGGAATGGATGGATTACAAACCATTCAGGCAAAACATTACAAATATTATTTCTCTCAACCAAATTTTTGAAAAGCATTGGGTGCCACCAATGGTGAGACTTTACTTCCTGACAAGTAGCTGGAAATCAAATCTGTAAGTATAGATCCATTTTCTTTTGGCGTTAACAAGGCTAACAGAGCCATAGCTTTTAGAGTTAGAGAGGCTAACAGATCCATAAGCTTTTAAAGTTAACATGGTTGTTCTGAATTAGTCGATCTCAGAAAGAGAGTTGAACCACTTAGCTCCTTCTACTTTATGGTTTTCAGAGAAGAGAGAGGAATTCAAATAGAAAAGTGGAGATAAACATAAAATAAAGAAACTTAGCCCGACATAACTGAAGAGCTGTAGAAAAGTTACTTAGAGGAAGCATTCTCAGGGCGCCTGGTGGCTCAGTCGTTAAGTGTCTGCCTTCAGTTCAGGTCATGATCCCAGGGTCCTGGGATTGGACCTGGCATCATCAGGTTCCCAGCTCTGCTCGGCAGGGAGTCTGCTTCTCCCTCTCCCACTCCCCCTACTTGTGTTCCTTCTCTCTCTCTGTCAAATAAATAAATAAAATCTTAGAAGAAGAAGGAGAAGGAGAAGCATTCTCATTTCTAGAGCCAGACAAGAACACCTCAGAGCCCAGAAGGAACCACCGATGTGATCTCAGCCATCCAAGATCTTATAGCAAAATAATGGAGAATGGGGAAAGGCCAAAACACTCAAGATGGAGGAATGTTATCCTACTTTGCAAAAGATGGATGAATTCAGAAGTGGTTGAATTCAGAATATAAACTAACAAATTTGAGGTCTGGAAAAATTCTTGGAAAGACTGTCAAATGGTGAATGGACTTCTAGGAGAAAGAAAACTAATTTTTTTAAAGATTTATTTATTTGGGGGCGCCTGGGTGGTTCAGTGGGTTGGGCCTCTGCCTTTGGCTCGGGTCATGATCTCAGGGTCCTGGGATCGAGCACCGCATCGGGCTCTCTGCTTGGCAGGGAGCCTGTTTCCTCCTCTCTCTCTGCCTGCCTCTCTGTCTACTTGTGATCTCTCCCTGTCAGATAAATAAATAAAATGTTAAAAAAAAATTTAAAAAATGATTTATTTATTTGAGGGAGAGAGAAAGATCAAGTAGGGGGCATGGGGAGAGAGAGAAGAGAGAATCTCCTGCAGACTCCCTGCTAATCGTGGAGCCTGCCACCAGGCTCTGTCTCACAACCTGAGATCATGATCTGAGCTGAAATCAAGAGTCGGATGCTTAACTAACTGAGCCCCCCAGTCCCCCCGAGAAAGCTAGTTTTTAATGATAATTTAAGTAATTTGATCCTCATAACAATTGTGTGGTATATTCGTTGCTTTTACCACAATGCAGATGAAACTTAGTGTCTGAGAAATCAGTCCTTGTTCAAGGTCACACCGCTGGTAGATGTGAAGGAGCAGAGCAGGGCTGGCTCCTTCTGCTTACACCCGCCTTCTTGTGTGTTGGCCCCCGAAAGACCTGCCTCTGGGAGGGTCTGAGTGTGGCTCAGCCCTCCCTTGAGCTAATTAGCCCAGACGGCCTATGGGTTGGGTTTGGGTTAGTCAATAGGAACGAGGAACCCCTGCCCAGGAAAGAATATAAACCCCGCCTTTTGCTCGCCAAACTTGTGTGCCAATTCTGGCCAGGGTGATAGGCTAGTTCAAACAGTTACTAAGCAACATTCTGTGTGTTACAAACTCATTGGCCACTGACCCCTCTAAAACTGTTGCGCTTTTTGAAACTCTCTCTCTTTCTCTACACCACGCCGCTGCGTAGGTGAGTGTGAGAGACAGAGCTCAAGCTAGCTTGAATAAAGGGCTCTTTTGCTTTTGCATCGGACTCGGCTCCCTGGTGGTATTTGGGGATCTCGAAATCTGGGCATAACAGATGCTGGTACTAGAATTCTAATCCTGGACTATACTTGCTGCCCATTTTACAAAAAAATGTGGGGGTCAGTAAGTGTCCATACAGTTATACTAAGATAATGTTGATCAAAATAACTTTATCTTTTGCTAATATTCTAAGCACCTGGATTAGTTAGGTGCTTGACCATGTCTCTCCAGATATTCTTGTGTGTGATATAATGGCAAACATTAAAATTTCATAGAATAATTATTGCTTAAAGATCTTCACCCTAAAAATATTGATAGCACTGTATAATCTATTAAATAAAAAAAAATTCTTCTAACTCAGAGATTATTTTTTTTCAGAGAACTTTTTAGAAATTTTTTTGACCTGGTTTCTGGTACATAGTAGGTGCTCAGAAATATTTGGTGGAAAAGCTCATTAATTTGGAGAGAAACCTCTAGAGCCAAACTACAGAGCTCTGTACTGTTAAAGACTTTATATCAATGACTTATTGAAGTCATAGAAGATGTGCTTATCAAGTTAGAAGATGACAGAAAGCTGGAAAAGGGAGGGACTATGATTGATAATAAAGATTCAAAATAATCTTGACAGGTCAGAGTGATAGGCAAAATCCAAATGTTACCGTCTTTATTTACCTTTTAAAACTCAATTGCCTAAGTACAAAACGGGGAGATGTGGTTTGGCACCGGTTTATGTAAAAAAGATATGAGGATTCTGCTTGTCCATTGCATAAGCCAACAATTAGATGTAGCTGCTAAATTTAAAAAATTCCCAATTGCGTTAATAGGCTGCTGGTGTGTCCAATTCACAGACAATATAATCTCACTGCGTTTCTCAGTGGTTTGATTAAAGGTGAAATATTGCTTTCAATTTTGGACACCCCAATTTAAGCTGGATACTGACAAACTGAAAGCCTCCAGGATAAGATGGCCAAAAACGGACAAACGTGTTCTTCAAGAGACAATTCAAAGAACCAGGGCTTTTTGACCTGTAGAAGTTTTAAGGCAAGACACATTAGCTGTCTTCAAATACTTGAGAGGCAATTATGTACAAAAAAACGATAAGATTTGCTCACTATTCCTTTACCTTCTGAAACACTATGATTGCTTAAATACAAGGAATAACAAAGGGCAGTTTTTGAGCAAAGAAGGCAGAAAGACCACTTGACCATTTTCTTTTATAATGGTAAAAATCTCCATCTAGGGTTTCTTCCTTTTTGATGTGAATCAATTGAATTTTTTTCAACATAATAAGTTGCTGATAACTCATTACCAACAGTACGCCTGGAAACACTCACCATGTGTGCTATTCGAGTCCTGGCTTCTATTCAGGCATCTTTAAAGAGAAATGTCTAACTTGGTCCTTGGTAAACTGGATATAGTACCAATTAGATTGTACATTTCCTGGGAAGAACAAGAAAAATATCCTAATTTATGAGATCTGCCATTTTCTTTAGGGTCTTCCACAAAAGAACTTTGATACCTGATCAAAAAGTTAAAAGGCTCTTTAAAATGTGTTTCATAAACAGCTAACAACTCTTTGCTCCACCCCCTTCCCATTTATCTCTTCCTGAATCATTTCCATCCACCATCTTCCACCTGCAAAATAGATTGGATCGGAGATTCTGCCCTGTTGGTGTTTTTGTAGTAAGCATTTTTTGAGCACTTTGTATGTAGCAGACTCTAATTTGCTTGGGCTCTCACTTAAAGTTCCCAGAATAGGGCCCATCAACAATTTTCTGAAATGGATTCTATCCTCAGAAACATGATATGAAAGTGAAAAAATACTTCTAGATTGCAGTTTGATGAGTTGTTTTATAACCTAGCGGCAGTGTGCTGTTGAACTGGCTCTAGGCACTGCAATATGGATTGCACCATGTCTGCATTTCTCTCCATAGAGAGAAGGCAGGCCCAGAATCAATATTCATGAGCTCTTCCTTTGGTTTTCTTGATCGGCAGAAATCCGTTCTCGCCCAATCTGCATTCCTTCCAGGCTCTGTCCGGTTTTAACAAGACTGGAGATTGAATTCCCAAATATCCATGATCTTTTTGTAGGTTAATATTGCTATTCACATCTGTCAGTCTTTGCTTACAAAATGATCTTTCACCTCCCTGGAGAGAAGCCAGTAATTTCAGGGCAAGGTGCCTGTCACCTTGAAGAAAATATTTTAAACCTATCAAGAAAAAAAAGATAAAGAAAGTGTTGCAGGAGCATGAGTGGAACAAGGTGGTTGTAATAAGAAAGTATTTAACAATGTTAATCACTGCAAGGGACTTTTGGAGTCCAAATATTACTTGAGAATCTTTCTACTTGAATTTAAGATAAAACTTTGTTTCATTAAAAAATGGTTTTTTTGTGTATTCTTGGACAGCGTGTGTCCCTTTAGTAAAATGGAGTCTCATATTAACAAATGAAGTGTTTGACCTTCCTTCCTATTCCCAGTGGTACCTTTACTCTTATTTCAGAAGACACCCAAGTATTAGGAGGTTCCAATGGGTTTTTTAAATTGATGTGTGTATGCATATATGCACACATCAATATATATACACAATATATATATACTATACATACAATATACAATGCATGTATATACTATATATGTAGTAAAGTACATTAATGTTAAATGTGCAGTTTAATGATTTTTTTAGCTTGATGATATTTTAAAATATGCATACAGTCCTATAACTCTACCTAGAGCAGGATATAGGACTTTTTCAGTACCCCAGAAGTTTTTGTGTGTGTGTGTGCTTTCCCAGTCTAAACCACTCCAGAGGTCACTGCTATTTTGACTTCTATCATTGTTGATTAGTTTCTCACTTCTCATCTTGGAGAAGAATTTTAATTTTGCCTCTTCTTGAACTAAATGGAACCATACAGAGTTTTTGGTGTCAGGTTCTATTATCAACATCTCTGTGATTCATCCATGTGGCTAACCAGTAGTTCAACCATTTGTATTATTCTATAGTATTTCACTGTAAGAATATACCACAACTTACTCATTCTGTTGATTTGCATTTGGGTTGTTTCCAGTTTTTGTTTATTATAAATAGAGCTACTGTGAACATTCTTGTGTCTGTCTTATGGTGGACGATGACACTCCCTTCTCTTGTACATGTTTCTACTGGTGGAATTGCTGGTTCATGGGACAGGCAGTGCTTAGTGTTAGTGGAAATATCCAAACAGTTTTTCAAAGTAGTTGTACCATTTTACACTACCACTATCAATGTATGTGCATCCCAATTACTTCATATCTTTGCCAAAATTTGTCAAAAGCTTAAACTTTGGCCATTTTGGTGGATATATAGTAGCATGCCATTGTGATTTTAATTTGCATTTCCTTGATGAGTAATGATATGAGCGTATGCTTATCAGCCATTTGGATATCTTCTTTTGGTAAGTGCCTATTCAAGTCATTAGCCAATTTACAAAAGACAATTTTTAAGAAACAAATTAACTTTAATGAGATGTAATTTACATACAATAAGACCTAACTTGGTATACAATTTGATGAGTTTTGACGAATATATGCACTTATGTAACTGCCGCCACAATCAAGATACAGAAAATTTCCATAATCCCAAAAAGTTCCCTTGTGCCTATTTGCAGTCTATGTCCACATCCACAGTTCTAGCCAAATGCTGATCTGCCTTCTGTCAGTATAGATTACCTTTACTTGCTGTAGAATTTTATATAAATAGAATTACATAGTATGTACTCTTATGTCTGGTTTTTTTCACTGGCCATGTTTTTGAGGTGCATCTGTATAGTTCATTCCTTTTTATTGCTGAACAGTAGTCTTTTGTATGGATGTTCAACAATCTGGTTATTAATTCATTTGTTAATGGACATTCAGGTTATTTCTAATTTTTTGCTATTATAAATAACAACTGAATAGAGCTATTATGAACATTTGTGTAGGTATGTCTTTGTATACACATATGTTTTTATTTCTCTTAGCTAAATACTTGACTAGAATTTCTAGAACCATGTCATATGGTAGTGTATGTTTTATTTTATTTTATTTTGCTTTTTATATTTAATTTTATAAGAAACTCCAGGCTGTTTTTCATAGTGGTTGTTGTGACATTTTACAGTCTAATGGGCAATATATGAGAATTCCAATTCCTTATGTCCTTGCTAACATTTGGTTAACATTTGGTTAACATTTGGTTAACATTTTAATTTTAGCCATACTATTATAGAGTGGTAACTAATTTTGATTGAGATTTATTTAATGCATTCTTTAGTTAGGTCTTTTGCCCTTTCCCATACAGACTTGTGGTATTATTTTAAAATATGTTTGGATATGAATAGTACTAGTAGAGACTAGACATATTATTGGGACTATCTTCTTCCAACCTCTAACTTATCACTTAACTTTCTTGATGGTGGCATTTGATGAACAGTAGTTTTTCATTTTGGTGAAGTATAATTTATCTATTTTACCCTTTTGATTTGTACTTCTTATATCCTGTTTAAAAAATATTTGCTTGGGGGACGCCTGGGTGGCTCAGTTGGTTGAGCAGCTGCCTTCGGCTCAGGTCATGATCCCAGCGTCTGGGATCGAGTCCCGCATCGGGCTCCTTGCTCGGCAGGGAGCCTGCTCCTCTCTCTCTGCTTCTGCCTGCCTCTCTGCCTGCTTGTGTTCTCTCTCTGTTAAATGAATAAATAAAATCTTTAAAAATATATATATATATATTTGCTTGGAGCACCTGGGTGGCTCAGTGGGTTTAAAGCCTCTGCCTTTGTCTCAGGTCATGATCTCAGGGTCCTGGGATCGAGGCCCGCATCCTGCTCCCTGCTCAGCAGGGAGCCTGCTTCCCCCCTCTCCCTCTGCCTGACTCTCTGCCTACTTGTGATCTCTCTCTCTCTCTGTCAAATAAATAAATTAAATCTTAAATAAATAGATAAATATTTGCCTACCTGAAAGTCATTATTGTATTCTTCAGTGTTTTCTTCTGCAAGTTTGTTCATTTTACCTATCACATATAGGTGTGAAATATGTTTTAAATTCTTTTTCATGTATTGTTTGAAATAAGCATCAAGGTTCACTTTTTCCCAAGCAGATATGTAGCACAACTAGTTGAAAGTTCCCACTGGATTTTTAAAAATGCTTCAACATAAACTCTCACTGTGGAATCCACTTGTAGATTATAGCACTTAAGTAAACAGAGCAGATTATTAGAAACGTTAATGCTCCTCTGTTGAGTAATCATGCTCACAACCCAAAAGTTTAAGTGATCTTTCCTCAACTAGATGGGGTGTGAGGGATTTTCCAATTAGTTACTGACAGCCTAACTCAAGGCAAACTGAATTTGACCAGCCTTCATTTTGACTTCCCATTCTGGAGAGAATCAGGTGCTTGGATTTAGCTTTTCCTTAACCAGTGCACTTTCAGGAGAGTGCCAGTTCTTCCACATCCTCATCAACATTTAACGTAGTCATTTTAATTTCAGCCATCCTGGTACAATGATAACAAATTGTTAGATTTTTTTTTTAATTAAGCTTTAACATGAGTCCTTGATGCTGATATCTGTCCCTCTTCATCTCGTGCATTCTTACACATTGCTATTTAAGTAGATATTGATATTATTTGATACAAGTCCCTGATGTCATGATACAGACTTTTTTCTTTTTTTTTAGAAAAAATAGTGCTATAGACCCGGAGCTAAAGAAGAACTTAAAAAAAATATGTGTACATGCCTCAATTACTCAGTAATTCAAACCTCAAGAAAAGTTAGTCTTCAGTGCTGTCACATGAAAAGGGAACTTTGTGCAAATCAGTGATCATCAGTGTTGTCTTAGACCACCCATTGTTGCCAAGGAGCTCCATGTAGTCCAAAAACTGAACCTTTGCATTATTAATGTGTATAGTACAAGTTTGTCTGTACTTTGTTTCTGGCTTGCATTAATATTTATTATATTTAATGAAAGCTAATTATCCCCTCTTGAGAGCCCATTGAAAAGAGTTTATTGTATCCAGAATTTTGATGAGGCTTTTGGGCAATAATTTGATGTACTTGCAGGTCTTCCACTGAAATATTACCCGGAGCAGAAAGTATAAAAAAAGCTCGAATACTCAGTCATCAGTTCCTGTGAGAGGTGTTCTCTGAAGGAAAGAGAGTCAGCAGAGTGGAAAAGTAAGAAAGTACAAATGTAAAAACTTCTGTAATTAAAATAGGAGAAAGTTACTTTGATATTTAACAATTTAAAAAGTAGACATTCAAGTAGTTTCTCCTCAATTTTGTAATAAGAAAATATGAATAGTAGGAAACTTGTAGGGCTAGTACTTAAGGCTCTTAGATAAGAAATTTAAGTTGTAAATATTAATTATTATCTGTGATAGTTAATTTTATATGTTAGGTTGACTGGACAATCAGGTGTCCAGACATTTCACTGAACATCATTCTGGATATGTCTGTGAGGGTGTTTCTGGATGAGATTAACATTTGAATTGGGAGACTGAACAAAGCCTTGCTCTTCTTACTGTGGGTGGGTATCATCCAATAAGCTGAAGGTCCAAATAGAATAATAAGGCTGACCTCCCTGGAGTAAGAGAATTCTTTGTACCTGGTGGCCTTTGAACTGAGATCTCAGCTCTTCCTGGGTCTTAAGCCTTCTAGCCTTTGGACTAGTTCCACACCACTGGCTCTCCTGGTTCTCATGCCTTCAGATTCAGATTGGAACTAAATCATTGATTCTCTTGGGTCTCTAACTTGCCAACTCTCCCTGCCAATCTTGGAAATTGCTAGAAATTGCCAAAGTCTCCAGTTGGTTCTGTTTTTCTTAAAGAATCCTAATATAGTACTTTTCATCCACAGGGAAAAATTTGAAATTTAAGTTTAAAAATAAAAATATTTTGTTTTCAAATAATCATATTCAATTAAGAGGACTTAAAGACAGACTCTCAAAGCCTTACTTGTCCTTTAAGTATATGTGGTAAAGCAATGGTTATCTGCAGAGAGCCACAGAGGCAGGACCCTGGCAGTTATCTACTGGGCTTCTCTGTCCCATGGCCACATAAACATGGTCCCAACATTTATCCTGCCAGTGTCCTTGCTCATAGAGATGTCAAGGAGGAGAATGGAGATGGAGCAGCCAGCCATCATCCATATCCATTCCTTTCTGGAAAAATACACAAAGACATATGCCTTCCTGATGGGAAAATTGGGTTCTCCTATGTTGTCTCACCCTAAGTGGAAAGCACAGAATACCTCCGTGTGTTCCTCATGCTGGCAGCCATTGTGCCTGAGTGGTTAGACAGGTTGGACCTACTTCATGAGCTTCGGGATCTTCCATTCAGTGGAAGAGGAGTAGGAAGCCCCAAAATGACTTCAGATCTCAAGCCATGTCTCCTACTTTTTGCTGAGTTCTTTGGAGAGTTTAAGAGATTGTAGGATAAATAACATAAATGCTTTGGAACCCAATTATTATTTGTTCTCTAGGGTGGTACATTATTGACCATAACCCTGAAAAGAAAGGGTGGTGGCAGGCACAATAAATTCTTTTTTAAATCATCCAAACAAAACACCCAAGAGCTAGGTTTCTTTTTATACCGGAAATCTTGACCAGGATAACTGAGGATGAACTCAGCTCCTTCTTATGCATCCATCTTGGATTCTAACTGCTCTAAAGGTGGCAGAATACCAAGTCATGTGGGTGCTGGTGAAAGATTCATAGCCTTGAGAGAAAGTTTGGAGCTAGTTTGTGTGTATGCGTGGGTGTGGGTGTTGGAGGGTGAGAGGGAGAAAAGGGGCAGAGAGCTATTCTCTCTCTAGGAGTAACTAACACTCATGAATTTAACAGTTTCAAAAACATTTCATATACTTTATTTTAGTTAAATCTCATGCCAAATTTAGTATGTAAATTAAAATTGTTATCCAGGTTTGACAGGTGAGAAAAATGAACAGTTATAATTGGTCCAAGATCACATAGGCAGTGTTGGAAGTGTCCTGCCACATTACCCTCTGCTCCCCCAGGCTTTTAAAACAAACTTGGGTACCCATGAATCATCTCCAGGATGGCATAGGCACATATTGAGGAATGAAATAATATGGTCTAATTTGTATCCTCTTCTGTGCAGGTCTCATGAGCATTATATTAGATAGCACTTGAAGAGATCCATAACAACAAAAAGCTATCTTCCTCGATTGCCTGGGCTTGGGATCCGTGGTCTATAAAGATCCATTGTTATAAACAGGTAAGAATTGAAGAGAAAAATGATGAATCTATAATGTGGAACAGGAACTGTTTTCTTAAGATTTAGTCATTTCCAGCAGATGAAATGGCATGACCTGCTAGAGATTTAGTTAGCTGGAGATCATGTTGATATAATCTACAAAATTGTTCAGAATTATTGTTTTGTTTAGCAAGTTATTTTCCTTAGAGTTTATTTCCTTTAATATTTATTTTTCAATAAGCCATATTGCATACATTCAGGGTTGGACTGAGGCATTGTGTGTACCTAGGAGAGCTAACAATTTGGTGCCTTTAAAAAACCTAAATCCTTCAAATATTTGGTTAACACTTATTTAGTGGAGCAGAAAGAAACTGCTTTTCTGTCATAAAAAAGAAAGCTACATTAAATATGCAGAACATAATATTTTAACTTACTTGTAGTTATCTTTCATTTCATAAGTTTTCAGTTTGTAACTGAATAATAAGAAGGGTGCCTGGGTGGCTCAGTCGGTTAAGCATCTACCTTCAGCTTAGGTCATGATCCCGGAGTCCTGGGATCAAGCCCTGCACTGGGGCTCTCTGCTCAGCAGGGAGTCTGCTTCTCTCTCTCCTCTTCCCTCCCCCCCCTCATGCTTGCATGCATGCTGTCTCTGAAATAAATAAATAAAATCTTTTTTCAAACAAAACAAAACATAATTGAATAGTGAGAGATTAATATTTTCTGAGTGCTTATTATTTGCTGAGTACTAATTCCTTATACAATTTATCTCATTCATGATCATGACAGTCCTGTGTGATAGGTACCATTGTTATCCCCAATTTCAAAATGATGAAATTAAGACCTAGGTATCATAACATGCTGAAAGACACACAACTTCTACCAAGTGGTAGAAATGGGATTTGATTGATGCCAGTCTGACTTTGGAGTCCACACACTTCCTCCCTAGAACAACCTGCCTCTCTTTATAGTAGCAGGTCCCTCGTGTTCACTAAGTGTAGCGGTTACATGATTATAGGTAAAAAGTCTAATTCAAATTGTGTTTAAACATTCTTTCTGTCTGTCTTGCCTATACAACTCTTTTCAGTTTTCTTTTGCTAGCTTTGGAACCAAAGAATGTCTTGGGAGACATATTAAAAGTTTTTCATTTTAGATTTTAAAATAAATACCTCATGTCCAATAAACAGCATTAAGTGAGGTACTATTTGGCTTCAGAATTCTGCTGACTACAGTTGCCTACATAAATCAATTGTCAATGTGCTGGTGTCCAGGCTGGTGGTGTCACCTTGCACAGAAGTAGGTCAGCAGAGGAAGAGGAGTATTATTACTTTTACTGCATTATTGCTAGCTCTACTACTATTATTCTATTTCTTCTTATTATTATTTCTAGTATTATTTATAGGGTGCTATCTGATTCAGATGGAACAAGATAAGCTAGAACTCACCAGAAACACCAGTTAACAGGCACCATTTTAAACACAGTAATGTTTTGGCACCCAAGCAAACCTGCCCCACTGGCCTGCCCTTAATCTAGTTTTGCACAAATTTAACATATGAGAAAAAAAAAACAGCTTCCTAGTCCCTAATTAGACCTTTCATTCTTCAAATGTCAATCTAAAAAACCAACAAAGCAAACCAAGAAGCATTACTAATTTTGAATTTGTGGATTAAAGCTTCTATATTCCATGAGTAGGAAAGTAACTTGATCAGTGTGTTTAGTAATCTGGTAGGTAGTTTATGTGACTATGAGAAGAGCCCTCTGTATGCATATGCACTAAAGAGGTAGGGGGGTCTTGATGGTGATTTGAAGTGAAAAGTGGTAAATGCTAATGGTGATTTGTGTATAAATTATATAAATCATCCCCGGTTGGCCCATTGCATGTCTCTATGACATTATTGTTTAGTGTTGATGAATGTTATAATGAATAAGCATGTGGCAGCATTTAGAATGCAGAGAGCAGAGCACTGTCTATTTAAACATAGGCGCTACAGGAAACAGTTTGCATTATATTCTGACATCTGAATCGTTACCCATCTGTTCCAGAAATTCCATTCAATTTCATAAACATTTATTGAACACCTACTATGATCAGAGCAGAGTGCTCTGCCAGATGCCTTAGTCATTATAAATATGAGTAAGTCACAGCCCTAGCCTGTCAAGGGAATTGAAACATGTGTAGAAATAATCACAACGCCCGACACAATGAGAAGTTTGCGTGAGAGGCTCTCTCTAGAGAGCCTAGGGCATATAGAGACAGCTGGCAGCTGGGATTAAAGAAGTTTCCTCCGGGAAGTAATAGCACTGTAAGTAAGGTTATTTCTGGTGAGGGAGAGGAAGAAGAACCGGTTGCAGTTGAGAGTGGGCAGAGCATGGATGGTACATAAAAAGGAGTAGAGATTCTAGGAAATAAAGCTTGAGAGGCAAGGCCAGATACAAACTGGAAGTCAGATGCCAAGTCTTGGCTTCTGGATTGAATTCAATCTAAGATCAGAAAATACATTTAATATTGAATTGATGTGGATTCTGAGTGTTCTACTTTATGAAACTGAATATTTTGGCTTTTTTGAGGAGTTAAAAATTAAACTTGAGATGAATGTAAAGCATGATGAATAAGCTTTTAAACATAACAATGAGGTTTTCTGATTACAAATATTGAACTTAACATACTGAGTATTTTCCATTATCACTAAGTATCCTTTACATGTTTTTGAATGACTAAAATATTTCAACATGTGGATGTACCTTAATTTTTAAAATTTCCTATTGTTTCATGTTTATATTTCTTTTATTTTTCAGTTATTATAAGTAAAGCTATAATAAAAATCCTAATGGTTAGTTTTTCTTTAGTGCTTATAACATGCTAGGCACTATGTCAAACACCTTTTAAAAAATTGAGATGAAATCCACGTAGCATAAAATTAACTGTTTCAAAGTGAACAGTTCTAGTGACATTTAGCACATTACAATGTTGTGCATCCACCGGCTCTGTCTAGTTCTAATGTAGTTCAAAACAGTTTCATTGCCTCAAAACAACACTGTACCCATTGAGCAGTTTCTTCTAATTCCCTCCCCCAGCTCCTGGCAGCCACAAATCTGCATTCTATTGATGGACTTAACAATTCTGAATTTTTCACATAAATGGAATCCTACAATAGGATTCTGCCTTCCATGTCTGGCTTCTTCTACTTAGTATAATGTTTTGAGATTCATCTATGTTGTAGCATTTATTGGTACCTCATTCCATTTTATGGCTAAATATTCCGTTGTATGTAGATACAATGTTTTGTTTATTGATTCATCTACTGATGGACTTTGGGCTTTTTTCCAGCTTCTGGCTACCTGAAATTGTGCTATTATGAACTCACATGTATTTGTGCTTGTTTATGTATTTGTTTTCAGTTCTTTTGGGTATATACCTCGCAGAATTGTTGGTTCATGTTGGGTTGTATGGTAATTCTACATATAACTTTTTAAGGAAATTCTCAACTACTTTCCCTAGAAGCTGGAACATTTTTCCTATCAGTGATGTATTAGTATTCCAGTTCCTCCATATCCTAATAACACTAGTTATTCTCTCTCTCTCTCTCTCTCTCTCTTTCTCGCTCGCTCTCTTTTTCTTTGGCTATTGCCACCCTAGTGGGTATGAAGTGGTATCTTGTGTGCATTTCCTAATGACTAATGATGCTGAACATCTTTTCATGTAATTGTTGGCCATTTGTATATATTCTCTGGAGAAATATCTATTTAAGTCCCTTGCCCATTTTGTAATTAGGTTATTTATCTGTGTTTCATTACACAGATAATGAAACTCTTGTTATAACTCTTAAAACTCTGCATTATAAGAGTTTTTTATGTATTCTGGATGCTAGATCTTATCAGCTATATGATTTGCAAATATTTTCTTAATTCTGTAGATTGTCTTTTTACTTTCTTTATAATGTTCTTTGGTACAAAAGTTTTTAATTTAGACAAAGTCCAATCTTTTTTCTTTTATTGCTCACTTACACTTTTGGTGTCATATCTAAGAATCCATAACCAAACCCAAAGTAATGAAGATTTACTCCTATATTTTCTTCTAAAAGTTTTATAGTTTTAGCTCTTATATATTTTTTAAAGATTTACTTATTTATTTTAGATAGAGCAAGTGCACACAAGTAGGGGAGTGGGGAGGGGCAGAAAATATTTCAGTGTTGTGTTTTGCCATTGAATGTGATGCTGTGAGTTTTTCATATATGGTCTTTAGCATATTGAGAATGTTCTCTTCTAGTCCTAGTTTTATGAGAGTTTTTATCATGAAAGGGTCTTGAATTTTGTCAAATGCTTTTTTTCTGTGAATTGAGATCATACAGTTTTTTCTTCCCTTCTATTACTGTGATGTATTATATTGGTTGTGCCAACACTTATAAATTAATTGTGCCAAACACTTATAAATTAATTGTCGCATTTAGTCCTCATAACCACCTATCAGAGGTGGGTAATATTTTTCTCCTTTTTAATAATTGGTTTTATTTAAGTATGGAATGGTTAAATTACACTCCCAATTTTGCGCAGCTTGTAGGCCAGAATCATGCATTTGATTTTGTAATCTACACTCTTAATCGTTATGACAATCAAAGAATATTTCTGCACATGACTATTTATTTATTCTCTCAAAATTTATTATATATATCTAATGCACACACACTCTGTGCTAGACATAATACTAGGCAATACTAGTAGAAATACAAAAAATTAAAAGATAAACAGAATTCTCACTTTATGGAGCTTATTTCTCTATTTCCTTTCCTCCTACTAGCTTCTTTTCTGAACCCTCTGAGAAACCAGTGATCTGCTTAATGTCACTATAGAGTAGTTTGCATTTTCTCAAGTTTTATATAAATGGAATAATTCGGTATGTACATTTCTTGTTTAACTCATGATAATTATTTTGAGATTTATCTAAGTTATTGCATGTATCAATAGTTAATTCCTTTTTCTTGCTGAGTAGTAGTCTACTGTGTGGATATGCCACAATTTGTTTACAGTTCATCTGTTGAAAGACATTTGGATATTTCCAGTTTTTTGGTGATTGCAAATAAAGCTGCCCCTCCCAAATGTGTGCAGGTCCTTGTGAATGTATACCTTCATATCTTTTGGATAATACCTAGGAGTAAAATTGTTAAGTCATTTGGTGTGTTTTTATTTTATAAGAAAATCAGAAGGAAGGAAGGAAGGAAGGAAGGAAGGAAGGAAGGAAAAGGGAAAGGAGAGGAGAGGAGAAAGAAGGAAAAGAAAGAAAGAAAAGAAAGAAAGGGACTGCCAAAGAAGAAGGGGACTGCCAAGTTGGTTTGCAAAGTAGCTATGCCATTATGCATTCCACCAACAGTTGTTGAAAATTCCACTTGATCTGCATGCTTGTCAGTGCTAGTTATGGTCAGTCCTTTTAATTTTAGCCATTCCAGTAACTGTGTTTGGCATCTTGTGGGCTTCGTTTGCATTTTCTAATGGTTAATGGGATGTCAAATCACTGTTTCATGTGCTTACTTATTTATCAGCTGTATATCCTCTTTGATGAAGTATCTGTTCAAAATTTTACCAATTTTTAATTGCGTTTGTTTTCTTTTGACGAAGCTTTAGGGTACTTAAAAATATATTATGAAAAAAAAAGGAAAAAAAATATATTCTGAATATAGATCCTTTTCCAGGTATGTGCTTTATAAATATCTTACCCATCCAGGTAACTTGCTGATTTATTCTCTTAACCTGTATCTTTTGATGAATGAAGACTTCAATGTTGATAATGTCAGATTTGTTGGTTTTTAAAATTTTATGTATTGTGCTTTTAGTGTCATGTCTGAGAAACCCTTGTCTAATCCAAGATGACAAATACTTTCTTCTATGTCTTCGTCTAAAAGTTTTAGAGTATGGAGTGTTACATTTAAGTTTATGATCCATGTTGAATTAATTTTTTTGTATGGTGCAAGTTATGGATTGAGGTTTGTTTCTTTTCTATATGGATAGTCAGTTGCTCCAGTACCATTTGTTGAAAATAGTATATTCTCCACTGGATTGTCTTTGCATCGCTGTTGAAAATCAGTTGCTCAAATATGTGTGGGCCTCTTTCTGGACTCTGTATGTTCATTTAACTTATTAGCCTAGTTTTATGTCGATAATCATAGTTTCTGAATTATTATAGCTTTACGTAAGTTTTGAAATCAGGTATTTTAAGTCCTGCAACATTTTTTTTTCAAGATTTCTTTGGCTGTTCTTGTTTTTTGCATTTCATACGAATTTTAAAATTGACTTGTCAGTTTTTACCAAAAAAACCTGCTGGGATTTTGGTGAAGATTGCATTGAATCTATGGATAAGTTTGGGGAGAATTAACACTTTTAAAGTATTAAGTCTTCTGACCCATGAACAAGAATATAAGTATTTACTTATATCTTTAATTTCTCTCTGCAATGTTTTGTATTTTTCAATGTGCAGATTATTCACATTTTTTTCAGATTTATCCTTAAGTATTTCATATAGATTGACGCTATTATAAATGATATTTTTAATTTTAATTCCCAATATTTCATTGCTATCATATAGAAATATAATTGATTTCTGTATATTGACCTCGTATCCTATAATGTTGCTAAGTCCATTTACTAGTTTTAGCAGATTTTTTTTGTCAATTCCATTGGAATTTTATATAGATGATCATTTAGCTTCAGACAGTTTTACCTCTTCCTTTCCCATTGGGATGCCTTTTGTTTTTTTATCCCTGCCCAATTGTACTGGCCGGAACCTCCAGTTGAATGTTGAGTTCAATAATGTTGAATAGAAATGGTGAGAGTGGCCATCCTTTCCGTATTCCTGATCTTAGTGGGAAAATATTGTCCTTCACCATTAAGTATATTACTAATATATTATTTTATATGTGTTTTTTTGTTGTTTTTTAATTTAAAACTTATATTTATTTATTCATTTATTTATTTGTTTGAGGGGGCAGAGGGAAGAGAGAGATAGAAAGTCTTAAACAGACTCTGTGCTGAGCACAGAGCCTGGCATGTGGTTGCATCTCACCATCCTGAGATCATGACCTGATCCAGAGTCAGATGCTTAACACACTGAGCCACCCAGATGCTCCACTTGTATGTTTTTCATAGATGACCTTTATAGGGTCAGAAAGTTCATTTCTATTCCATATTTGCTGAAAGAAATGGATGTTAGATTTTTGTCAAACGCTTTTTCTATGTCTATTTAAATGATCATACAGTTTTGTTTTGTTCCTTAGTTAATATGGTGAATTATATCAATTGTTTTTGTATAAGCCAACCTTGCATGCCTGGCATAAACCAAACTTAGTCATGGTATATATTTATTTTCATATTTTGTTGGATTTGATTTGTTAAAAATTTTAAATAATTTTTATATCTTTGTTCATGAGAGATATTGGTCTATAGTTTGCTTTTTTGTGATGCATTTTCCTAGTTTTGATATCAGAGTAGTGCTGACCTCATAGAGTGAAAAGGGAATTAGTCCATCCTCTTCAATTTTGAACATATTATATAGAATTGATATGTTTTCTTCCTTAAGCTTCTGGCAGAATTCATCAGTGTTATCACATGGACTGGTCTTCTTTGTAGTAGGTTAATTAAAAACTGAATGTCTTCAATATGTAATAGTGCTAGTTAGGTTATATAATTCTTCTTGTTAGAGTTCTGTTAATTTTTATCTTTCCAGAATTTGTTCATTTCCTCTAAGTTTTCAAATTTATTGGCATAAGGTTGTCCATTATATTCCTTTATTATGCTTTTAATATCTGTAGAACTTATAGTGTAGCTCTCTGTAGAATTCCTTCATTCCTGATATTTATGATTTATGTCTTCTCTCTCTTTTTCCTGATTACTCTGCCTAGAGGTTTATCAACTTTATTAACATCCTCAAAAAATCAACATTTGATTCTATTGATCTTCTCTATGGTTTTTCTAATTTTTATTTCATTGATTTCCCCCAATCTTTATTATTTCCTTTCTTTTGCTTACTTAGATTCTCATTTGCTCTTCCTTTCCTTATTTCTTTTTTTTCCCTTTCCTTATTTCTTAAAGTGGAAGCTGAAGTCATTGATCTGAGGCATTTCTTCTTTTCCAATGTAAGTGTTTGGTACTAAAATTTCCCCCTGAGTACTGCTTTAATAGCACTCCATAAAATCTGATATGGTGTGTTTTCATGTTCATTCAGTTCAAAATAGTTTCTAATTTCCTTCTTGATTTCTTCTTTGATCTATAGATTATTTAGAAATACATTATTTAGTTTTCAAATATTTGGGAATTTTCCAGAATTTTTCTGTTTTAGTTTCTAACTTAATTGCTGTGTTAGAGTACTTATTTTATATGACTTGAATTATTTTAAATTGATAAACTTGTTCTGTGGCCCAGATTAGTAAATGTTCTGTGTGCACTTGAAAACAATGTGTGTTCTGCTATTGTTGGGTAGAATGTCCTATGAATTGGGTCCAGCTGGTTGATAGTATTGCTTAATTCATCTATATCCTTATTGATTTTCTGCTTTGTTCAATAACCTCTTATTCTGCAACAGATAATCTATTCGATGCTATTTGGTATATTTTCACTTCACTTCAGACATTGTAGCTTACATTTCTAGAAATTCTGTGTGGATCTTTTATTCTATATGTCTCTCAGTTTTTGAACATATGGAATATATGATAACTATTTTCACACTTTTTTTCTGGAGAAGGTAAAGAAAGCTTCTCTGAGACCTAAAGAATGAGTAAACATTTGCCATTTGAGAGAGGTAGAAGAGCAGTAGAATGCAGCCAGGAAAAAAAAAAAAGTCAGATTGCAGGTAGGATAAATAGCATGTATAAAGACCCACAAGTAGAAAGGAGTTTGGAATTTTCGAGAAATATAGAGAAGGTCAGAACGTAAGGAATGGGTCAGAATTATGAAGAGAGTAAAAGAGAAAGGTGGTTGGGAAGAATGAGGGCAACAGATGATACAAAGCCTTCTAAGCATGTGGTAAGTCAACATTAGGTTACATTATGCTGCCCCCAAATCACAATGGCTCAGAACAATAAAGGTTATTCCCTGCTTATGTCATATATTCCTAGGAAGGTGACTCTGACCCTCTCCACATCTTCATTCAGGACTGAAGGAATAACTTCTAACTGGAAGGTACCAGCCTCACCTTGGTAAACTGACATATAGCTTCCAAATCATCTGTCTGGAACTGACATATTCACTTCCACTCACACTGCATTGGACAAAGCAAGTTTCACAGCTGAGCCTAATGTCAATAGGATGGGAGGAATAGCAAATATTTGGGAACAGTAATACAATCTATTTAAGAATGCTAAGGATTTTAGCTGAAAAACAGTGAAAAATCAGCTTCAGATGAATGTTAAACACAAGAGTTATCACCTTATCTGTTAAGATTAGTGTTTATTTTTAGAAAAAAATCAAAGGTCATTTAGAGTCAAAGTCAGAGAAATAATTTGGATGATCATGGTAATGTTGCATCAAAAAACAGAATAAAAAATTTTATAAAAGTAAAACTACTTTTTCTGTGAGATTTATAGAAAACTATGATAGCATAATTTAAATGATTTTAACTGCCCTGCATAACGATCATAAAAAAAATGACAAAACATATGTAGCTTCTGATGTTTGTTTTAAAAAGGTCATTGACAGTGTCTTGAAGACTTTATTCTGATAACTGTTTTACAGACTTAGAGGACAGTATAAACTGGAATTTTACAGTGCATTTACAAAGAATGTTATTTAATCTTTTTTGCAATATAAACAATGGTGGATTTGAGAGTGTGAGTATTTTTGTCTTAGGGCCTCAAGGGAAGGAACAAATAAGCACCAGGAGAGCTTAGCCAACCCTCAGACATAGCTAGCTGTGATCCTTTGAAGTCAGAATGCTAGGGTTTGAAAAACTTCAGGCCTCTAGAGGAGATACCCTTAATGGGGATGGAGTCTGTGACAGTGAAATCAGAGAGAAAGGGAATCCAAATCTGACATTATTTCTCTTTAAGGAAACAGGTCTTACCTTTCAGTGACCATCTGTATGCCAGGTGCACGGCCATGTTCTAGCAGAAGAAATTGCTTGGGAGACATCAGTCTACAACTCCAAACTAGGTCCAGCATCCATAATACTATTGATATCTCTACTGTAGTACATGCCAGATAATTTAAGTGATATGTGAGTATGACTTACTTTCCCATAGACCATAAAATCCTTAAGGGCAGGAACAGTGTTTTATCTACCTTTGAATCTACCACCTAGTATAGTCAATCAAACAGTTATAGGAAGAGAAGGCCATTGACCTAGCCATTTATTCCACGGAGCAAGCTTGGCAGTGACTCCATTAGAAGTGAGAGACCCTTTTGGTAATGTCTGGGAAGAGCTCCAGACTGCTGCTCAGCATGAAGAAGGCAGGAAGCCAGGATGCATGCTGGCAGGAAGCTATGTCCAGAGACCCACCTGAGAGAAGCTCTTGCCAGAGGAATGGGCAGCAGAAACCCCAGTAGAGACCCACAGATGACACCAGGAGAGCCTGAGCCAGAACTGAGAGGATGTTGAAAACCTTGAAAGAAAAGCATCAGAGTCTATCATTGCTTTTTTGCTTGATATTAGATGTTTCTTTCGTACCTTATGACTAGTATGTTTGCAAGGAGAGGAGCCCTGAGCTCTCCAGAAACATGGATCCTGGGCATTAGAACCAAGGAATTGATGACCCTCTCTCCAGTTGATCCTGAGCATATCAGGCTCTGAGATCCTTAAAGGGGCACAATATCTTACTCATAGTCATCTCCCACGTGAAGTGACAGAAGCAAAGTCCATATGCCACAAGTACATATGGAGTAGGGCCTCACTTAATATCTTGTATAATTATAATGCTATGCCCTGATTAATTCACATATATATTCAATATTAACTATTGATGATGTATCCTCCATCTGTTTCATAAAAGGAAAAGAAAACTAATTAGCTATATTTGGATTTTGAGGAAACAAAGGTTTTGTTCATTTTTTAGAGCCTGGTGAATGTAAGCCTTCAAGAGCTTCATTCTTTCTCCAGGATTGGTAACCTAGGTAACCTAGGACTTCTGTTTCTAGCTTGTAGATTCATCATCTCCCAATTCTGGACTGTGATTCAGACCATCAGAAAGGTCATTTTTTATATTAATAGGTGTTAGACAAACTGGTCCTACAGGCAAATAAACATGGAAAATCTGGGTTAAAGCTAAACAAGTATCTTTGCTGTGGACCTCCTTAGAATTTCTAATATGTTAGTGTACTCTGGAGAGTGGCTATACAGCATTTCCCAATTCATGTGACCTCAGAACCCCTTGCAGATATCTCCTAGAAATAATGCCCTACATAGCCCACATTGGGATTTCCTGGAAAGTGGGAGCCAGGAGCATCAAGTCATGCACTCTCATGTGAGCCCAGCTTTGCCACTGGAAATGATTCAGGCACTTGTGAACTGGGGCCACATAACAGACCTGGCATCATTACCATAGATGATGTTGGGTAAATCACCGCATCTTTCTGGGGTTCAGTTCCTCTTTTAACATAAAGAAGTTAGATCCCTCTGGACAGTATCTAAAGTCACATCTATTCTGTAGTTTTGGTAGGAAGACATTATCAAACTTTGGTAGGAAGACATTATCAAAACAATGTCATCTTTATATGTCAAGAACAACACATTAGAAAATTTACACTTCCTTATTGCTACAGCAGTTTCTGTGTTACTCCCAAGTAGACAGGTTAGGGTTTTGCTCCATTTGCTGATAGCAATAAGTCCCCTTATAATTAGCTCTATCAAATTGTTTTAGCCTTCTCCCCAACCATCCAGTCCCCCTAATCCTCTCCCCAACCTATTCATCCTTCTCTTCTTGAAAGACCTTTTCTTTCTCTTCTGCCCCTGGTAACTCCTACTTATCCTTCCAAATGTCACATCATTTATGAATTCTACCCTGACTTTCCTAGGAAGAGTCGTAGTACCCTAAACATTACATTTTGAGCATTTTCATGGTATATACCAACTTTATGATACGTATATTATCCCTGCTCAGATAGTGGTAGACCTTTGATCAGTGTTTGTTGAGTTAAATATTGACAGAAATTTCTGGCTTCCTGGTTCAATGAACAAAGGATGTTTCTGCTCCCATAGTGTCTGATACCAGAACTCCACTTTACAACCTAAGACTAGTACCTGGGCATCTATAGTTGAGTGTTGCATTCTAATAAAGGGGCAGCCACAAGGGCAATTTGTCACATTCCAGTCTGGAATATGAATATTGAGTCAATGAGGAAAAAAATCTAAAAATGGCAGGAGTTAAGTAATGAAAACCATAGTGTCCTGAGCGTACAGTGGCAGAGCAAGACTAATATCCTGTTTTATTAGCCGTAGTTATAGCTTCCTGAAACTGCTAGAACCACCTTAATTCCTGCCTGTTTTCAAGCATTGTTCTCTATCCTTTTCACGGATCCTATGAACTTCTGATAAACTTAAGCAAGACCAGAGCCTGAATCTCTTGCTACCAAAGAATCCTAACTGATGCAAGGAGACAGAAGGAGGTCAAGTGAGGCAGTCACAATTGGAATAATGAGGGTTCTGGATTTGCATATGAAACTGAATGTTCAAATCTATGAGAGGTGGAGAGAGAATCCTTTTTTTAAAAGCATAGGCTGTAGCGATTAATAAAATTGTCCTTATGTGTTTTTTAAATTAATGGATACTGAAGAGTTCAACTGCAATTCTCTGAAGGTTTGTAAAATTTTTTGACATTAAAAAGAAATTCTTACTTTGAGTTAGAAAAAGTTTTTATGCAACACCAAAAATATGATCTATACATCAAAGAAGGAAAAAGCAACAAATTGGACTTTACCAAAATTAAAACTTTTTTCTCTGTAAAGGATACTTTTAATAAAGTGAAAAAAGCTACAGACTGGAGGAAAAAATTTACTTATCACATATCTGCAAAAGTCCTGTATCTAGAATGTAGAAAGAACCCTCAAAACTCAACAATAAGAAAACAACAATCTGATAAAAAAAAAATAGACAAAAAAATCTGAACAGATGTTTCACCAAAGAAGACCTACAGAAGGCACACAAACAGATGGAAAGATGCTCAATTGTTGTTAGCCATGGGAAAATACAAGTAAAACCACAACAAGGTACACTACTATCAGAAAGGCTAAAGTATAAAGAAACTGACATTGCCAAGCCCTAACAAGGACGCAAAGCAAATAGAATTCTCATATATACTTGGAGAGAGTCCAAAATTGTACAGCTATCTTGGAAAACAGTTTGGCAGTTTCTTACAATGTTAAACATGTAATTAGCAAGTAATTCAGTAGTCCTTACTTCTAGGCACTCACCTACAGGAAATGATAACTTACGTTCACATAAAAACCCATATGTGAGTGTTTATAATTAGCTTTTTTCATAGCTGACTGAAACTAAAAGCAACCCAGATTTCCATCAACAGGTGAACAGAAAATCAAATTGTGATACGTACATGTAATGGTATACTACTTAGCAATGATGAGATACGAAATATTCATACATGGAACAACATGGATGAATCTCACATGCATTTTGCTAAGTGAAAGAATCCAGAACAAAAAGACTACATACTATGTGATTCCCTTTAAGTGACATTCTGGAAGAGGCAAAACTATACAGACAGAAAACAAATCAGTTGTTGCCATGGGGAGTTGACTGCAAAGGAAATTTTTGGAGGAGATGAAACTGATCTCTATCGTGTTGGATCTGCGACTATATACATTATTAAACATCCATAAAATTATACACCACTTTATTACATAAAACTTCAAAAATAAGTTTAAAAAAAAAGATCCTTGTTTATGAAGGCTTGGGCATTTTTGGAGGGTGAGGAAGGTGGATCCTTGCCAAAATAGTAAAAATTAAGAAAAAAAAGTTAAAATATTTAGATTATGTTAATTTTTATATTTATAAATGAATAAAAATACACAGTACAGAATTCACAAAACTTAGACTTTTTGTATACCATAATTAAAATACTACCATTTTTACAGAGTTACAGGGCTTTTTTTAAACCCTGAAAGAACACATGGTTTGTTGAGTTTCATTCTCATGGTTGATCAAAAAAGCCCTATATTCTTCCCTGTGAATCACAAACAGAATCTTTAACCATGTAGAATTCAAGATAAAATGTTTGAAATTTTGTTTACTTGATCTTTTTACTTGTTTTTCTTTTCTTGTGAAGGTTTTTCAAATCAAAGAACAAGTCTACAGTTTATATCAGTTGAAAGGGTCATTTTATTGGGGCTTCACTGAAATGCAGCTGCTGCACTATATTTGGAATGAAAGTGTTTCTTCATGGTAAAAGCTTATCGATCAGAGCACCACATCTCCAATGATTTTATGAGAGAAAAATCATCTTGCTTTAAAACAAAGTTAAAATCAATTTCTTCAAAGATGGACATGCTAATGAGAACTTGAGGGTAAATTAAAACTTTGACTCCTTTTGCATTTGTAAACAAATGTTATGTTTTTAAATTAATGAAAGAAAAACTACTACTTTAATCCTTCTTGTTATGACATGCAGGCAAATAGTAGATAGGTGTTTGTCAATTTGCTTGTTTTTACAAGCAATTTACCAGAACATAAACTCTTCTGGTAAAATCTGATGAAATTGAAGCAATGAAGAGTTTCCAAATTAGTAAGCCATTCTATTAATGAGAATGTGCATTAGGAATGCAGTTCCTGCTCAGGGTCACCTAATACACTGAAGCTTTCCAAATGTATTTCATCTCGGCCATTGAATGCCTCACAAAGCCAGAATGATATATATATTCTCTAGTGTCTTAGGCTTCACGTGCTACTGGAGTTAGAGAATTGTTTACTGTTTTAGCATATATAACATCCCTTATAACTACACCCATTTCAGTCCCAAGGGAAACAGTGCTGCTGGGTCTAAACTGAGAACCAAATTATTCTATAAGATAAGCTCATGCATTTTAGGAAAAAAAAAAAAAAACTCAGAGAAGACAGAGAAGCCACAAAGCAAAGAACACTTCCTCCCCCTGCAGACCCTGGTGCTAGGTCACTTCAGAACAGGCTCACAAGCTCTGTTTTCTCTAAACAAGTGGTTCCCAGACTTCTTTTTTTTTTTTTTTAAGATTTTATTTATTTGACAGAGAGACACACAACGAGAGAGGGAACACAAGCAGAGGGAATGGGAGAGGGAGAAGCAGGCTTCCTGCGTGGCAGGGAGCCCGATGCGGGGCTCGAACCCAGGACTCTGGGATCATGACCCGAGCCAAAGACAGACGCTTAACGACTGAGCCACCCAAGTGACCCAGTTCCCAGACTTCTAATTTCATGGAAAACATTATAGGACTAATCTAGTATCAGCTATTTCTCCCGCTTCATATGGACATTAAAACAAGCAAATTGACAAACACCTATCTACTATTTGCCTGCATGTCATAACAAGAAGGATGTTTTAATACCAAAAAGGAATTAAGCTAAAGGACATCTTTTTTTTTTTTTAAGATTTTATTTATTTATTTATTTATTAGGAAAGAGAGAGAGTGAGAGAGAGCATGAGAGGGGAGAAGGTCAGAGGGAGAAGCGGACTTCCCGTGGAGCTGGGAGCCCGATGTGGGATTCGATCCCGGGCCTCTGGGATCATGACCTGAGCTGAAGGCAGGCACCCAACCAACTGAGCCACCCAGGCGCCCGCTAAAGGACATCTTAATACCAAAGTGTTATAAAGTCAAAGAACAATCTCAGCACAAGAGGCAATCATTCCTGTCTTACATACATAAACATTACATCTCTATTTTCTGAGTTTTATCATAAACCAATGCTATATGTAGCCAAGCTCTCGGAAATCAATGCTCTATATCTCTCTAAGCCATTTAGATCTGCCACTCTTTCAGAATCGTGGGAGATAACAAAAAAATTCCAACTTGAAGGAATGTATGGGATAAACGCATTTCAAGTGGAATAGGGCTATCTGTGCAGTGGCCTAGTTCTCTCTAGCCTAGCACAAAGAGCCTAACAGAACTGGGTATGTGGCCAAGCACCCCACTCATATACTTGCTGTGTGAACTTTGGCACATAATATAACTTCCTTGAACCTCAGTTTCATCATCTACAAAATAGGGTGAATAATACCTAAAAGAAAGTGAGGGAACCATACTTGGCTCCTTGTGAGCTTTCCCACCCTTTGCCCCAGGGTTGCACTTCTGCCTGCTGTGACTCATCTACCCTAACACATCTCAAGACTTTGACTTACTAGGTCTTAATAGATATTTGTAGAATGATCAAAGGAGTGAACAAATAATATAGAAAGGAAAACCCCATACTCTTTAGGCAAGTACCTACAGGAGTCATTCTCCTCCTTCCTGAAATGTGGCCCCAGAACATTTGAATTGCCTTCTATGACAGCATTTAAAGAGGAGAATTTGTTTCCTCTTCAGCTTTCATGGAATGAATCCTCCAGCCATTCTCCAGTTTCCTTACAGGTGTCTGCTCTGTCTCCCCAGTAGCACACTGATCTCAATAATTGTTTGACCTTCATATGGACTAACCATTTTTCTTCACCCCCTCATGTCTTACCTTGCTTCCCACTCAGCTGAGCTTCTGTGGTCCATCAGTATAATGACTCATTGGCATTACTCCACTGCTTCCTTGCCTCTCTCCCCACTGTGGCTCACACTTGGCAAAACCTTGACCCTTGTACACCCCTCTATCAACTCTGAATATCCATCTGCACAATGCATATGCAAAACACATCCAGCCTTGTCTGTGGTCTCACTTGAAACTTATGACTTTTAACCTCAAGTGGGCCCTTGTGCTGCTTAGAGATACTGTTATATTTCCCTGGTCTAGTCCCTGTCCTGCTCACGATTTCTCTTCTCTTTCCTGACCTCCAGACCTTCCCTTATCCCATCCTCATTCTCAGATGGAGATAACTGCTTTCTATTTCACAGAGCAAGCACAGGAAACCAGAAAAGAACATCCACATTTTCCTACCATTTCATCTGCTTTTCTGAGCCAGTGTCCAGACTCTTTGTCTCTCCTCCTGCTCTGATGGATGAACTGTCCTCAGCCAACAGGCCAGGCTCCAGAGAAACAAAAGTTGTGGCCTCTGATCCCATGGAGGATATGATCTAATGGGAAAAAAATGCATGTAAATGATAATGAGATTCATGCTTCCTGAGAGACAGATCTAAACAGCAGACAAAACCCAAAAGAAGGTGCATTGGGTCTACCTAGATGGAGGATCAAGGATCTGCTTGATCATGGACTTCCCAGCCTCCATGTTAGAAATACATGTTTGTCGTGTAAGCCACCGAGTCAATGGCTCTTTGTTACAGCAACCTGAACTGACTAAAACAACATCAGAATGTTTCATTTATGGAAACAAAGGGGAAGAAAGTTCTTTGAGTTCAAGGGTTGAGACTTAGGCTCCGATCTCAATGACAGCGCTCTTGATTGGTGTGAGGTTCTGTGAGTGACCAGGAAACACACTTGAACTCCTTGTTCGCAGGTGCTGCATCATCATCAGAAACATTTCTGATGTGCTCTTTTAAAACCTTACAAGATCTTTGAACTAAGTTGGCAGATTTTTGCCCTCTCCATTGATAGGAAAGTGACAGGAAAGTGCTTGTGTTGTATGGATGGCTCCTGTACACTACAACAACTGGCTTTTTTTTTTTTAAGATTTTATTTATTTATTTGACAGAGAGGAAATCACAAGTAGGCAGAGAGGCAGGCAGAGAGAGAGGAGGAAGCAGGCTCCCTGCTGAGCGGAGAGCCCGACGCGGGGCTCGATCCCAGGACCCTGGGATCATGACCTGAGCTGAAGGCAGAGGCTTTAACCAACTGAGCCACCTAGGTGCCCCAACAACTGGCTTTAAGTCTGACTCAATACTACTTTGTTTTCTCCCAGCAAGAGCCCTAATACTCTCATTGCCAGGAATGAGAGTCAATCTTTATTCTCTCTGAAAAATGCCTTCAGTCACATTTAGGATGAGAATTTATAATCAGTGCTACCCTTGAGGCCAATTTTTGGAGTCTCACTCATCACACTTGCTCATTTTAATGACTTCATACCATTGCTCTCCAGTTATCTGTTTGTATTTCAGCTGGGGGCTGGCCTTAGGTCACCAGCTAGTGACAATACTCATAGACCTACTTCTTTCTTGACCCTCAGAAAACTAAACATCCTTTGCTTCATTTCTGCATAAAAGATAGCAACTATGAATTTTGTTCCAACATCAACCCAAATCCATTCCTCAAGAAGATTATCAAGGATAAAATTGTCTATAGCTGAGGCAGAAACTAGTTTATCCTTCTCACCTAAAGTTAACACCCTGCAAAGAGATAATAGGATATGATTCTTACACAATGATTCACATCTTATGAGGAAGAACTCATATAATAATTCATATAAGTTTTTACTATATGCTGCACACTGGTTGAATTGTTTTATATATGTATTAACCCATTTAGCTCTCATAGCACCCTATGGAGTAAGTGTTATTATTAACATCCCATTTTATAGATGAGTCTAAGCAAGGTTAAGTATATAATTAGTAAATGTTGGAGCTGGGTTCACATGGTGACTATATGGCTCACACTTGAAACAGCAGTCTACACCGTCTCCCCACCTGCTCCTAGGTGCATGTTTCTACATACTTGCCTTCTTTGACACTCGTCATACTTTCATTATGGTTCAGTTTCTATCTTCCTCTAGACTCCAAACTCCATGAGAACAGGGCCCCGTGTGCATCTCTTACTACTGTATCCTTGTAACTAGCACCACATCTGGCATAGAGTAAGTGCTCTGTAAATATTTGTTGAGTGGAACTGAAAATGGCTTCTTTGCCAAATTCTGAGCAAATGAGTGAAAAGTAGTTGCTAGGTTCAGAATTGAGCCATTGACTAAGGCTGCATCAGGATTTCTTTCCTGCCATTCTAAGGCTCCCTGGGAAAGAGCACGACCATGTTCATCACCATTATTTCCACAGAAGCTACTTAAGAACAAGTCTCAAAGACCTTAACCTTCCCCTATCAATCCACACTCACATCTTTTCACTTTAAAAACCCTGAAATTCTTTCTTCTACAAAGCACAGCCCACTAATCTCCAGCCTTTTTCTGGGAGCCAGGAAACAAAGGTAGGTGCAGGGACTCCTGCCCTTGTCCTCCTTGCTCCCCCTCAAGTCAGCCTGGCCACAGAAATCAGATTCAGTAAGGCTTCCTACACACATTTACTGGAAATCTGCTTTTGTGTGGATACATGTTCCTGGGAGACCTTAAGGCAAAGACCTCTGGACTGGGGGCTGACCAGCAGGGATTACTGTAAATCAGCTTGAATCTCTGGAGTCTCCTGGCCAGCTGATGCAGACCAGTCTCCGGGGATGGTAACCTAGCAACCACTCAGATCCCTACAGGCCTCCCACAGCACAGCACTTTCTCCTTGGAGTTACCTGACCCTGTTTTTACCACAACCTGAAAAGAGTCAAAGTGATATTGAGGCTAGAGATGGCCCTGAATATGAGTGTGCATGTGCGTACACATGTGTGTGTATGTGTATCCTGTCCATTAACCCTGCCTTACCATCTCTCAACTAAGACCCTTTGGTGACTCCAAAGACTAAAAGTGAGCTCTTCTCGTTGATTTGGAAAATATCCAGAGAGTGAGCCCCACATGGCACCATAATCTTGATAACAATATCTTTATAACAACAGCAATAACTAAGTTATCTTAGTTCTATCTTAGAACAGCTATAATTTTTAAGAACAGCTACTGTTTATTGAGCACCTATTATGTATTAAGCATGATGCCAAGTCCTTACAAACATTATTTTATTATGTTTGTAGGTATTATTCATGCCCTTTTCACCGATAAGAAAACTGAGGCTCAGGAGCAGTCAGATAACTTGGCCTGAGTCACACAATTAGTGAGTGGTTCTGGTGCTATCTTCACCAACACCTATAGCACACACAAGATGGTAGATAGGCCTTGGTCTTCTCACCAGTCAGAGGAGAATAATGCCAGCCTTGCCTGTTTCAATGAGATCGAAGGGGACAAGTCATATGAAAATGCTCTGAAAAACACCAAGTGGGTCATTTAAGGTGGTACTAGAGGAATTCTTTCCTCCATGTATATCATAAGTAACTTGGGAGGAAATGTCTCACATTGATTTGTCTGTGTCCTCAGAGGGACTATAGAACTTCTCAATAAATATGCATTGAGTGAACAAATGAATAAATACATGTAAATCAGCTTTTAGATCTGGTGGTTATATGTCCCCTCCCAATACATTAAAACTATTTTGCATGAATAGTTTTGCTTTAAAATTGCTTTCCTCCAAGTCCCTGGCAAGTACCATGCAGTACCTCTACCTCCTCTTTGAGAAAACCTTACCACCTACAGCCGTGAATCTAAGAGGCTATCTTTCTGGTCCCTTAGGAAGAGGTGTATGTTTGCTCAAGTGGAAATGGGCAAAAGTAAGGAGAGCAAATATTTCGTTTGCTAGGAACCAAAATAGAATAACAGCACCAACAATTTTTAAAATGAGATTTTAATTATGGCTCATAGTCTCACTTTTGACAAGATTATTTTAGTGATTCATACATGTATTTATGCGTATATTCATATAGCTAGATAGATGTACATTTGCATATATTGTTTTTAAACATCAATCAGAACCGTTGTGCACGGAGGTGGGAGAACCCTTAAAACCACACAGCACTCATGGGGGAGTATGGAAAAAGTGGGAAAGGTGGCATTGCATTTGGTCCCATGAAGGGCCCACCTGCTCTCTGAAAGACCGTGATCTGCCCCAGCAGGAAGCATGCAGTCGCTGCAGCTGGAGCTGCCTCTGGGAGGTGTCACTGCCACCAGTCAGCCATGATGGGAACTCAGCTCACACTGGCAGCCAGCTCTGTCCGTGCCAACGTTCGGCAAATGAAGCCCCAAGTGGAAATCTGCCAATTTAAATGAAGTGGTGCTGTGTCTCCTGTTCCCTTTGAATCGCAGTGAAATAATCACCGTTTCACATCTTTTATTGCCTTGTTATTAATCTTATATGAGGTGCGGGTTGAGGGGATATAAGCAGACAATTCCCAAGGAGGGAAGCATTTTAGCAGGTAACCAAGAACCAGATAATCTTCCCACTGCTTTGGGTTGGAGGAGAGGGGCTGGGAAAACCACTTGTCCCTGACTTCAGGGTGATCCAGCAGATCGAAGTGGAAGCGTGATCCTTGCCATCTGGGTAATGCATGTGTGGACAGTTGGTGGTTAACTATACCTGCTCTTTGCAAAATAGCATTATATCACAGCTACCTAGTATCATCCATGATCAAAACCTGTTAGAATTTGTAACAGCTTGAAAGAACAGTGAGAAAACTTAATCGGGGCCTATTTTTGCTTCCCTTATCAACATGAATGACAAGGTAAAGTAAGGTCTTGTGACTCACTTACAAGCTTTAGCATGTATAAGTGATGTCTCAGGCAGGGCCTACCCAAAGGACAAGTATTGGCATTTTAAAGTAATTGAGGACATTTTGATATGCTATAACCATCGTTGTCCCCAATTCTATTCACAATGAACAGTTTATATTAACATGAATGAACCAATAAAACTACTGGGAGATTATTAGCTTTGAAGCATGAAATATAAACAGTGTTAGTTTCATGCGCATGCTAATTGCTTTCTACTGTCTCTGTACACAAAGAAGGCCTATAGGTTGGAGCAACTACTACTGAAGTAGCTGGTGAGATTACGTGTGTGAAAGTGTATTACAGACTGTAAGGTGTTAAGACTGTACAATGGTATACAAATGTGAGTGGTTATTTATAATAATAATAGAAACTACCCTGCAGTCCCCTTCCCTCCTAGATCTCTCCTTTCTGTGGTTGCATAGCCTTTACTTATAGAACAAACGCACACAGACAGGCATCTCTAGATTATGTGAGGGAAGCTTTTAAACCTATCCTTTTTCTCTCTCTGGCCCTCATTCATTCTGTAAGGTTCTCTCCTTCTCCTGATAGGTACATAGGATTCAATGACTTTTCCTCTGGCAACTCAGAAGTCCTCCTGTTCTCCAGGAGACCCTTCCAAATCTACCTTCTCCTTCCTTCTGTCCAATCTACTTTTTTTGTGATAGCTTTTCTCGATAGAACCCTTAATTTATTGTCTCTGCTAACCAGTGGGAAGACAAGATTATAGACACAATGAGGACATTATACTTTCTCTGCACATCTAATCTGTAGCAGAGTTAAATTTAGGGTCCTTTGCATGTAAGGTGGTGGAGGGGGACAGGACAACAGGTTTCTGTCTGATGTGAGACAGAAAACGATGGCCTTGACTTTCCTAGCATTGTTGGCTGTTTGGTTGTCAGACTCAGATGTCATTCTAGTCTCCTAGGTTTTTGAGCTGCTGATCTTGAGCATGTTATTTGATATCTCCAAACCTGTTTTCAAATTTATAAAATGGGGGTGATAAACAGCACCTGACTCTGAAGGTCACTCTGAAGGTTAAATGAGATAATTCTTGTAAGGTGCTTAGACATTCACACAAACTAAGTACTCAATAACACTAGCAATTATGATTCTTCTGTCATCACCTTGTCTTATGTATGAACATAAAGTCTGCCATTTTCTTGGACTTCTGAACCTGGGACCCCAAGAGTTCCCTAGGATAGGATTGATGTTTACGAGCAAGTTGGCTAGAGAAATTTGCTTGTTTCAACTTTTCCTGTTTGAGTAAAACTCAAATCACCTTTCATCAGTAATCAGGTGCCATGTAAAAAAATGATCACAATGATAACAGCTTCCATTCGTGGAAGATTTGATTCTATGTGGTTATCTCATTTAATTCATCAGTGCAATGAGATGAGGGACTCAGATAATCAAATTAGGTCCTTTGATGCTGAACTGAGTAACTTCTTCCTTCCAAGAGAAGAAATACTTGGGAATCAGAACCCATGGGACCTCAAGATCATGCTCTCAGGCATCAGAGAAACATATTACTGTCATCTTTCAACAAATTGTATGAGATTACTTGTGGAGAGCCCATTTCACATATTCTATATTTGTTTCCAAAATCTTTTCTAGAAAATTTCAAGAGAGCCTCTTTCCCAAATAAACCCAGCCCAAAGCTGCTTCTGAGCAAACCAACTGACAACCCAAGTAAGTGCAAGCCCTTGTCTAACCTGGTAGAGCATCCTGGGATATTTATAGTAAAGCTTGATTTGACTGTCTATGAGCTTTCTTTTTCCTTGAAAAGATTTAAGATGAATCCTAAGCATGAGTAAGTAAATAAAATTTAAAGAAAGATTGAAAAATAATGAGAAGCAAATCACACACCAAAAAAAAGAAAGAAAGAAAAGAAAAGAAAATCACTTTCAGAGGTACTTAAATTTGGCAAAGAGGTAGAATATCTCAGCTCATCCCAAAGATAGTGGCATCTTTTTTGCAAAAGAGGAGTATAATTCTGCCTGTTTGCCAAACCCTTTAGCAGAACTCTGAACCAGCATTTCTTCCAAGCCTCTACCCACTAGTTGGCAAGAACACTGTTAACTAAATGTCCAATCCAGTTTAAATTTAATCTGATCTGTTGTGTGTGCATGTGCATCCCTTCAGATAATCTTTGGACACTTTCGGAAAAATATTTAGTCCCTTAGATAGCCCTCCTCCTCCCCCTTCCCTGCTTCTCTACCTACAATAGATAGAGTGCAATTTTGTGTAAAAGAGTCTTACTTCTTTTTCAATCACTTTGGAGAAGAGACTCCTTGGCCTTGTTCAGTCCTTGATTATGTGCTAGCTGGTGTCTCCTTTCTCCAGAGTGCTGTTCCTGCCCCGCATGGGTACTGCGGGCCCCCAGACTGGCTGAATTAGTTTATAACATGGCTTTCTTGCTTGATGAAGGCACATAAGCTCTCCCTGGATGAAGTGGACTCTCCTTGACTCTAGCTCTCTGTAGACACTTGAGTGTCTGGTACAACTTTGGTCCAGCCCAGACTCTGTTTAGTTACCTTGTAGTCACAGCAGGCTGACTGGCAGGTCCACTGGTATCAGTTTGGTACCCATGGCCTGTGGGCACTGGCAGTAGATGGGCAAGCTAAACCTGAGAACTCTGTTCTGTCCAAACCTGAGGCCTATAAGTTGTCGTTGGTAAGTAGGACATCCTAAGAATTCTTCCTTGAGTTGTTAATGGTATCATCTCTGATCCAGTGAACCTGTCCCTATCCAAGCCCAAATTCTAAGGTTTTATGTCATTAGCTATTAGGCCTCCTGGCTTTGTTGTCTTCTAACTAAAAGAAAAACCAATAATATGAGTCTTTCAGGCATGACTATTGATATACTAAAGGTGGGTGAGAGTAAATGTATAAAGGCATTTAGCAAATTTTCTATTATGACAGTCTCCTGGTTTTCAGGGCTATTGCTCTGCTGCAAAATCCTAATTTGCATGGGAACAGTAAATACTATATCCATCTTTCTCTCTGTAGTCTTTCTGTAATATTTCCCAAACCCTTCCCCATCCATACATATAGATAGAAACCTTTGTCCAACCAAGACCAAGGTGAAGAACACAGGTAGGCAAAAAGAAAGCACATTAATAAATTTTAAATACTATCCCTTTTGCAGATGGAACCCCTACTCTCACCAATTCTACATGCTCCATATTTGTTTCTAAAATTATACCTGAATATTTTAAGAGAGCCTCTTTCCCAAGTAAACTCAGCCAGAGACTGAGCACCCATTGCACATTTCTGAAAAATCCTCTATGCCATGTATATCTGTTAACACATTTCTAGTCTTAGACCAAGCACCAAGATCATTTACCTCTTTTCCTGGATAGGGGTTGGTACTTTGTAAAAAGAGGAGGGGAATCTTATCATTGGTCTCGGTGCTATAAAAAAGAATCCAAAGGGAACACTTGGGTGGCTCAGTCGGTTAAGCTTCTGCCTTTAGCTCAAGTCATGATCCTAGGGTCCTGGGATTGAATCCTACAGCGGGCTTCTTACTCAGCGGGGAGCCTGTTTTTCCTTTTGTCTGCTGCTCCCCCTGCTTGTGCATGCGTGCGCTCTCTCTCTCTCTCTCTCTGACAAATAAATAAATAAATAAATAAACTCTTTAAAAAGGAAATAGAATCCAAAGAAGACAAATGTTCACTTGATAGTCACTAAACACAGGGAATTTTGGTGTGTGATTTGATCTAAATGAATTGTGAGGGTCAAACAAATAAAGGACAAAGAAGTCTCCCTACGCAGGAGGTGCTGCAGAGTGGATTTGCAAATTCTCTATGCAGGGTGAGCCAAAGGCTTTAAATATATGGGGCTCTGCCTTTAATCTGTGTCTACCTGGGTTATAACTGTTGATTAAGTAAACCGAGAAACATCAACAATACCAAGGAAAGCATGAGGATGCCTGCAGCTATGTTTAATCCATTAAAAAAAAAAAAGAACTGACTTGAAATATGGAACTCGTTTTCACCAGCAAAGCAAAGGGAAAGATGTTGAAGCTCAGAACCACAGACCCAGCTGGAGAGGGTGTCATAGTAGTGACTGCTCTTTGCAAAGCCTTGCTTGCTAACAGATAGGCTAGCCGGTGACAGGGGAGCTTTTGCTGGCTGTCAGATCATTTTCAGAAATAGCAATTCATGTCATGCTAATAGCACAGTTTATAATTAGGTATATTTATCCATGTCCCTGTGATATGTCTTCTGTGTTTTTGTGCTTCGTTTCTTCCAAGAACAAATAATCCAGATGAGTTATGAGTCTCCAGAGTGGCAAGTGGGAGTGTGTATGAGTGCTGAAAGCACTGTTATCAAATGGTCTAAATGCAATCTTCCTATTTCCAAATATGAGAGTAGATTTTGTTTATCTCATGGGAAGCAGTCTTTGGTGCTTACCAGAAAAGACTGGGAAGGAAAATGTGTTCTCTCTGCCACGAATTTACTGTGGTTGTGCTATATCTGTATCTTCCTGTATTAGGTCAAAGGAGTACAACTTCACTATTTATTGACTTCCAAGACTGCTTGGAAAGATGATAAATAAGTAAGAGTGATTAGTTAAGTAACATTTAGAAAGTATTTTGAAAGCTATAACAGCTGCTCCAAGTTGAAGAGCCTGAGAGTTGCTATCTGCTTTTCTCCTTTTTAAAATTTCAGCATATTTTGCAACTTAAGAAGGGAGACATTATCATCAGTTGGACTAATTCATTATGCATGGACTGCTAAGGCAATTGGAAGAAAATTGGGTGGCCTAGCATTTTACTTGGCTTTGCTCAATATGATTCTCCATGTCTATGAGACTTCTGGTAAGGTCCTCCTGCCAGAAAACTGATGCAAAAAGACCTCTCTTTGTACTTTTCTCCTTTTCCGGGGAAGCTAAGGAATCAGCCAACTGCTGCCTGGCTTTTTGCTCCCTGAGCAATAATGTTATCAATGCATGAATAATACACACCCTCCAAATTCCAACTCCTCTGCTGGGTCTCCTATGCTACCCTTGTAGCAAGTGTGGGCACCCTCTTACCAGACTGCCAGGCAAGAGAAGAAGAAATAATTATAAGCTGTTTATAAGATAGGTGTTTTTTGGAAGATAGAGATTGGAATCCACCTTTTGAAAACAAATATCTTTTGGTTGCTTACTTATATAGTAATACCTCGTTTAGTACTCAGAACTATCCTATAGGTGGGTATTTTTATATCTACAATTTCCAGATACGATTTAAAAAAAAAACAAAACTGAAGCGTGACAAGGTTAAGTTGCTGGGCCAAGTACCCCACAGCTAATATGAGGCTGCAGTGGGTTTCAAATTCTAGTCTGCTGTGGGTAGAGCCTGTGTCACCACATTGTCATACTGTTTCAGGGTCCTGGTTCTTGCTACCTGAACAAGCTGCCTCTTCTAATAGCAAGAGAAACATACTTGCGCCTAGCTGTTGTTTACTAATATGGAAGAGTAAAATGTCAGTCACTAATCCACTAATTTCACAAATCCAGAGTCCTTGTCATTTCTCCAGGTTATTGACAGTTTTTATCGTGTCCTGATAAAGGCAAAGGATCCTGGATGAGGTTGAGTGTTATTCTTTTGGATTGCATGTACATACACTCTATCTCTGTCTACCCATTTGTCTATCTGTCCCCTTATCTATTCACCTAATCTATGTAAAATAACAGTCATGAGAAAATACACTTTGATGGAACTTCAGCTCCATGGCTCACAAAATTAAATGATCAGGGCTACTATCAGTTATTAGTGTTCATTTTGTAGAATTAGGTCCTGTGCCATCACTTTTGTAAAGCTCAAGTTTTCTAAATTCAATTGGCCATCTGACTATATCAGAAACTCTGCTATTAAAGTCAAGCTTGGCTAAACACGTCTAATAGAAAGTCTGATAAAGCTGTGCACACTCATTAAACTCCAGTCTATGATAAACTCCTTCCTGTGTATGATAAGCTCTCTCATTTTTCATGGAATCCTGGAGCTGGAAAGACTGAAAATGTAAAACTTCAGCAGCTCAGGAAACTTATCTAAGACGACAGTGTCAACTGACTTCATTATATCTTTACCAGAGCTCTTCTCAACCCGTGTCTTAGTTCATCTGGGCTGCTATCACAAAATGCCAGAGACCAGGTGACTTATAAATGATGGAAATTTATTTCTTGGGGTGCCTGAGTGGCTCAGTTAAGCATTTGCCTTTGGTTCAGGTCATGATCCTGGAGTCCTGGGGTTGAGCCCCACATCAGGCTCCCTGCTCAATGGAGATCCTGCTTCTCCCTCTGCCTGCTGCTCCCCCGCCTGCATTCTCTCTCTCTCACTCTCACTCTATCTCAAATAAATAAATAAAATAAATAAAATAAAACTTAAAATTTGTTTCTCACAGTTTGGGAGCTGGGACACGAAGGCACTAGTAGATTTGGTCAATTCGGTTTTTGGTGAGAGCACGCTTCCAAGACCACTGTCTTTTCACTGTAACCTCACATGGCAGATGAGGCAAGGGGTCCTCTAGGGCTTTTTTTATAAGGACACTTGTCCCAGCATGAGGGTTCCACTCTCAAGATCTAATCACCTCCCCAAGACTCCTCTCCTAAAATCATCATCAAGAGGTAACAATTTCAACATATGCATTTTGGAGGGACGTAAATATTCAGTCTTATCCACTGTGGGCCAAAGACAGACTGCAGGAAAAAATTCACAGGAAAGGAAAGAACCAAGTCTGGAAACACATGGAGAAGAAAGAGTTCTTGGAAACTGAAAATATTTATGGGGTTTAAATTGAGATTTGAGAGAGTTTTGGTAAAGCCAATCTTTTGAAATAAAAGGGCAAACATTACAAATTTGGGCAAAATCCCATAGGGTGACAAATCTAAGCTATTCCTTTTATCCAGACTTAGAAAACCTATCAAAATTAGTGTTTCTCGTATTGTTAAGCAAAGTAAAGGCACCCTGAAGATTGTTGGCTGGAAATTTGAATCCATCTAGAAACCAGCTAATTTCAATAGTAGCCATGAAAGGAGGAGGAGGATTGAGGCAGATTCATTTAACCAGCTGGTGATTCAAGCAATATTTATTTGCCTTGTTATTAAGATACCTGCACATAAGGCTACCATCTACTAAGGGTTTGGTGACATTTGTAAATGAAAAAAGAACTCATTTCACAGGAAATTTCTTTTTAATTATGAAATTATCTTGGCTGAATGGTTATAATCACAGAAACGGTGGCTTCAACTGGTTGAGTAAGGGTCCAGAGACAGAGGTCATCAAACTCCTTAGTGAAATGGCCTGGCAGGTTAACTGTATTTTCCAGTTTCCAGAAAATATGGAAAACCATATTTTCCAGAATGTTGGCTAACATTCTGGAAAATAGAGCACTTTCAAACCACAGGTGCATTGGATTATTTTTAAGGCACGTAAAAATGAGATGTATTTCTGCACATCTCTTAAGTCACCATGAAAATTTTTTTTACAATTTTCCTTGCTTCCCTTTCATTGGTAGTAAAGCAAATTGAATGGTTAGTTACCATGTGTTCTTTACCCTAACATAGAAATTCCAAAGGAAAAACAGAGCCTATTTTTGGGCTTTATCCAGTAAGTATTTCAACTCTTTTTTAAATGGTCTTTCTTGTTTTATATAATGATGGTAATACAAATTCCTGCTCATTACATCTTTAATGTATGTTTATGGCTGTTGGGAAAATTAATAACACCAGCTAGTATTTAATGTTTATTTATTTCCTGAGAAGGGCTATTGATACTATGGATGACAATTCAACCATACATGCATAGAATAAATCATCAGGCTTCTTGAATTTCTTTTATATAAAGGGCTGTAATTCACATGGATACAAGGAAGTTTGAATTTTAAGATTCTCAGAGTTTTACTACATCCTTTCCTTTTCCTCATCTACAGTAAAAGGATGGAAGGATAGAAGATAGTACTTTTTTTTACTCTTTATTTTTACTTATTTATTTTTTCAGGTATAATTAACATATAATGTTATATTAGTTTCATGTGTGTAATATACTGATTCAACAATTCTATAAATTTAATTCCCTTTATCTTTTTCACCCATTCCTTTACCAGCTTCCTCTCTGGCAACCACCAGTTTGTTCTCTGTATTTAAGGGTCTGGTCTCTCTTTTTTGTCTCTTTTTTTGTTTGTTTGTTTGTTCATTTGTTTTGTTCCTCAAATTCCACATATGAGGGAATAATAGTGTTTGTTTTCCTCTGACTGACTTATTTCACTTAGCATTATACCCTCTATATCCATACATGTTTCATTCTTTTGTATGGCTGAGTAGTGTGTGTGTGTATGTGTGTGTGTGTGTGTGTGTGTACGTGTACTACCTCTTCTTTATTCATTCATCTACTGATAAACACTTGTATTATTTCCATATCTTAGTCATTTTAAATAATACTGCAATAAATATAGGTTGCATATATTTTCTTAAATTAGTGTTTTTATTTTCTTGGTGTAAATACCCAGCTGTGGAATTATTGGATCATACTCCTACTTTTAGTTTTTTGAGGAACCTCCATACTGTTTTCCACAGTGGCTGCACCAATTTGCCTTCCTACCAATAGTGTATAAGGGTATCTTTTTCTTCACATTCTAGCCAACGCTTGTTATTTCGTGTGTGTGTGTGTGTGTGTGTGTGTGTGTGTGTGTGTGGTTTTGTTTTGTTTTGAGGTTTTTTTTTAGCTATTGAATTATATCTCATTGTCATTTTAATTTGCATTTCCCCGATGATTAGTAATGTTGAGCATCTTTTCATGTGTCTGTTGACCATCTGTATGTATTCTTTGGAAAAGTATCTATTTAGGTCCTCTGCCCATTTTTCATTGGATTATTGTAGGGGGTAGGGGGGTTGATGAAGAGTTGCATAAGTTCTTCATACAGCTGGGATATTAACCCTTTACTGGACATAACGTTTAGAAATACCTTCTCAGTAGATTGCCTTTTGTGTTGTTGATGGTTTCCTTTGCTATGCAAAGGCTTTTTATTGTTGATGTAATCCAAGCAGTTTAATTTTGTTTTTGTTTCTCTTTTCAGAGGAGACATATTAGGAAAAATGTTTCTATGGCTGATGACAAAGAAATTACTTCCTGTTTCCTATTAGGAATTTTATGGTTTCAGGTCTCACATTTAGTTCTTTAATCCATTTTGAGTTTATTCTTGTGCATGATGTAAGAAAGTGGTTTAGTTTCATTCTTTTGCATGTAGATGTCCAGTTTTCCTAACACCATTTGTCTTTTTCCTATTTATATTCTTGCCTCCTTTGTCATATATTAATTGACCATCAAAGCGTGGGTTTATCTCTGGGATTTCTATTATGTTCCATTGATCTATGTGTCTGTTTTTGTGTCAGTGCCATACCATTTTGATTACTACAGCTTTGTAGTGTATCTTGAATCTGGGATTGTGATACTTTTAGCTTTGTTCTTCTTTTTTAAGATCATTTTGGCTATTGAAGGTCTTTTATGGCTCTGTACAAATTTTAGGATTATTTATTCTGGTTCTGTGAAAAATGTTGTTGGTATTTTGTTAGGGATTGCATTAAATGTGTAGATTGCTTTGGGTAATCTAGACATTTTAACAATATTGGTTCTTCTAATCCATGAGCTTGGAATGTCTTTGTATCTGTTCGTGCCATCTTCAATTTCTTTCATCATGTATTTTTTTTTATTTTCTCTGTTTTATTGGTTGACTCATTCATTATTTAGTAGCATTTTATTTAGCCCTCTTGTATTTATGTTCATTCTAGATTATTTTCTTGTGATTGAGTTCTAGTTTCGTACCATTGTGGTCAGAAAAGAAGCATGATATGATTTCAGTCTTTTTGAATTCATTGAGATTGTATTGTTGCCTAACATATGAGTTGTTCTGGAGAGTGTTACACGTGCACTTGAAAATAATGTGTATTCTTCTGTTTAGTGTTAGACTATTCCAAATAATATCTGTTATGTCCATCTAGTACAATGTGTCATTCAAAGCCACCATATCCTTGTTGAATTTCTGTATGGATAATCTATTCATTGATGTAAATTGGATGTGAAATTCCCTACTATTACCATATTACTGTAAATTTCTTCCTTTATGTCTTTTAAAAGTTGCTTTATGTATTTAGGTGTTCTCATGTTGGAAACATAAATATTCACAATTTTTATATCCTCTTATTAGATTGTTTCCTTTATCATTATGTATATCCTCCTTTTGTCTTTTATTGGTCTTTGTTTTAAAGTCTATTTCATCCAATGTAAATATTGCTATTCCAGCTTTCTTTTGCTTCCATTTGCATGATAAATGTTTTTCTGACCCTTCACTTTCAATCTGTATGTGTCCTTAGGTCTAAAGTTAGTTTCTTGTAGGCAGCATATAGATGGGTCTTGCATTTTTATCCACTCCATCATGCTATGTCTTTTCATTGAAACATTCAGTCCATTTACATTCAAAGTAATTGATAAGTATGTACTTGGTGATAGGTATGTACTTGCTTTATAGCTTTTTTTGTAGTTCTCTGTTCCTTTCTTCCCTTTCTCTCTTCCTTGTAGTTTGATGGTTTTGTTAGTGATATGCTTGGAGTCTCTTTATTTTTATGTATATCTGTTACAGGTTTTTGATTTGTGGTTACTACTAGGCTTATATATAATATCTTACACATATAGCAGACTATATTAAGTTGATGGTTGCTTAAGTTTGAACCCATTCTAAAAGCACTAAAGTTTTGGGGCACCTGGGTGGCTTAGTCAGTTAGGGATCCAACTTGGTTTTAGTTAAGGTCATGATCTCAGGGTCATGGGATTGAGTCCCACGTTGCTATCCATATTCAGCAAGGAGTCCGCTTAAAGATTCTCTCCCTCTGCCCCTCCCATCCCCCTCTCTCTCTCAAATAGAGAAAATCTTTTAAATTTTTTTTTTAGATAAAAGCACTAAAGTTTTACTCCCACCATTCACTCAAAGTATGGTGTCATACTTCACATCCTTTTAAAAAAAAAGATTATTTATTTATTTATTATTTTAAATTTATGTTTAAACTCTTGTATAATTAATATACAGTGTTATATTAATTTCAGGTGTACAATATTGTGATTCAACAATTCTATACATCACTCAGTGCTTATCACAATAAGTATATTCTTAATCTCCTTCACCTATTTCACCCATCCCCCCACCCACCTCCCCTCTGGTTTGTTCTCTATATTCTCCATATTTGAGTCTGTGTTTTTGTCTCTCACACTTTACACTGTTTTATTTTGTGAATCCCTTGATTGATTTTTAGATATAATTGATTTTACTGTTTTTATGTTCTAACCTTTATACTTGTTTTATAAGTGATTAATCTGCTAGTTTTATTATGTTTGTATTTACCTGTGAATTTTTTTTCCTTTCCTAATTTTCTTATTCCTGATTATGGCCTTTTATTTCCACTTAAATAATTTTCTTTAACATTTCTTACACGAAGAACTAGTTTAGTGATGATGAAATTTTTTTAAAATTTCTCTTTGTCCAAGAAGCTCTTTATCTGTCCTTCCATCCTGAATAATAGCCTTGCTGGATGGAGTATTCTTGGTTACAGGTTTGCTTTTGGTTTTATTTCTATTTATTCTATTTCTATTTTATTTCTATTTACTTTTTTTTCTTTTTGCCCCTTTGAATGTATCATGTCCCTTTCTTCAAACCCGCAAAGTTTCTGCTGAAAAATCAGCCAATAGCCTTACAGGTTTCCCTTGCATGTAACTGTTTTTGTTTTTCTTGCTGTTTTTAAAATTCTCTCTTTATCACTGCCTTTTGCCATTTTAATTATGTGCCTTGGTGTGGACCTCCTTGGTTTCATTTTGTTGAGGGCTTTTTGTGGCCTCCTGGATCTGGATATCTGTTTCTTTCCTCCAGATTAGGAAAAAGTTTCAGTTATTATTTCTTCAAATAAATTTTCTATTTATTCTTTCAAATAAATTTTTTGCTTATCTTCTGCTTCTGGTACTCCTTTTTTTTTTTTTTTAAAGATTTTATTTATTTATTTGAGAGAGAGAGAGAGAGAATGAGAGAGAGGAAGAGGTCAGATGGAGAAGCAGACTCCCGCTGAGGAGGGAGCCCGATGCGGGACTCGATCCAGGGACTCCAGGATCATGACCTGAGCCGAAGGCAGTTGCTTAACAACTGAGCCACCCAGGCGCCCCTGCTTCTGGTACTCCTATATTGCAAGTGTTATTATGCTTGCTGATGTTGCTGAGTTCCCTTAACATAGTCTCATTTTTTATTGTTCTTTGTATTTTTTTTTCAAGATTTTATTTATTTATTTGACAGAGAGAGAGAGATCACAAGTAGGCAGAGAGGCAGGCAGAGAGAGAAGGGGAAGCAGGCTCCCCGCTGAGCAGAGAGCCCAATGCGGGGCTCAATCCCAGGACCCTGAGATCATGACCTGAGCTGAAGGCAGAGGCTTTAACCCACTGAGCCACCCAGGCGCCCCTGTTCTTTGTATTTTTTGTTGTTCAGTTTGAGTGGTTTCCATTACTCTGTCTTCCAGCTCACTGACCCATTATTTTGCCTCCTCTAATCTGCTGTTGATTTCCTCTAGTGTATTTTTAAATTTCAGTTATTGAGTTCTTCATTTCTGATTGGTTCTTTTTTATATTTGATACCTCTTTGTTGAAGGTTTCACTGAGTTCCTCCACTTTTTTCTCAAGTTTAGTAATGATCTTTATAACCATTACTTTGAATTCTTTATTCAGCATATTGCTTATCTCTATTTTAATTTAGCTCTTTTGCTATGGTTTTGTCCTGTTCTTTTATTTAGAACATATTCCTCTCTTCCCTCATTTTGTCCAACTCTCTATGTTTGTTTCTGTGTATCAAGAAAGTCAGTTATGTCTCCTGACCTTGAAACTAGTTGACTAATGAAGAGTAGGTACTATGGTGTCCTGTAGAGCAGTATCCCCTGTTCACTAAAATGAGGAATTTCAGGGGTATCTCCTTTGTGCATTACATGTATCCTACTATTGTAGCTGAGCCTCATTTGCCTTCAGTCCAGTTGGCTGCAATGGTCCATTTTGTCTGTTGTGGGTCAGGTTTGGTCCTTGTGCTGTTAAGGGGCCAGTCTACAGCCATTGTGGGCCTTTTTTTGGAGGTTTGCTTGCACTGAACTGCTGCGTGCTCTTCCTGCATTGTCCTCTGAGAGGCTTTCGTTGGTGTATGGGGCCAGTAGTCACACCAGATGCCTGTCCCAGTCATTCTGCTGGGGTTGCAGACACACTGATCAGGAGGGCACATTGTCTGCACTCTCTGCACTACCAGATATAAGGTTTAGCTACTGGGACTGCTAGCGTACTAGTGTGTGTGGTATCTTCCCCTGTTACCAGGGCAGGAATGACTTTGAAGTGGTGCTAGTGTCTGCTGGGGCTGCTTGCAGGATGAGATGTGGTAGGAGCCACTCTGAAGAGACTTCTGCCAAGTAGGGAAGATTGGATGAGAAGTATCTGCAGAAGAATATAGGGGTAGCGTATGTTGTGTTAGCAGGGTATGTTTAACAGCATTCCCACTGGTTCCAACAAGTGTCTGGAGCTCTAGGTTTGGGGATTGGAGAAATGGCACCCACCAGCTCTTTTGTTTTTGGAGAAGTCTCCTAAAAATCCATCCCCCTTCGACACATGTAGAAGATAATACTTTAAGAAAGTACACTTTTACACAGAATCTTTGCCTTTCACTTCATCAAAGTACAACTTATGTAAACAAATAAATATAAGTGAGACAAGGTATTTTAATAAGATTCAAGTCTAGTAAATAACTCATTAGCATTAGTATATGCTTATGAGTCATACTTGAAAAGTAAATCAGTTTCTACCTAGAAATGTCAGTCAAGAACACCAGTGTAAATTTGAAGTGCTAAGATGCTAATTAACTGAAAGCCAGGTATCAGAGGGAGTTAACTGAATTTGTAATTTAGTATCTATGTGCTGCATGCTTAGCAGGCAAAATAATTATTTTTATTTGCCTGAGATCACTAGCAGAAAATGATTGGTACATGGTAAAGCAATAAACACATGTAAAATATCTTTAATGGTTAATATTGTCAATCTTTTAATTTTTTCGCTCATTTTACATTTTACCCATCGGTCTAGCAATTTAGTTTTTCAGACCAATAATTCTGTTTGCCCGAGGAGTAGTATCGCTAATTCCTTGTGGGAAGGAAAAAAAAACAAAAACAAAAATCACAGACCCTATAGTAACCATTACAATTAAAGGAGACAGCTTAACCAAAACAGAAGAAAATACCGTCTTACTTCAAACTGCTATAACAAAATACCATATTCTGGGTGACTTCAACAACAAACATTTCCTTTTCATAGTTCTGGATGCTGGGAAATCCAAGATCAAGGTGCTGGGAGAGTCTTGTGTCTGGTGAAAACCCATTTCCTGGTTTACAGATAGCCACCTTCATATGGTCTTTCCTTGGCGTGTACACTCAGAGAGAGAAAGAAAGCTCTCTGGTCTCCAAGATCACTAATCCCACCATGAGGGCTTTGCCCTCATGACCTCATCTAAGCCTAATTACCTCCCAAAGGCCTCTCCTCCAAATACCATTACACTGGGGATTGGAGCTTCAACATATGAATATTGAGGGGACACAAACATTAGTCCTTAGCAAACACAGACTCTGTGATGTTGGGAACATATAAGATCCTGGAAAAAAAATAGTCTCACTCCCAAATATCACCTTGAGGTCTAACCATTTCAAAAGTTTGCTTCAAAGCCTACTCTTCCTCCTGATAGGGTGTTAGCTAATGACTTGTTCCAGGGTATTAAGAACAGCTAACACTTACCTTGAGTCAGGAACTGTTATAATCCCTTTACATATGATAGCTAACTTAATTTATATTTAGCACTAAGAGTATACTATGCATTAGGTATTATTATTATCTTCACATTCAGTACATGACTGGCAGAGTTGGGATTTACATCCAGGCAGTCTGGTGGCAATAGTGTTTTAACGACTATTTTGGTCTTTGAAATCTTCCCTTTCCTCACCTGTTACCAGATCCTGTCCTTTTATTTCTTCTTCTGTATTCCCACTGATCTGAGTAACTCACTTGGGCCATTATGTAAGCTTCCTGCCCAGTGAGAGACTAAATATACAAACAGAAAATGGCCAAACCACATGTAAAGACAGAACTCTGACTCACAGTCTGCAACAGTTAGTTCAGAAAAGCAACCCATGATCTTCAGTAATCAGCCCAAGTCTGCAAGTAAGACTTATAGAAAGTAAAAACATTATCTATAGAAGCAGTCCAGAAAGCCTAACAATAACTTCTGTAACAATTGGCCCAAAATAGCCAAGACTTGATTAATAACTGAGAGTTTCCCTAATTTTTGTCCCATTTCCAACTTAGAACCAACCAGTGAAAGCCAATATGCATCCTCTACCCAGTCACACAGGATGCCCCACTTTCAGTTAGCCCACCTACATCTTCTCTGTGCCAGTCACCTCCAATAAGGGCATACCTGAAGCCTTCCCTTTTTTTTTTTCACTATAAATCTTTCCCACTCTGCTGCCTGCCTTTGCATCTGCAAACAGTGATGGCTGACACTCTTGCTAGAGCAAGCTCTGAATAAATAGCCATTGCTTGTTCTCTTTTGGTTGGTCTTTGCTTATTTCACACTGATCTGTGTGCCTCCATACTTACCCTCTGGAGCATAGAGGTAGTCTAGCATAGTATTGCAGGAAGAGAAAGAAGCACAGCAATCACAGGGATGATTGAATCTGTGCTGCACTCTGTAGGTAAACAGGATTTAAAAAGCTGGATAGGAGGCTGGGATGACCACACACACAGACAGAATGGTGTGTGCACAGGCTAAAGAAGCTTCTGTGTGCCCTTAGTCCTCCAAACCCCTTCTTACTGGGAAAGAAATCTGGGCTAAGTGTGTAGATATAATCTACTGTACACATTTCCAACTGGCTTCTTGGTTATAGATTGTTGTGACATAATGCATTGTCACAGCCAAGAAACATCGGTAATTGAAGGGTTTTAATACCTACAATTAAATTTGATATCATTAACATCTCATAGATTCCTCTAGTACAGATAAAAGAACCCATACTTATACCAAAAGAGAGCAATACTTAGCTCCTGAGGAAAGATTACAGAACCAATATAATAAGTAACCATCCTAAAATGAGAAAGATTTTGCTGTAGATCTTGTTGGCCTGTCTATTTTCTACAGGTCCCAACAGCTGAGAAACAACAATATACAGAATGCAGAACCACTTGGAATTACACTGGGTGAGCCATGAGCAGTTTAAATTGATTGGACTTTGTAAATGCATGTAGATCAATAGCAGATCACTTCATTGCAATTACTTCCACAGTTGCTTTTAAGATTTGAACTACCTGTCAGTACGAACTTCCAAGCAACACCTTTGCATCCTCAAAAATTACAACCTGCCCACAGGTGATTTCTAAAGGAGTAAGAAATATATTTATCTTTTCTCTGTTAATTGTCAAGAAAACTTGAATTGGGATAGTAAAGTTCCCACTTGATGGAAGTGAAGACATTGCTAAACAAGTACTGTCAGTCTAGAGTGACGTTTACAAGGCCATAGTCCCTTCCTGAAGGGAGACCACTTAGCACAAGAGTCTTATGTTCATGTACATGTCACAACTCCATCCCACTGCATGGCACAGTGTAAATGTTCAGGGAATATTTACTGAATCAAGGGATGGAGGTTCCTAAGAGCAGAGCCAGGTTATGGTCCTGAACCAACTGTACTTCCTTACTCATGCTCTGGATGATCCTTTAACCTCCTTTTTCTACACCCTGTGTACATTCTTGGAGAGTGGCAGTTTCCCTCCTTTCAAGCCATTTGATTTCTATACTAGTTCACAGCCCCCAGGAATACTAATGACAGTTAACATGGAAGGGCTTATTAGTTTCAGACACTGAACTAATCCCCTTCTAGGCATTTGCTGGTATAATCATCACAAAAACTCTATCGGTAGGTGCTGTTACTATACTGATTTTACAGATGAGGAAACCAAAGTTTAGCTTGGTGGCTACCTCATCCATGGCCCCACAACCTTGATGGCAGAGTGGGGATTCAGGCCCAGTAGGCCTCAGGAAGCCTGAACTCTTAAGGGTGATGACCTATTGCTTTATTTCTTGCCTGGACCTCTGCCAGAACTTGCATATTTGTTTCTCTATTTCTTTAATAGTCTTTCCTATTCAACCCATTCCCTACCGCACCTCCAGAAAAATTACTTCTAAACTATATCTAATCATAAACCTTGCTTAACACTTCTCAGTAGCTCTCTGATGTCTTGGAACAAATTTCAAATTCCTTTGTGTGGCCTTCAGAATACAGCCTGACCTAGTCATCTCCCTATTTTTCTAACCTCATCTCTGACTTCTGCAGATCTCCATCCACCACCATAATTTGCCTGGAGTTATCTTATTTTTTATTTCAGACATGCCTTCCTAGCAGATGCTTTCCTTATTCTGCTACCCAGCCCAGACTGGAGTAAATGCCCATATCCCTGTACTGCCCTCTACAAATCTACATCATCATGCTTCCTGTACACTATTAAAAAATATTTGTGTGTCTGTACTTCCCACCCAACCTGTGATAGATTAGGTTGTTCCCAGTTCTTCACTACTTTCCTGTAATAAAATCATTTACCTGACTCTGCTGTGTAGCTTTTAGTGCCTCCCATAGAAGCGGAGTCTACAGCCCTGCCTCGTTGATTTGGGGCTTAGCTATGTGACTTGCTTTTGTCAGTGGATTCTGCTCATTGGGGGGATTTCCCCTTGCCACCATGTTCCAAGGTAACCCCCAAGTGGGAGTTCTACACCTATGCTTGACTGTTGTCTTGATCCCTCCCACCAAGTAAACACATTATTAAATTAATTTAAAAAGTAGTCTATTAGACTGAAGTAGCTCTAATGTTCTGGTGGCCTGTATAAGCAAACCGAAACCTAAGCCCGTAAATCACTTAAAGTTAAAACACTGAAACTTGGGGCATCTGGATGGCTCAGTCAGTTATGCATCTAATTGTTTCATAACTGAAACGGGTCCTGATTTCAGGGTCATGAGATCGAACCCTGCCTCCGGCTCCTCACTGGGTATGGAGCCTGCTTTAGCTTTAAGACTCTCCCTCTTCTTCTGCCTCTTCTCATACCGCACTGCACATCCCCCCCCCCCCCACCATCCTACACAATTACACACACTCTCTGTCTAAAGAAAAAAAGAAAAAAAACCCTGAAACCTAAGGAAAAGTAATTACAAACAGGAACTAGGCTTTAAGCTAATGCCAATCACACAATTTCCTTTCATTATTTCTGCATCTTCTCTGTATAATCTTTCCCCTATCTCCCACTGGTAGAGTGCTGGTGACTTTCAGTTTGGCTCTGCCTAATTTAGGTCGATTTTGGTCAAATAAACTTAAAAACTTTTTAAATCCCTCATTTTATTTTTTAACACTGTCCATGAACCAAAGTCAGTTTTTTGTCCTTTCTTGATGGTGGTTTTAAGGGAGTTCCTATGTGACCAGGGGTATGAGCTCAGGGAAAAGTTGAGTTTCAGTGCACTTACGAAAAGGGCTGTAGTTAACCAGTCAAGGATTCTGGCACTAGGATGGTCCTTCAGAGTCTTCAACCTGAGGTGAGGGGTCCTGAAGGCTTCCATCCTTGTATTCAGGCTGCCCATGGGGCATGACTTTAGGCAAGGGAGCTTTTTCACCTATGGGCAATTTATAGAGAGGCTGACAGCTGTAGTCATCAGCAACTCCATAGGCTGGAGGAGTAAGTCCTTCAGTACCAAAGGACATCTGGGCAGTGCAGAACAGTAACTAGTACACCAATGATTTTCAGTGTGGTCCCCAGACCAACAGCATCAGCATTACCTGGTAACTTGAAAGAAATGCTAATTCTATCTCAACCTAGTGAGTCAGATACTCCAGGGGTGAGAAGAATAGTGGTTAACAAACTGGCAGGAACCCTAGGGTATTAGAAGGATTGCGCACACCAATAATGGTAGTGTGCTTAGTTGGAGCACATGGAAGATTTGCTGACTGATTTTTTGTGTGTGTTTCAAGTTTTTATTTAAATTATAGTTAGTTAGCATACAGTGTAATGTTGGTATCAGAGTAGAATTTGGTGATTCATCACTTACATAACACCCAGTGCTCATCACAACAAATGCCCTCCTTAATATCCATCACCCATTTAGAGTATCCCCCATCCACCTCCCTTCCAGCAACCCTGTTTGTTTTCTATAGTTAAGAGTCTGTTTCTTGCTTTGCCTCTCTCTTTTTTTTATATTCATCTGTTTTGTTTCTTAAATTCAACATATGAGCAAAATCATATGCTATCTCTTTCTCTGAGTGAGTTATTTTGCTTAGCATAATGCTCTCTAGCTCAATATACATCATTGCTAATGGCAAGATTTCATTCTTTTTTATGGCTGATTAATATTCCATTGTGTTTATATACCACATCTTCTTTTTCCATCCATCAGTTGATGGACATTTGGGCCCTTTCCATAATTTGGCTGTTGTTGATAATGCTGTTATAAACATCAGGGTGCATGTACCCCTTCAAATCAGTATTTTTGTATCCTTTGGGTAAATACCTAGTAGCACAATTGCTGGATAGTAAGGTAGTTCTATTTTTACCTTTCTGGGGAACCTCCCTACTGTTTTTCCAGAGTGGCTATACCTGTTTGTATCCCCACCCAAAAGTGTAAGAGGGTTCCCCTTTTTTTTTAAAAAACAAGATTTTATTTATTTTATTTTAACAGAGAGGGAACACAAGCAGGCAGAGAGGCAGGCAGAGGCAGAGAGAGGAGCAGGATCCCTGCTGAGCAAGGAGCCCGATGCGGGACTCGATCCCAGGACATTGGGACCATGACCTGAGCCAAAGGCAGCTGCTCAACCAACTGAACCACCCAGGTGTCCTGAGGGTTCCCCTTTCTCTACTTCCTCACCAACAGGTGTTTTCTGTGTTGTTAATTTTAGCCATTCTGACTAGTGTGAGGTGATATTTCATTGTGGTTTTGATTTGTATTTCCCTGGTGATAAGTGATATTAAGCATCTTTTCATGTGTCTGTTAGCCATTTATATGTCTTCTTTGGAAAAATGTCTATTCATGTCTTCTGCCCATTTTTTTTACTGGATTATTTGTTTTTAAAAGTCTGTTCAGTTTTATAAGTTCTTTATATATTTTGGATATTAACCCGTTTTAAGGTATGTCATTTGCAAATATCTTCTCCCATCCCATGGGTTGCCTTTTAGTTTTGTTGATGGTTTCTTTCACTGTACAAAAGCTTTTTATTTTATTAAAGTCCCAATGGTTTAGTTTTGCTTTTGTTGCCCTTGCCTGAGATGACATAAATAGTAAAAAGTTCTATGGCCAAGGTCAAAGAAGTTACTGCCTGTGTTCTCCTTTAGGATTTTGATGGTTTCCTGTCTCACTTTTAGGTCTTTCATCCATTTTGAATTTATTTTTGTGTATGGTGTAAGAAAGTGGTCCAGTTATATTATTTTCCATGTTGCTGCCCAGTTTTCCCAACACTATTTGTTAAAGAGGCTGTCTTTTTCCCATCGGATATTCTTTCCTGCTTTGTTGAAGATTACTTGACCATATACTTTCAGGTCCATTTCTGGGTTTTCTATTCTGTTCCATTGATCTGTGTGTATGTTTTTGTGCCAGTATCATACTCTCTTGATCACTACAGCTTTGTTATATAACTTGAAGTCCAGAATTGTGATGCCTCCAGCTTTGGTTTTTGTTTTCAAAGTTGCTTTGGCTATTTGGGGTCTTTGTGTTTCCATACAAATTCTAGGATTGTTTGTTCTAACTCTGTGAAAAATGCTGGTAGTATTTTGATAAGGATTGCATTAAATGTATAGATTGATTGGATAGTATAAATACTTTAACAATATTTGTTCTTCTAATCCATGAACACGGAACGTTTTTCCATTTCTTTGTGTCATCTTCAATTTTTTTCATCAATATTCTTTAGTTTTCAGAGTACAGATCTTTTATGGTTTTGGTTAGGTTTATTCCTAGGTATTTTATGGGTCTTGGTGCTATTGTGAATGGGATTTATTCCTTGATTGCTCTTTCTGTTGCTTCATTATTGGTATGTAGAAATGCAATAGATTTCTGTACATCGATTTTGTATTTTGAGACCTTACTGTGTTATGCCCAGATTTTGAGATCCCCAAATACCACCAGGGAGCCGAGTCCGATGCAAAAGCAAAAGAGCCCTTTATTCAAGCTAGCTTGAGCTCTCCCTCACACTCACCGACACAGCGGCGTGGTGTAGAGAAAGAGAGCGAGTTTCAAAAAGCACAACAGTTTTAGAGGGGTCAGTGGCCAATGAAATTGTAACACA
>CM052810.1:58646027-58680405 GCA_028533885.1 Nasua narica
CAGACAAAGGTCTGCTATCTAAGATCTATAAAGAACTCCTCAAACTCAACACTCACAAAACAGATAATCACATCAAAAAATGGGCAGAAGACATGAACAGACCCTTCTCCAAAGAAGACATACAAATGGCTAACAGAAACATGAAAAAATGTTCATCATCTTTAGCCATCAGAGAGATTCAAATCAAAACCATACTGAGATACCACCTTACACTAGTTAGAATGGCCCAAATCAACAAGACAGTAAACAACAAATGCTGGAGAGGATGTGCAGAAAAGGGAACCCTCCTCCACTGTTAGTGGGAATGCAAGTTGGTGCAGCCACTTTGGAAGCCAGTGTGGAGATTCCTCAAGAAATTAAAAATAGAGCTACCCTATGACCCTGCAATTGCACTACTCGGTATTTACCCCAAAGAAGCAGATGCAGTACAAAGAAGGGCCACGTGTACCCCAATGTTCATAGCAGCAATGGCCACAATCACCAAACTGTGGAAGGAACCAAAATGCCCTTCAACAGATGAATGGATAAGGAAGATGTGGTATATCTATACAATGGAATATTATGCGTCCATCAGAAAGGATGAATATCCAATTTTTGTATCAACATGGATGGAACTAGAAGAGATTATGCGGAGTGAAATGAGTCAAGCGGAGAGGGTTAATTACCTTATGGTCTCACTTACATGTGGATCATAAGGAAAATCATGGAGGGCATTGTGAGAAGGAAGGGAAGGGTGAATGGGGGGAAATCGGAGGGGGTGACGAACCATGAGAGACTGTGGACTCTGAGCAACAAACTGAGGGGTTGGGCGAGCCTGGTGGTGGGTATTGAGAAGGGCACGTATTGCATGGAGCACTGGGTGTGGTGCATGAACAATCAATCTTGTAACACTGAAAAAATAAAATAAACATATTTGGGAAAAAAAATAAATTTCAAATAAATTGGCAACCAGTTTTTTACCTGCTGTTTACAAGACTCCCAGTCTCATCATACTCTCAGTTGGTGTGTCTAATCTTTTTAACTTTGGCTGTTCTAATAGATATGTACTGGTATCTCATTGGGGCTTTAATTTTGCATTTAACCTAGTGAACAATTGTGTTAAGCACCTTTTCATGTGTTTATGTGCCATTTGTGTATCTTTGGTGAAGTGTCTGTTTGGATCTTTACCCCATTATTTCTGGGTTGTTATTGTTAAGTTTTGAGAGTTCTTTATTCTTGATACAAGTACTTTATCAGATATGCTTTTCAACAATTTATCCTAGTTGCATGTCTTTTCATTTTTAATGCATCTTTTGAAGAACAGAAGTTTTTAATTTGCAAAAAGGCCCATTAAAAATATTTTTAATGGATTATGTTTTTATTGTTCTAAGAAATCTTTGCCTCACTTAAAGTTGCAAAGATTTTCTCCTATGCATTTTCTAGAAATTTTCAAGTTTTAGATTTTACATTTAACTCTATAACCCATTTTGTGTTAATTTTTGTATATGGTGCAAGATACAGATCCAAGTTCTTTCTTTTTTTTTAATTTGGATATCCAATTTTACCATTTCTTGAAAGACTATTCATTCTCTACTGCATTGCTTTTGAAACTTTATAAAAAGTCAGCTTTATATATATGTGTGGATTTATATCTGGATTCTATTCTGCTTCATTGATCTATTTGCCTATTATGCCAAAACCATCCTGTTCTAATTACTATAGCTTTATAATAATTCTTGATATCTTGTACTGTTAGCTCTCTAACTTTGCTCTTCTTTTTCTTTTTAAAATATTTTATCTATTTATGTGACAGAGGGAAACACAGCGGGAGAGGGAACACAAGCAGGGGAAGTGGACAGGGAGAAGCAAGCTTTCTGTTGAGCAGGGAGCCCCATGGGGCCTCGATCCCAGAACCCTGGGATCATGACCTGAGACAAGGCTGACACTTACTGACTAAGAGACCCAGGTGACCCGCTCTTCTTTTTCAACATTGTTGAAAAAAAAATTACATTTCCACATGAGTTTTTAGAAAGTATGTCAATTTCTATTTTTAGAAAGTCTCCTGAGAATTTTACTGTAATTGTGTTGACTCATTATATCAATCAACTCAATATATCAATATATATATATTTAAGAATTTACATCTTAAAATTTAGCATCCTGATACACAGATACAGTATCATTCCATTTATTTGGGTTTTCTTTATTTTCTCCTAGCAATACTTTGTGGTTCTCCGTGTCATTCATATCTTTTGTCAGATTTATCTTTAATATTTTTTGATGCAATTGTATACAGCCTTGTTTTTTAATTTCAATTTTGAATTATTCATTGCTAGACTAGAAATATATTTAGTTTTTTAAATTAATCCTATATTCTGAAATAGTCTTTAGACATTCCATTAGGTTTTCTACATATGCATGTTTCTGCAAATCAAGATAGTTTAATTCTTCCTTTCCAATCCTGATGCCTTTTCTTTCTTTTTCTTGTGTTATTGCAATGACTAGAACCTTCCCAGGTCAATGTAGAAGTAATGAGTAGAATTCTTGTCTTGTTCCTAATCTTAAGGGGGACAGTGCTTAGTTTTTCTCCATTAAATATGGATACTAGTTGTAAATTTTTCACAGATGTCACTTATACTAAGAAAATTCCTTTATATTCTTAGTTTCCTAAGAGTTTTATCAGGAATGGATGTTGGATTTTTTCAAATGGTTTATATGCATGTACCGAGATCATCACGTGTTTTCTTTTTAGTTTATTTATTTCTTCTTATTATTTTTTAAAGGTGGGGGTGAGGAGCAGAGAAATAGAGGGAGAGGGAGAGATAATCTTAAGTAGGCTTCATGCTCAGTGCAGAGTCCAAAGCAAGGCTTGATCTCACAACCCTGAGATCATAACCAAAATCAGGAGTCAGACACTTAACCAACTGAGCCACTCAGGCACCCCTAGTTTATTCATATATGAATTACATTGATTTTAAATGTTAAAATAAACCTCATATGGTCATCGTGTATGTTTAATACATTTTACTTGTTAAATTTTGTTTAGAATTTTTCTATCTGTGTTCATGAGGGTTTCTTTCTTTCTTTTTGTTTTCCTGGTTTCTCTCTCTCTCTCTCTTTCTTTTTAAAATAATGTGTTTGCCTGGTTTTAGTATCAGTGTAATGCTGGCCTCATAGAATGAATTGGGAAGTATGTCATTCTTAAATTTGAAAAATAAAATTGTGTAGCATTGGTGCTATTTCTTCCTTAAATGTTTGGTAGAATTTACCAGTGAAGCTATCAAGGCCTGAAGTTTTCTTTGTGGGGAGGTTTTAACTTATAAATTGAATTTCTTCAATAGATATTGAGCTTTCATGTTGTTTATTCTTGAATAAACTTTGAAGGTTTGTGTCTTTTGAGGAATTTGTCCATTTTATCTAAGTTGTCAAAGTGATTGGCAAATTTGTACAAAATACTCTTCTAGTTGAGTCACTATATTGTACACCTGAAACTAATATAGTATTGCATGTTCATTGGATATAAAATAAAATAAAATTCTTAAAAAAATTTAAAACCAAATATTCTTCTATTAACCTTTTAATATCTGTAGAATCTGTAGCGATGTCAGCATTCTTATTCCTTTATTAGTAACGTGTGTCTTCTTTTTTCATGATCAATTTGGCTAAGCATTCATCAATTTTATTGATCTTCTAGAAGAATCTTTTGGTTTTGTTATTTTTTCTTGTTTTGTTGCTCTTATCTCCAATTGTAACTGTAAATTTCTTCAGTTTTCCTTCCAGTTCTATCAGTTCATGTATTTTGGAGTTCTGTTGTTAGGTACATAGACATTTAGGATTCTCATGTCATCTTAATAAATTGACCATTTGTTTTTTATGAAGAGACCATCGTTATATCTGATAATGTTCTTTATTCTAAAATCTACTGTATTTGATATTAATGTAGCCACTCTAGGTTTCATTTGATTAGTATAAAATAATATATCTTTTCACATTCTTTTACTTTTAGCCTATCTATGTTTATATATTTAAAGTGTTTTTCTTGTACACAGCATATAGTGAGGTCTTGGTTTTTTATTTTGGTAATCTTAATAGCTTAGTTGGGATGTTCACACCATTTCCATTTAATGTAATTATAGGTTTGATTAGGAGTACATCTATTATTTTCCTATTTATTTTCTATTTGTCTTATCTGCTCTGTTTCCTTTCTCTTTTTCTTTCTCCTTTTGGATTAATTGTATATATTTTTATTATTTCATTTTCTTTCTATTGTTGTCTAAATAGTGGTTTCTCTTTGCTTTGTATTTTTAGATGTTCCCTTGTAATCTACAGTATACGTAGTTTACTTGTAACATTCTAGCCTCAAGTAAGATTATATGATTTGTCACAATGGTAAAAAAGACTTACAAAATATATGCTTCTTCCCTTTACTCCCATACTTCGTACTATTATTGGCATACATTTTCAAATTATATATATTAACCCTGCACTGCCTCCTTATTATTTTTATTAAAAAGCCAATTATCTTTAAGGATATTTAAATAATAAGAAAAAAATATATTTACCCCTGTAATTACCATTTATAGTGTTCTTCATTCCTTTGTGTACATTTATATTTCAATCTAGTATCATTTTCCTTCTGAATAATTTGCCTTAACATTTCTTTCCTTTCACTTCTAACTCCACCTGTGGGTGGGCCAAGGATGAATTCATTCAACTTTTGTATGTTGAAAAGACTTTATTTTCCCTTCACTATTTGGAAGGTATTATTGCTGGGTATAAAACTCTATGTTGGCCAGTTTTTTTCTTTTAGCTCTTTAAAGATGTTACTTTGCTGTCTTCTCACTTGAATTTTCCAGTGTCTTAAAAATCATTGTTGCATACATTTTGTCCATTTTATGCTTCAAATGGGACAATAAATCAACTTTCCTGTTATTCCATGTCGGCCAGAAACATGTCTGGAAGTAGACTTTTAATTTAATTTAATTCAATTTATTTAAACTTAAATAGTCACATGTGGTGAGTGGGTCCCATTTGAACAAGATAGCCTAGGAAATGAGGAGAAGTGAACTTCTTAAGGTGAAACAAGCTCGTGGTTTGGTTTCATGAGACATACCAAGTGATGATACATTGGACAGTGACCTCCGTGGAAGCATTCAAGAAGTATTTCCAATTGACTGACAGGTCAGTGCAATGTTGCCATGATTTTATGTTTATGAAATGGAAGTTCATCTTTTCCCACATGTTAAGGTGTTAAGAATTGATGCTAGAAAATGAGACACTGAGCATTTCTGCACTCATAAAGATTACTAGCCCCAGACAACTTAAAACTGAGAGAGAGAGAGAGAGAAGCTTTTGTTTTATTTCTAAAATCAATTAGTCTCTAGCCAGGGATAAAAGTAGCACTTGACTGCTTAATTAATTTCAATTAAGACAGTTCAGGTTGTTTGTAATTCATACTGTTGAGTCTCAGTCTATTGTCTAGTATTAAAAGGATACATGTGCTTTGATGTGGTAGCTTCTCTGAGTCATACATTTGACAATAGATTTTTATTACAATTGAGTATACTGGAAGGAATAATTCTATTTTTTGATGCCTTCATCAAAATAGAAGACATGTTAGACACCAATTCATTCATCCAATTTATTAATGAATTTATTAATTCTTTACTACGTTCCAGACATTGGAGATAATGAACAAATCAGATGAAAATTCCTCACTTCATAGAGATAATATTCTAATTATAGGAAATGGCCAATAAACAAATAAATAAAATATATACAATGTGGGATTATAATAAGTGAGTAAGTGCGATGAAGTAGAATAAAGCAGAAGGGGAAGTAAAGATGGCTGCAAATTCTAATAGTGTGGTCTAGAAAGGCCCATTGAGGAGGTGATATTTGAATAGAGGACTTACGGGGATGAAGGAGTGAGTCATTCAGGTATTTGGGGAAGAATATCTCAGGTAGAAAGAATAGCAAGAGTAAAGATTCTCAAGCAGGAATGTACATGACATGTATATGTGCAAGCCACAACAAGGGAGCATTTCAGACAGAGAGGCACACTTTTTATTTTCCAAATGTATAACAAGAGATTCTGATGATAACCTCATCATTCATCCTCTTACTATTATCATATATGCATGTACAAAGTCTTTAACTTATGTATAACTTTAGGTATTTATGGATTTATTTTTTATACTGTGTTATTCTGCAAATGTCTATGTAATTTGTAGCTAGACATTTGGTCTTCTGTTTCTTTTTCCTTGAACACGACTATTAGAGAAATTTCCTAAAACATTGTTTTAATCATGTTTCTCTCTTTCTCAGGAACCTAAAACTTATTCTTGAATCAAATCCAAAATTTTAATTTTGTTGATCAAAATCCTATGTCAGGTGGTACCATTCATCTTCACATAGCCAGTCTACCTCTGTATTGCCTTTCTATAAATCATATTTATTCCCAACCACTCATAAGATCATGCTGGTCCCCTTGCCTTGAGATCCTCCATTTCTCTTTGCCAATTCATTTTACACATATCCTTGCAATAAAAGCTAAAATATACCTCACTTATTTATTCAACAAAGCATTTATTGATTATCTTTCACTCACCAGGTATAATGAAACTTCATGTGATTAACATCAGCCCTAAATTATTGTTGTTGGTTTTTTTTTCGTGGACTCCTACAGTAGTCTAAGCTACACAAAAGCATACTGTATTTCATGAAATACAATTCCTTGTTAAGTTTCTATTTTCAATAAATCTGTTCTCCACAGGTAAGTTGTAAATTCCTCAAGGGAAGTAGCTTTATTACTTTGCATTTTCCATAGTGCATGGTATAATAGAACAAATAGAAATATTTGTTCACAGACTGATTTAATTCCAAAAGGTTTTTAGAAGCTGCCACAGCAATCCTCTGAAGGTCTTCTTTTTAAATTATATTTAATTACTCTTCTATTTTACTAATTAAGTAAAAATCACAACTTGTGCAAAACTTTGATAAATGGACAATATTTCATTGGCCAGACAGATCATCCAAGTCTTTTATAACAGTGAATGAAAGATGTATCCACTTTCTCTTTTCAGTTGATGCTATTTTGATCTGTACAGAAAATACAGGACATCAACTGCTTTAACAGTGATAAATGTGGGCTAACGCAGATAATGTAGAGTGCTATGCTCCAGATGAACCCATTCATCACATGTCCATCTCTGTGGGTGGGTGAACAAATCCCCAGATTCCCATTGTTCATGATAGGACAAAATATTTCTGTGCCTTTCACAGTGCAGTATGATGCTGTTTAAATTTTCATGGCATCTGTGAGGTATCCACAAAACAGTGCCTTACAAGATGATTATATGCTGCAACTAGACTCCAGCCAGACTGGGCTCCTTTCAGTTTCTCAACTATGTGAAGTCCTTTCCTATCCTCATGCCTTCTAAATTTGCTGTTCTCTCTGCCTGAAATGCTCCACTCTTAGTTCTGCAAAGGCTCTTTTTCATTCTTCAGCTCTCAGATCAAATACTGCTCGTTCTAGGAAGCCTCCCTTGACCACTTCTTTTAAAAGAAGATGTCTTTCCTTGACCTCTACAAACACCTTGCACTGTTATGTCACCTTTTTATTTTTTTTTCCCAGTATTAATTCCCATATAGCCTAGCAGAGGTCCAATGCTTGGTAGGTCCTTGGTAAAAATTTGTTCAGTGAAAGAAAAACCAACTCTCAAAAATAGCCACATGCTAATTGCCAGCATTGTTTATCATATCATCATTCATACTAAGAATGAAGTACACAAACCACCTATGTAGCATTTGACTCTCAATTTATAGCTTTTATTCATATCAGTAAGAGTAAGAAAAAATAATAAAACAAGAAGTGTCCTATCCATCCATATCTCTACTTGTCCCGTTTTTATTCTCTAGTCTTAGCTTTCCTTCTTAGCTCTGTGTGTTTAACCCTGATTAAATTCATTTAATATGTCTCTCATCCACAGGGCAATGTTATGTGAACCAGAATCCTTCATCTGTGTTGTGCTTAATGCACAGAAAGCATTTGCATCTTTACAACAGCTCCAGGAGTTGGTCAGAGTGATGCTCTCCATTGTATATAGAAGGAAGAGGTTCAAAAGTAAGTGATTAAACTAAGGTTACACAGGTAAAAAATAAGAGTGAAGGCACAGATGGGGCAAATGAAGCTCTTGCTGCATCCCAAAGTGTGATCTCATGGCACTCCGAAAACCTTATTTTCTGTGTCTTCCTGGATGGTGACAGAACAGACCACCAAGAAAAGGAGATTCTATATTGTGTGAACAAAATCATCATCACCCTCCATGCTTGTCCTGATCACAGTACTGATGGTTAGTTTAGAAAAGCAGACCTGTTTCCATGCTATGTGCTATGTCTGTTTGGTTTTCTGTCCTTCCCCAGCTGCCCTCTATTCCGTTTGTCAGTTGCCTTGTATTTCTCTTAAGCTAATTTCGGCATTCTGCCATCAGCCTATCTTTCTGGATGTTCTTTTATTATTAATTTAAGAGTACATAATATTATATCAAAAGCTGTGCTTCCATACGGAAACAAAATTTAACTAAAAAAAAACTTCCAAAGAACAATTTTCCTCAGTAAGGTTTTTGAGATTTTTTGGAAAGCAGAATTACCTAAAAGAAAGAGAGAAGGGGGCAGAGGGAGTCTAAGAGTAAGTCCCAGTTTTTAAAAAAATATATATATATTATATATATATGTATAATTATATATATGTATAATTATATATCTATATATATATAGATATATATGGATAGATGGATATAAATCTATTAGGTTCATGAGGAAGATGTGTTATGTCTGTGATCACATGGACATGAACATTCACATTTTCTTGTCCTGGTCTACGGATGTCAACACTGGAGCTATTATTGAAAGAATGCTGAATAGGATTAAAAGGAATGCTCTAAGACTGCTGAGCCTGCCAGGAAAGGGATCTTTTGGCTTCTTTAATACTGACCTGAAATTGGTAAGTGTGTGGGGCTTGGCCTCTCAGGCCATGTAATTGCTGTGCCCAGAAATCACTTGAAGGGTGGTTAGCCCTAGCCCCTTCACTGACTGGGTTCTTGAGTCAATCATCTTTCCTTTCTGGGTCTCAGTTTCCTCTCGTAGGGAAATATCATCACTCCCTATACTGTTTGCCCCAGTGGTGGGGGAATTAAGTAAGGAACATACAAGAGACAGAATTTTGGCATTCATTAAAATTTGCACAGGAACAGGTTTTCTTCATGTTATTAATTCAGATGTAGACTACTTTCTGCTAGCTCTGCTAATGACTTCAATATGTCCTTTTGGCATTTCTTCAGCTCTGCCTTTTAATGGTCACTTTATTTCAGCTCAGGATATGAAAGCTGCTTAAGGAGCCTGCTCTCATCTGTCCCTTCCCATGTCTAGACTGGTGAGGCAGACTTGCATTAAATGTAATTTTGGCACTGGCAGGCCAGCTGCTATTGAGGATATCATGCAATGAGACCTTACATTGTCTACAGATGTTAAATACTGCTTGCAGGTGACCCAGAAATTCTGTCCATGTCTCTAGTCTGCATACTAAGTCTCTCCACCCCTCAGAAGCAAGCATGTAGAATAATCTGTTTTGCTGAATGTCCCATAGGAATTTGCTGCTTTTGCTGACATTAAAAAAAGGCAAAAAAGAAAGGCGAATTTATTTCCAGGCTTTTGCAAAGTAGGAGATGTTTCCTGTGCAAAAGTAATATCATAGCAGCATGTTATATCTGCAAAGGATCCTATGGTTTTAAAAAACAAACTTTGTTTTAATAATTATACAAGGAATCATGAATATATTCTCCCTGAAAAAAATTCAAACAATATAGAAATATATACAGGAAATGGCTTTCTCTGGGAAAAGAAGGGGAACTTCAGGTGATATGGGAGGTATTGGTTGAAAGAGGCTCTTTATTTTGCCTTTATATTGAAATTTCGGGCATGTATCCTTTTATAGTTGTTTTTTTTTAAGATTTTATTTATTTATTTGACAGAGAGAGAGAGAGGTCACAAGTAGGCAGAGAGGCAGGCAGAGAGAGGGGGAAGCAGGCTCCCTGCTGAGCAGAGAGCCCCATGCGGGGCTCGATCCCAGGACCCTGAGATCATGACCTGAGCCGAAGGCAGAGGCTTTAACCCACTGAGCCACCCAGGCGCCCCTTCTTTTATAGTTTTTATAAGCATCTATATATATATATGTATAGATAAAAATATATGAACAAAAATCTTTAACATAAATGGAATAATACTAAACATATTTTTCAGCAATGTTTTTTACTTAGTATAACTTGAAGAGCTTTCTAATTCATTATAAGTGCATTTGCTGCAATAAAAAATGCATGGCTAAATGGTATTCTCAAAATATGCCATTAATTAATAATTATAATATGCCATTAATCACTTTCTTATACATGGAAATTTATTTTGAATTTTTGATATAATAATGTTGCCATAAATATCCTTGTGCATACATCTTTCTGCACATGTACCAGTATTTCTCTTGGTAGGACAGGAAACGAAGCAAAATTGCTGAGTCAGACTTTAGCGAAGTTAAGTCTCGGAGACTCAGTTTCCTTTTCCGTAAAATCGGTTTACTATAATCTATCCCAAGGGTGATTTGAGGATAAAAAATTAAAATTAGGGCGCCTAGGTAGCTCAGTTGGTTGGGCGACTGCCTTCGGCTCAGGTCATGATCCCGGAGTCCCGGGATCGAGTCCCATATCGGACTCCCGGCTCTGCGGGAGGTCTGCTTCTCCCTCTGACCTTCTTCTCCCCTCTCATTCTCAGTCTTGCTCTCTCTAATAAATAAATAAAATCTTTAAAAAAAATTAAAATTAAATGTTTAAATTGTAAATTCAAGTTCATTTTCTTCATTGAAGACTTTAAAAAAATAGTTTAAAATCCTCTCCCTACATTTGTCAGGATCATTTTTATTCCTCTATATTTGTTCTTATATATTAAGATGTTTGATGTGCAGGAGGATAAGTGGAACAACTACTGATGTTTCTCTCCTCCCCCTTCAATTCCATTCTGTTTCTCTTGGGAAGGTACAGAGTACTTTGAAGAATGTTGGGGTTCTGTATTATTCTGCTCTCTCTTTTCTAGTTCTTCTATGTTATACTGTTTTGCAACATTCCAATATGTTAACCTGCTTAAAGTCCCCTGTTAAATGTGAGCATGTATAACACAGATTTTCCCCTTAAACCTTTTTTTCTCTCTCAAACTTCATCATATTCTCTGCAGATCATTTCTTAGCATCTTACATATATTTTGAAGGGAAGGATTAAAACAAAGCTGCAGCCTGTAGCCTCAGGCCACCTCCGATTAAATGAGAACATTTCCATTAATGTTATTACTAGTGGTACGGATTTGAAATAACTCAGAAAGATAACCTCTGATTCCAGGGCTTGGCAGAGGCCCTGAGGCAGTATATGTTAGCCAGTAGGTTAAAATAGGTCCTGGTCCTTTTCCTTGGGGCACTCAGTGCTCTACATATGGATGCCCCTTAACTGCCAAGATGGGGAGGAAGCAGGGACTTCCACTGAGGTCTTTAAAGAGAGATGATCAAAGCTGCTACTAAGGACTTTAGAGGCTAGCACCCACTCTTAGCCTTGTGTTTTCATATGACTGCATGATTTTCTCTTCATTCATTTGTTCAATAGTCTGAATAGGCTAGTGTCATATCTATTGACTGGAAATACAGAAGAGAAGGACTTCCTGGAGTCAGTTTGCCTTGCCTTGACCCTAACAAGCATTTGATATATTTACTAAACACTTTTCAATATAAACAGTGAGGAAGGGGAAACATGGCAGACTCCGAATTAGCCCTTTGATCTCTCAATTCTTCCCTGAGAACCTCTGCAAATGAATCCATGCTGTTCATTATGCTCCTCCAAGGAACATGATGAGCTGTTCTTTGAGGCCAGATTTTCAACCTACGATTCTCTGAGAATAGTTCCCATATTGTGGAAGAGATGACTATCTGGTCTAATGAGTCAAGAAGAATAAAAGCACAATCCATTTGAAAAAAAGATATGGTTTGGTGGCTAAAGAATGAGAATCCAGCTTTTATCCTGGATATGACATTTAACTCAGTGCCTTAGGCACACCATTTCATTTTATGTTACAGAAAACTGAGGAAATGTTACAGCTGCCTAGGTGCTGGGTTGTTCCCAAGAGTTATGCCTTCAATATGCTTTAGATTTTTAATTCAAAGTATGGAATCACATCGCCACAAATGCTGATGTAAGTCTTTGGCTTTTCCATTGAATTTAGGAAACTTGATACTTCCTTACATTTTGTTTCTAGGCTATCCTTAGAATCACATGCTACTCCTCTGCATCTTGTTCTGATCACACAAAGAACTCTTGACATTATCCCTGACTCTTTTGCCTCTTTTGTCACAGGAGAACAAAGTTCTGAGTCCCTGCTTTTGTCTCCTCCTTCTTGTATTCTTTCTTTCTTTTTTTAAAGATTTTTTAAATTTATCTATTTGATGGAGAGAGAGAGAGGGAACACAAGCAGGGGGAGCAGCAGGGAGAGGAAGAGGGAGAAGCAGGCTCACCGAGCAGGGAACCCTATGTGAGGCTTGATCCCAGGACCCTGGGATCATGACTGGAGCCCAAGGCAGATGCTTAACAACTGAGCCACCCAGGCAACCTTGTCTTCTTTCAATATTTGTGAAAACACCAGTCTTTATACCCTGAGAATTCTCCCACTGTTCCCCCCAAAATAACTCCTCTTACGTCTACTCATCCTATCTTATTCCAGTTTACAGATTTCCTTCACTCATTTAAAATCAATTAAAACATCTACATTTATGAACTTAGGCATGAGTTATTTCACCAGCCATGACAAAAATATCTCCCTTTGCTTTCAGAACCTAGCACACTGCCCACCATATACTACATGCTCTGTAAATATTGTTTGAATAAATGAATGAAAACCTGTCCCTTCACCAAAAGAACTTGATTATAAAATGTAGAATGTGAATGACAGATGTATGCCTGCTCATTAGGGCAATCATGATATCACATCCGAGTGGATTAGGACTCTCTGCTGTTCAAGAAGCATGTTGTTGCTTCTGTCTGGAATGCCCTTACCTTACTCAGGGGTTCCCCCATTTCCTCACCTCTGAGCACTTCCTACTAGTCTTTCAAAATCTGGGTTGGGTTCTCCCTTCAGAAAGCTCTCCCCGGCCATCAAGGCTGAGCGAGGATTTCTCCAATGTACTTCCAGAGCATACACTGAACATCTCTGCTTAGCCCTTATCTCCTGGGACTGGTGTTAACTTTTTTCTCTTTCCCCTCATCCCAGTAGAACAACTTACTCTTTCTTCACTGAGTCCCCAGTGCATAACAAGTGTCCTGGAACATGGAAACAAGCAATACAAGTTTGTGGAACAGATAAATGAAGCCAGTAGGGATGACTTTTGAGAAGTGGGTGTGAATGAAAAAGGAGATTTGGAGCCTTTTAGAAGAGGACAAGGAGATGGAGAAATGCTTATTAGGGTGCAAATGAAACCACATCTGAAGGCCTCAAGAGTTTTCAGGAGATGAGGGAGGCTCTCTCAAACAAAGTCAGAAACTGAAAGGTGAGGACTGAAGATAGCACAGCCCATTTCTCTGGATTATACTAGAGTATGCTACCTTGGTGTTTCTTCTCCACTGGGTTTTCTGTCCCCGTGACATATTGCAGTGTGGAATTGTCTCTTTTCTTGCTTGGGAACGATCCACAGGCAGGAAAGAACAATGTCCTGGAATTGTGTTATGCATGGTTCTATGGGCCAAGTGCTCAGCTAAGACCTGCTTTCTCCTTGACTGGTGTTTCTTGATTGGCTTCCTTTAGGGAGGGGGGACATCTTTTGTAGGCACAGAACTTACATTTCAGAGGTAAATTTTTCTGGCAAATGATTTTTACAATTATGTTTGTCATGGGCATTTTGTAATTAAAGCCCAAAATTCTGTTCTCTAATTGGTGAAGGTTCAGGTGGCATTGCTTACATACACCCTAACTGGGCTGCCCCCTGATTTATTTCTTTTACCCTTATTTTCTTTCTTTATGAGTCAAAGAACCCCCAGAAGCTGCTCAGGACCAAAGATGCTATCAGGTGTCGACACTGGTTTCACAGAATACTTGCTTCATCCATCAGGAAGAGAGGCTGTATTTGGGCACACAGAAACTCCATCATTTTAATATTCAGAGTGTACCTTCCTTTGAGTTAATGAATAATTTAAAATCTTCATCTCATCTGTATATTAATTAGCTGCTTGTTTTTAAAAGCTTTAAATGACACCAGCTCAGGCATCTTGTCCTCTGTGGTAGGCCTCTGAGAGAGTGTATGTCAGAGAAACTTGGTTTGGAGCCCCACTGACTTTTCTGACATTTAAAACAACAACAATAAAAACAACAACAACAACAAAAACCCACAAACCTCTTCTCCAGTTTTTTTTTTTTAAAAGTTCAGGGAACTTGAAATGCTAAAAGCAGATGCCCAGAGACACATAGATTGTAGGACTTAGAATTTTAAAATTCATTCCAAAGCTTCTAAGAGACAAATCTGGCTTTAGAGTAGATGATTCTTACTTTTCATAAGCCATGTATCCAGCTCTGAGTCACAGTCAAAAATAATTTGTATTAAAAAATACAAAGTCAAATATGAAGTCATGAAATAATTGATTCCCTTTCAACCTGTATTCTTGCTTCCGGTGTGAGATCCTGGGCTGTATTCCTAGCACTGCTCCAGTCACTGTGGTCTTGACTAACTCAGAATGAAAATTTCCTTGGGGCTTATCTTTACTGCCCTAAGACTCTAATTACACCATGGGAAGCCAATGGTGCAGAATGTTTGAGCTTGCATTTCTTGACTTTGCTGCTATGTAGGGAATTTGTATGTTTGGACAAAAATTTGGATTCATCTAGATCAGTAGCTCCCTAGGGGCCCATAATGATGGTAGATCTGTGTGTGATTATGTGTGTATGTGTTTTAGGGAGTGGTATGAGTATTATTTTCAAGACTTCAAAAAGCTTGATGGAAACAGCTCATGTGTGTGAAATCAAATTATGCAGTCTAACTAAACAATGTGTTTCTTGGCTGTGGACTACAATTCTATTTGGAGAAGCAGGATGGATACATTTTAAAGCCAGAAAGACTTGGGTTCAACTTACAGCTCAGTCATTTTCCCACTGTGTGACCATATGCAAGTTATTAACCTCTCTGATTCTAAGTTTTCCCACTGGGAAAGTGGAAACAATACTCATCAGGATGAACCATTGTGAGATTAAGTAGAATTCTATTTGTAGAACGTCCAGTACATAGTAGCCACTGAACAAGTGGGAGTTACAGTTATTTTGATCATTGTTCCAAAAAGTACAGTAAGGTCTCACATTCTGATCAGAAAGTTCAAGAACATATAGCACTGCCTTTTATTGTTCTCTTTGTTCTGGGTCCCATGGTAAGAGATTTTCATAAATTATCTCATTGAATCCTCATAACAACTCCACAAGATAGCCACTATTATTATCCTAATTTTCTAGGAAAAAAACCCAGAGGCTTATGAAGATGTATAATTTTCCCATCATAAAGGTAGTAAATTGTACAGTCAATATTCAAATCCAGCTGGTCTGACTTCAGAACCTTAGTCTTAACTAGTGTGATTACCTGATATCCAATCATACATGTCTTTAGAAAATTACTGAAAATGAGGGGGAGAGGGGTTTATTGTTTCTTAAGATGTACAGTTTGCTATTTAAATTTTTTTAAGGGCATCTGGGTGGCTCAGTTGGTTAAGCATCCAACTCTAGATTTCAGCTCAAGTCATGATCTCAAGGTTGTGAGATTGAGCCCCACGTTGGGCTCTGCACTGGGCATGAGGCCTACTTAAGATTCTCTTCCTCTTTCTCCTTCTGCCTCTCCCCCCACTCAACCTCTCTCTCTCTCTAAAATAAATATTTTTTTCCCCCAGAAAGGGAGAGATTGAAAAAGAGAGACTGAGAGATTGAGTTGAGAGAGAGAGAGAAGAGAGAGAAAGAGAATCTTAAGCAGTCTCCACACCCAGTGTGGAGCCCAACATGGGGCTCCATATCATCACCCTGAGATCATGACCTGAGCTGAAATCAAGAATCAGACGCTTAACCAACTGAGCCACCTGGGCACTCCAATAAATAAATCTTTTTAAAAAATTTATTTTAAAACATGAGGACCACGGGCCCCTGGGTGGCGCAGTTGGTTGAGCGACTGCCTTCGGCTCAGGTCATGATCCCGGAGTCCCGGGATCGAGTCCCACATCGGGCTCCCAGCTCCATGGGGAGTCCGCTTCTCACTCTGACCTTCTCTCTCTCACTCTCTCTCTTTCCTAATAAATAAATAAATAAATAAAATCTTAAAAAAAAAAAAACCATGAGGACCACAAGATAAAAAAATAATGCAGTGGGTCTTAGGTGATGAAAAGTGTGAATAGCTGCTTTAATAGAGCAGAAATGCTCTTGCCTCTAGAACAGTTTGAAATAGGCTATGAAAGAAAAACCCAAGACATAAAATGGGTTCAGATCAAGTTTTCCGAAGGAGAGAAAAATACGAGCGACAGAGCCTCGAATGTAAAACATATTTCTAGGAAATGTAAAACTTGAGCCTGGAGGAACTTGATATAAACATACTCTATGACATAGAAAGTGGGGGACATCTTCTAAAACTGAAGCTGAGGATGTTCACTTACAGAAGTCACCTGTCAGCTGGGCTCTTAACAAGCCACACGTAAAATTACTAGATGTTAAAGAAGGATCCATGAAGTTATTATTTATTACTCTGCAGTAATGTGTGGCTCAGGCTACTCAGCAGCCTGAAATGTGTGGGTAATTAATGTACATGTAACTAAACATTCAGGGAAACAAATTACTAATTGTTATCTTCTATATTCCCAAATGATTCAGTGGGTTTCAAGGTCATTGGGTCTCTCAGTGTGACAAGTCACTGTTCTAAGCTGTTGCATTATTACAGATCTATAGTATTAGGTCATCACAACTGACATGCAAAGAGGTGGGCATTATTATTAATTTAAAATCCACTGAAGTTTTATTTATGTACAGTAGATGGTATTCAAGTGTAGATTTGATGGTTCTTGATCTCTGTACACACCATCAAATTACTGTCACAATAAAGGCACAGAACATTTCCATTACTCCCAGAAGATTTCTTGTGTCCTTTTTTTTTTTTTTTTTAAAGATTTTTATTTATTTATTAGAGAGCGAGAGACTGAGAATGAGAGGGGAGAAAGTCAGAGGGCGAAGCAGACTTCCCGCAGAGCCGGGAGTCCGATATGGGACTCGATCTCGGGACTCCGGGATCATGATCCGAGCCTAAGGCAGTTGCTCAACCAACTGAGCCACCCAGGCGCCCCTCTTGTGTCCTTTTGTGGCCCTTCTGTCTCTCCACTCCTGGCGATGGACAACCATTGATCTACTCTCTGTCATTTGGGTTAGTCTGCATTTTCTAGTTTTACGTAAACAGAATAATACAATATGTATTCTACTTCCTCTGGCTTTTTTTAACCCAACCTAATTATTCTGAGATTTATTTACGTTTATTGCTGATAACAAGAATTCATTCCTTTTTATTTTTGAGTAGGATTTCATGTCTCGTTACTTTGTTGTTATGAACACTCATGTATAAGTCTTTGCCTGGACATTTGTTTTCATTTCTCTTGGGTAAATACCATAGAAAGAGGGTCATATGATAGGTGTATGTTTAACATTTTAAGAGACTGTCAAATGGTTTTTGAAAGTAGTGTTACCTTTTCTCTTCCTAACAGCTGTGCCTGAGACTTCCAGTTGTTTCACATCTCAGAAATATTTGATATCATCAGTCTTTTACATTTTAGCCAGTCTGGCAGATATGAGAGGTCTCTTGTGGTTTAAGTTTACATTTCCTCAATAACTGATGATGTTGAGAACTTTTTATGTGCTTATTAGCTATTTATATATTTTCTTTATAAAGTGTTCAAATCTTTTGCACACTTAAAACATTCCATGTTTATGGATTGGAAGAACAAATATTGTTAAAATGTCTATGCTACCCAAAGCAATCTACACATTTAATGCAATCCTTATCAAAATACTATCAATGTTTTTCACAGAGCTGGAACAAACAATCCTAAAATTTGTATGAAACCAGAAAAGATTCCGAATAGCCAAAGGAATGTTGAATATGAAAATCAAAGCTGGAGGCACCCCAATTCTGGACTTTAAGTTGTATTACAAAGCTGTGATCATTAAGGCAGTATGGTGTTGACACAAAAACAGACACATAGATCAGTGGAACAGAATAGAGAACTCAGAAATGAACCCTTAACTATATGGTCAACTAATCTTCAACAAAGCAGGAAAGAATATCCAATGGAAAAAAGTCTCTTCAACAAGTGGTGTTGGGAAAATTGGACAGCACATGCAGAAGAATGAAACTGGACCACTTTCTTACACCATACACAAAAATAAATTCGAAATGGATGAAAGACCTAAATATGAGACAGGAATACATCGAAATCCTAGAGGAGACTCTAGAGGAGGATTCTAGAGGTTCTCCTAGAGGAAAACACAGGTAGCAATCTCTTTGACTTCAGCCACAGCACCTTCTTACTAGAAATGTCTCTGGAGGCAAGAGAAATAAAAGCAAAAATGAACTATTGGTACTTCATCAAGATAAAAAACTTTTGCACAGCAAAGGAAAGAGTCGACAAAACTAAAAGGCAACCTACAGAATGGGAGAAGATATTTGCAATGTCTTAGCCAATAAAGGGCTAGTATCCAAAATCTATAAAGAACCTATCAAACTCAACACCCAAAAAGTAAATCATTCAGTCAATAAATGAGCAGAAGACATGAACATTTTTCCAAAGAGGACATACAAATGGCCAATAAACACATGAAAAAATGCTCAACATCACTCATCATCAGGGAAATACAAATCAAAGCCACAATGAGATACCACCTCATACAAAATGGCTAAAATGAACAACTCTGGAAACAATAGATGTTGGTGAAGATGTGGAGGAAGGAAAACCCTCTTACACTGTTAGTTGGAGTGCAAACTGGTACAACCACTCTAGAAAACAGTATGGAGGTGTCTCAAAAAGTTAAACATAGAACTACCCTAAGACCCAGCAATTACTAGGTATTTATCCAAAGGATACAAACATAGTGATTTGAGGGGGCACATGCACCCTAATGTTTATAGCAGCAATGTCCACAATAGCCAAAATATGGAAAGAGGCCAGACGGTCATTGATAGATGAATGGATAAAGAAGATATATATATATATGTGATTTTTATATGTGTGTGTATATATATACATATACGTGTGTATATATATACATATGTTTGTATGACTATATGTATGTGTATGTATATGACTACATATATGATTATATATGTGTATATATATATTTACTCAGCCATCAAAAAGATAGAAATCTTGCCATTTGCAACAACCTGGAACTAGAAGGCATTATGCTAAGTGAATTAAATAAATCAGTCAGAGAAAGACAAATATCATATGATTTCACTCATATGTGGAATTTAAGAAAAAACACAGATGAACACAGGGGAAGGGAAGGAAAAATAAAATACGATGAAAAAGAGAGGGAGACAAACCATAAGAGACTCTTAACTATAGGAAACAAACTGAGGGTTGCTGGAGGTGAGGTGGGTGGTGGGATGGAGTAACTGAGTGGTGGGCATTAAGGAAGGCACTTGATGGAATGTGCACTGGGTGTTATATGCAACTGACAAATCACTAAATTCTATGTCTGAAACTAATAATACAGTATATGTTAATTAAATTGAATGTAAATAAAAAATTTAAAGTGAGATGTTCATCTTATTACTGAGTTGTAAGAGTTCTTTATTCTAGATACAAGGCCTTAAAAATATATACGTGTTTTATTTTTGAAAAAAATACATATTTTATCCTAATCTGTGGCTTGTATTTCATTTTTAATTGTGTCTTTTGAGGAGCATATGTTATTAATTTTAATAAAGCCCAATTTATGAAAGTTTTCATTTATAGTTCATGTTTTCTGTATTCTAAGACATCTTTGCCTACTCCAAGATTACAAAGATTTTCTCCTTTTTTTTCTTCTGTAAGTCTTAACAGTTTTAACTTTTACATTTCGGTTTATGATTCATTTTGATTTTTTAATGTATATTATGAGGTGTATTAGTTATCTATCTACTGCTGCATAATGAATTACTCTAAAATTAAGTAGCTAAAACAAGAAACATTTACTATCTCCACAGTTTCTAAGAGTCAGAAATCTGGGCCTGGCTTACTTGGGTGATTCTGGCTCAGGGCTTCTCCTGAGGTTGCAGGCAAACTATTGGTTATGGCAGCAGTCATCGGGAGCCTGACCAGGGCAAAAGGATGTGCTTTCAGGATGGCTCACCCACATGGCTATTGGCAGAAGGCCTCAGTTCCTCACTAAATAAGACTCTCTGCAGGGCTCTCTGGGGGTACTGATAGCATTGCTGTTGGCTTCCCCCAGAGCAAATGATCTAAGCAAGAATGAATGAGGAGGAAACCAATTTATTTTTTGTAACTTAATATCTAAAGCTACATAGTACCAGTCTGGTTAATTCTATTCATTACAAGTGAATCTCCACACTCACGGGAAGTAGAATTAATTCACACTTTTAAAAATGGAGGAGTACCAAAGAACTTGCAGGCATATTTTGAACTACCACATGAGGTAGGGTTTAAAGTTCATTTCTTTCCTATATAGCTATCCAGCTATTCTAACATCATTTGTTGAAAAGAGTCTCTTTTCCCTATGGTTGGCATTATTAGTCCTACTTTCTTTTCTAGATGAATATCATTAATGGTTATAATTCAAAGGTAAACTGAATTTAAAAAAAAGTCAAACCTATAGAAAAATGATTATAGGGCGCCTGGGTGGCTCAGTTGGTTAAGCGATTGCCTTCAGCTCAGGTCATGATCCCGGAGTCCCGAGATCGAGTCCCATATTGGACTCCCGGCTCTGCGGGAAGTCTGCTTCTCCCTCTGACCTTCTCCCCTCTCATTCTCAGTCTCTCTCTCTCTAATAAATAAATAAATAAAAATCTTTAAAAAAAAAGAAAAATGATTATAAATAAAGTTTATATATATGGAAAATTCAAATGATGGCATTAATTTCTAATAATATAATAATCTGCAAGTCTGCATTTTCACTTTACAATTACAGTAATTAGTACAATCTTGGGATATTAATGTTGGAAGACCTCAGAGACATTAGCTAATTTACCTCAAATATTTTATGGATATAGAAGCAGAAGTGCTGGGAGACAAAATGCATGACTGAGTACATAATGCAACACAGAGGCAAATCTGAGCGTATTAGAGAGTATTAGCTATTTTGTCTTCAGGACCAGTAATCTTTCTGATATAGCAAAAGTTGAAAAGTTCTTGACATGAAAAGTCAAAGCCTTAGTCTCTGAAACTATCACATCAAAATCCGTAAAAGGCACATTTAATCTCAGTTATTAATTATATTCCTGTGAGGGTCAGTCTTGTTCCCTCCATTCCTTCCCTTATTCATTTGGTTTCACCCTTCCACCCATCCATCCAGCCACTCACTTACTTATCATTTAGTTCATAAATATTTGTTGAATATCTTCTATGAAGCAACCATTAGTCCAAATACTCAGGATCCAAATACTGTAAGCACACCGTCTTTGCCCTCAAGACAAACAGAGTCTAGTTTTCTCCTGTGAGCACCAATGAATCATTTCTCTCTGTGGGATCAGCTTTTGGATTCCAGTGTCATTTGTCTATCAGGTTACCACTTAGTGTATTAGTCTGCTTGGGCTGCCATAGCAAATTACCACAGACTGGATGGCTTAAACAATAAAAATATATTTTATCACAGCTCTGGAGGCTGGAAGTCCAAGATCAGGGTGCTAGCATGGTTGAGCTCTGGTGAGGGTCCTCTTCTGACTAGCAGATGGCTGCCTTCTTACTGTGCTATCACAGGACAGAGGACAGGGAGAGTGATCTCTTTTTCTCTCCTGATAAGGCCACTAATCCCATCAGGAAGACTCTACCTTCATAAACTAATCTAGCCATAATTAACTCCCAAAGACCCTATCTCCAAATACCATGGTGGGGGAGGGGTGCAGTTAAGGCATTCATATGTGAAATTCACATGTGAATTTCAGAGTGATACAGTCATTTAGTCCATAATACCCAGCAACCAAAACCTCTGAGAAACATAGTATTTCCCAGAATTATGAAGATTGCAAATGCTTGCCAATATTCTATGTGAAGGAACCATACAGAAAGACAGAAGCCTTCTGTCATCAGAGTACATTTTCCTCCAGTTTTTATCAAACTTCCTAAAGAAATCTACAAAAAAAAAAAAAAAAGCTAGGACTTTGGGGGATTAGTCACAGAACATATCACTTGTAGCTGGCATAACTGGGGTGAGTATCATCTGTGTTGAATGTTTGAGTATGTGTTAGATATTTGAGCTACAAATCGGTGATTCACTCTGACACTGGAATTAAGGTTCTTTGATGGAGTGCAAGCATAAAAATTGTCCCTATTCATGATGAAACTCTGCTTTCCCAGGGGAATTGTACTTTGAAAAGCTTTACTCCATGCCTTTTATGATTCAGCCATCATCAAAGCAGGGATGGAGGAAGGCTTTGAGATATACCATATGATGGTAGCTTTCCTTTGAACTCCTTCACATCAGGCTGCCATTCATAATAACCCTGGATGAGTATCCACTAACAGAACCCTCATGAAGCAGTTAGATGTCATTTCTTCTTTCTCTCAGCTAATGTGAATAAAGAGTATTAGTAAATCCCACCCATTGTTTTAGAAGAGAGATCTATTTCCATGGTTGGTATAATCCAGTCATGGTACAAAGTCTACCTAATGGGGCTGCTCTTTTGATAATGTAGCCATTCTGTGATTAATACCAGGGACAGCTCAGTGGAGGGAACAGAGACATAGGCCACTCTAGGGGAGGCTTACCCTGAGTTCTATTACTGATAGAGAATAAAAATGAATGTTAATTGGCCATACTGTCTATTCATTAGAACTCGAAGGAAAAAACGGAAATTAAGTAAGGGAAATGGAAAGTTTCAAACCCAGTCTCTGGACTTCTATCAGAAGGCTAGGGAGTACAACTTTCATTCCAAAGGAGGTAACTTTTCCTCTGTGAATAGTTTGTAACATCCCTTATGGAAGGACAAGAGGGTTCTTAGTTATAAACAGAGACTAACTCTGGAAAGGAATTTGTCAAAGGGGTACTACATGCTCACAGAATCATGGAGAGAAGCAGGCTTGGGAATGCAGCCATGAAAGAGACTGAAAGTCACCTTGTGAAATACGCTAGGTGAGAACACTTTCCTGCGGCTGCAATGCATTGGATACAGCAGCTTGCATTCTGTTACCACTGGCCCCGGACCTTAGGCAACTACTCGTACTATCACCAAAAGATCCTGAATCCTTCCTCCTTTGCCTTAATGACTCCCAAGATGAAACACCTGACTGTGTTTGACCATAATGGAGCCTGGGAAAATGAGTATATAGCATCTCAGCTTCCATGTGGAAGGTAAGCCCTGATTCCCTAAAATTTATATGGGATAGAGGAGTGGGGATTCACTAAACATAGGTATAGGCTTCAGAAACTGGGCAACACCCTTAAGAAAAAAGTCATATTTATTTGAAAAGTTCTAGTTTCTGATGAGGAAGAAGAGGGTAGTGGTGGCATCTAAGTGTAGCTGATGACTTAGGGTGTAATCAGTAGAAGAAAGCTCCGTGTCCCAGAAAAGGATTTGGGAAGATACCATTCAGTGGTTTTCAACCTTGGTTTCAATTAGGATCACTTGGAGAGCTCTCAAAAACTACTATTGCCAGGGGTCCTTTCTAGACTGAGTCAAAATTCCTGAAAGTGAATTATGTTTTAACATCTCCATAGTGATTCTAATGTGTGGGTAGGGTTGAGAATCACTGAATTACACCTAAGGCACCTGGGAAGCGAAACAGATGGGCTTTAAGAGATCCTGGTAGGCAGATGCTGCGAGATGCTCCTTGCAGCAACTTTGGTATTTTTGTGATCTTGTGCTGCTGAATAATAGTGGGAATCATCTTGTAACTCACCGGCATTTTTAAAGGCCTAGCATGACACAGGCATGTGAGGCTTTTTCGAATTGCAAAACATTGTTGTATGATTAATAAAAGTTCTCTTCTCCAGGCAGTGGAGGAGGGGGTAGCTGTGTAGGTTGAATCCCAGCTCTGAGGAGCTGTGGGCTTGGAAACCAGAGCCAGAGCCCACCACCCAAACTCTTCTTCATTTGTCCCAAAATGACTCATTCTATTCAAAGGAGATGTGTGGGTGCAGAGTGAGCAAAACCTGGGTTTGGGACTTAGAAGAGATGTCCCACTGTGCACAGCTGGGAAGAATCCTCCAAGCAGCACAGGTAGCCTGTTCAAGAAATTCAGAGGGAGGCAAAAGCAGGGGAAGCCATCTCTAGGCTGAATGCCTTTGTGAATCACACAGACTTCCTGGCCCAGCACAGCCTTTGCCTCAACCAGGAAAGATCTGGAATACCAAATGCCTCCAGATTTATTTAAGAACATTACCTGGGCAAGAGGGAGCTTTGGAATCAAAGTGAATTTCCACAATGCTAAATTTGCTCCCTAATTTCAGATGGAAGACGAAGGAAAGTAATTAAGCAAAGAATGTGTATCAAGGAGCCAAGCATTTAATGAGAAAGCCAGTGGCAGCAAGGATCAATATTTGCCTTCCAAAGCAAATATCTCAGAGGAGATGTTTGGAGCAAGACGAGAGAGGTACTGAGCACAGTAAGTAGAGTGTGAACAGCCCTGCCGTATGCACTGAGATCCCTCATCAGTCTCTATCTGCTCGTTAGGAGTGTGATAGATGAAGCCACTGCGTGAAAAGCTGCAGTCTCTGCCCTTTGCGCTGCTCCATTAAGGTGGTTTGGATGTAACCTTGGAGGCTGGATTCTAAAGGGCACCGTGCTGATCGATGCCCTCAATTCAGCTATCTGACAGCCACTGCCAGTGAAACCACCCAACTGCTCACATGTCCAAGCCTGCTTGCATCTTCTTTTGAAATGTAACAAAGGTGCTGGAATTAATAATGACAACAGAAGCCTTCCCAGTGCTGGTTTATGTTTTTGGAGCAAACTATTGGCTGGAAGAGGAACTTGGAAAAAAAAAAAAAAAGACCATTAGGAAGACTAGTGGAACGCACAGCAACAATAAGACGGCGGTAGTATAGAGCACTGAGAATTTCTAGCCCTTTCAAACACTTCTAACTTGACAGTGACATTTTTTAATTTCATAAATTTGAGTAGAAGAAATAGACCTTCAAAGGGTGGGTGATTTTCTTTGATATTTATGGTAAGGTTTGGGTTTGGCACATAATTTAACAAATATTTATTGATTGTCTACAATGCTATGTACTGTTGATACAGGATGAATGCTTCAAAGTTCCTGTTCTTGCAAAATTAATATTCTAGGGCGCCTGGGTGGCTCAGCTGGTTGAGCGACTGCCTTCAGCTCAGGTCATGATCCCGGAGTCCCGGGATCGAGTCCCATATCGGACTCCCGGCTCTGCAGGAGGTCTGCTTCTCCCTCTGACCTTCTCTCCTCTCATTCTCAGTCTCTCTCTCTAATAAATAAATAAAATAAAAAATCTTTTAAAAAAAATTAATATTCTATTCTGAAAGAGAGAAGCATAAAAAGTTAATTTCAATCAAATAGAGTTAGTGATAGGATTGAGGAAGCAGTGAGAGCTGAGATGCAGTGAGAGATTGTGGAGGAGGGGTATAGGGGATATGTAAGTTCAAGTGTAACCAGATAACTTCTTTGAAGAAGGAAGGGAATGACATCTGGGCAGTGTGTGTGTGTGTGTGTATGCACGCACGTGTAGGGGGTAGGTCTATTGCAAGCAGTTTGTTACTTAGGCAGCCTAAAGTACAACCGTCTCTGAGGGTTCTCCATGACGCACTAAGCAGTATGAATCTTTTATGGTACATCAGAGGATCTTAAAATTTATTTTCATTAGAATCATTTTGAATATGACAAACACTATCTCAGCCATGTTATCAAGGTCATCATCAATAGTGAGAAATCATGTTGGTAATGTGTACCCTTGGTATGATGTTATGAAAATGGCACTCTGTCTGCGGCCTTCCTCTCCAAAACCCATAACCTCCATCTAATCATGAGGAAACACCAGACAAGTCCAAATTGAGGGACATTCTGCAAAACACCTGGCCAGTACACTTCTAAACTGGAAAGGTCATAAAATATAAGGGGGAAAAAAAAAAGAATTACTTAGTATTTTACCATTCATAGTGTGGTTCCCAGAGCAAGAAATCATTAGAAATGCAGAATTTCACCCCGAATAGCCACACAAGCAGAATATGCATTTTAATAAAGTGATCCCCTATGTACAGCAGAGTTTGAGAAGTGTTCACCGAAACAGCCTGTTGGAAAATGAAGATTCTGAGATTCTCAGAGTTTGGATCACTGGACTTAGGGTATGGTCCTGGAGCCTGCATTTCAAACAAGCATTCCAAGTGATCCTAGGCAGGTGGCCCAGAGATTTTAAAGTCCTATACCCAGGCCTTACCTAACCAATTAAATCAGGACCTCAGATTGGTGAAATCCAAGAATTAGGTGTTTTTTTTTTTTTTTTTTAAAGAACTAGTATTTTTAAAGCTCCCTGGGTGAGGTATCGGTACAATTGAGAACCACTGAATTAAAAGGTTGTAAGCAGGGATGTGACAGGGCCAGATTTTCATTTTTGAAAATGTTTAAAAACAAAATTCAACTTAGTAAATGTAAAGATTTAATTGGTTTTGTTCAATGACTCATGAATAGGGCCAAAATCCCATCTAACAAGTAAAAGGAGCTCTGAGAAGCTGTATAAACTGAAAGGTTTTAGAGAGGAAGGCAGGGGAGGGGAGGAAGTTATTAACAAAAGAAAAGAATGGATTATTTCAGACACCGGTCACTTTACCTTAGGGGATGGCAGGGGGTCTTAACGTGCAGATTACCTCTCTAGTGATGATCAGAAAATTCCAGACTGATTTGTTTAAAATTTCACTCCTTGGTGCAGCTGAGGTTAGTATTATGTCTTGGTGGGGCTTAACATAAATGACTCCATTTTGGTCCTCTTTCTTTTGAACAATAGATTGTCTTTACTTTTTCCAACCTCTCACACTTATTATCTCAATATTCTTTAATGCGCTGCACATATGATACTGTGCTTTCTAACAAGACGTGTATATTTGATCTTTATTCACTGTCTCTTGCACACTGCTCCTAAAGCCCTTGCAATTTTCTATATAGGAGCAATAAGGGCATCTTTGTTATAATATTTAGTTTTGTTCCTAGCTCCTGAAATAGCTCCAGAGAGATGGTAAAATGGGAGTCTTTTGTTATTCATAGTAAGTCCCTTTCAACCAGACCTGAGTTTATGTGAAGTGACTTTTGGAAAATCCTTAAGGATGAGGGAGTGGTGGTTGCCAGGGGAACCAACCAACCAAGTGATTAGACTGCTGGAACTTTCAGCTTACCTCTGACCTCTAGGGATGGGAGATGTACTGGAGCTCAACTTAATTACCAATGGCCAGTAAATTAATCAATCATACTAATGTCATGACACCTCCATAAAAGTCTCAAAAGGAGAATGTCCAGGATGGTGAACAGGTGGAGGTCCCAGGAGAGTGGTGCCCCCAGACAGCATATGGAAACTCTATGCCATTCCTCACATGCTTTGCCTTACGGATCTCTTCCATTTGGCTGTTTCTGAATTATGTCCTTCTATAATAAACTAGTGTAGGGATTCAGAAAGAGTCAACCCAAGATGTGCCATTTTGGTATGCCAGTTATTTAGAGCTGAAAACAATCAAGGCCCAAAAGACTCAGGAAGAAACTTGAACCTTCCACCTAACTGCCTAAAAGAATTTAGATAGAGGACTTGTTCCAGGAAAAGAGCCATCACTGTAGATAACTACATTATGGTATGAACCAGCTGTGGTAGACAGGAGAAACCTAGTAAGGCTTGTTTCACAGAAGTCCTCTAGATGTCCCATTGTTTCTGGATGGTCTAGCAAACATTTGTTTACTAAACATTTACTCTTTCTATTTTTCCTGTGAATTGTCTTCTTTTCCTTTGAAGCTCCCCCCATACCCTTCTCCTTAGTTGAGGATGACATTTATACCATATTTTTCCCTTCTATAGAGTCTCATTGTTTATGGGGATTCCCTGTACATTCGTAATTAAATTTGATTTTCTCCTGTTAATCCATCTCATGTCAATTTAATTCTTAGACTAGCCAGCAGAATCTTGAAGGGTAGAGAAAAACTCGCCCTACCCCAACATTGTAATCTAGTAATAAATACCTTAGTTCTGTGAGCCCCTGTCTATCAAATTAGTCGAACCTCAGGAGGAGGTTGTGGGAACCTCCAATATAGTCAGTTAATCAGAGGCACAGGTTACAACCTGGACTTGCCACTGGAATCTAAATTGTGTGTGTGGGGGGCACACAGTCTTATAGGACTGAGCCCTCAACCTGGAGTCTACACCAACTTCATGTAGATAATGTCAGAATTGAGTTACATTGCTGGCACCTAGCTAGTGTCACAGAATTGCTTAGTGGAGAAAAATTCCCGCACGTTTGGGAACCAGAAGTATTAGAAGTGAAGTAGTATTATAGTAGAGTATTGAGAAAACACACAGGGACACAAAGGAAACATTTTCCTTAACAGTGTGAAAATAATTCTATCATGCTGCAAAATCTTGCCAAGAAAACTTATCAGTTATAAGGACATTCATCATCTTCAAAAGTTGATTTCATATGCCACCATCATCTGCAGTGATTCTAATTCCAAATAGAGATACAGGGGATACTTTGGGGACAATTAAAAAGTATTTCTAGGGGGCGCCTGGGTGGCTCAGTTGGTTGAGCGACTGCCTTCGGCTCAGGTCATGATCCCGGAGTCCTGGGATCGAGTCCCACATCGGGCTCCCAGCTCCAAGGGGAGTCTGCTTCTTCCTCTAACCTTTTCTCCTCTCATGCTCTCTCTCTTTCTAAAAAAAAAAAAAAAAAAAAAAAGTATTTCTAGGACTCCTATTACACATGTTAGACCACTTGTCTTTTATACTCTCCAACTGAGGTATTGTTACAGGATTTCTTTTCCCTTAATTCCTGTGGTTTTTGGTCATGTTGCTTCAAAGAATGAAAAGGTAGATCAGACAGAGAGTGGTGGGTGGCAAAGAAAGCTTACTGAGAGTACAAAGCTCCCAAAAATGGAGGGGACACAAAGGAGTTGCCACCAGTTTCTAAAGCTAAAGCTTTTTATGGATTTATTAGCAGGCCTTTTAATCTGCTTAACTCTCCCTTGTGTCTGTCACCCAATCAGGTTTTTGTCATCTACCTATCATGGGGTGTGGGGTGGAAGATGCAAAAGGTGGATGGCTCCTTATAAAATCCTTTTAAGGGTGGTTTCCCCTTGGGCAGGGGAGGAGGGGGCATTTTTCCTCACTTTCCTGAATTAGTATCATGAGTAGAATTTAGCCAGCCTAAGTACCAGTCCCATCTCTGCCAAGTCTGTGTGATTGGAGATAGGATAAACTCTTGACTTCAGTTGATTCATCTCTAAGATGAGAATAAGAAAACTTTACCACATTGTGTAGTTGTGAGAACAAAATATTATTGTACATGAAAAAATATATTATTAACTGTACAGTTCTCATAAAAACAAGAATTCTAATAATTATTGTATGGAACAGGCAAAGTTCAAAAATACCATACAAAGGTCCTAACTCTAACAAAAACAACCTTTAACAATTAAGATAACCACAAAGGCTTATAATGGATCTGGATCTGGATAAAGAGAGAATATTACTCTCTTTATCTCATTTAGTCCTTAGAATGAACTAATATGGCAGTTTTTTTCATTATTCCAATTTTACTGAGAATATGAGTAATTTATCCATGCTCACACAGCTGGTAGAGTGGAACAAGGATTTAAATCTAACTCTATTTGATTCTAAATCCTACATGTTTAAGAAATTTGCTATAATGTCTCTTTGAGTTTCTTTTGAATTTAAGCTTTATGTTTGGGATGTGCACACATCATCATATGATCTTTCACTTATGAAATTTGAATGGTAGTCCCACTTAATATTGGCTAAAACAAAAGCTTAGTCCATAAACTCTATAACCAAGGACCTGAAAGGCAGGTCCAACCATGAAAAGTCTGGTCCTGAGATCCAAGAGTTAATGGGAACAAGCAGAAAAGTGGGTCTAGAGTCACATTACTTCATACTCCAGCTGATTATAAGTAATCTAAAAGCAATGACTATGGTATTAATTTATCCAGGTACATTTAAGGGACAGATTTACTGGCCTACTCTGAATGTCGGCAGAGAAACTGGAGTTTCAAGTTGTAGAGGCCCATTAGCAGCTAAGGAGCATGTCTCCAGAACCAGAAGTCAGTCAGGAACAGATCAGTGAGGGTGGAGAGGGTCTTCCCAAGGAGCCTGCAGAGGCTCTGAATATAGGCTTGGAGAAAAATAGCAGGATTCTAGGGATTATCCAAGAGGGAGGTAGAACTAGTTAGCCAGACAGATAGCACTAACACTCATGTTGGGGGAAATGGATTACTCAGTTTGTACACTCCTTCAGATTTCAGCCAGACTGATGCTTAAGCAACTCTAGTTTCCATCTCTGGGAGCAACACCACAGTATATAAGGACTATACCTATGGAGTAGACATAATGCTATAACTGAGATGCAAAACCAACTGGATGTAATGACCACAAGGATGGAAGAATCAGAGGAATGAATCAATAATATAAAAGATAAAATTATGGAAAATAATGAAGCTGAAAAGAAGAGGGAAAGAAAAATACTGGATCACAAATGCAGACTTAGAGAAATTAGCAACTCTATAAAGTATAATAACATTTGTAGCATAGGAGTCCCAGAAGAAAAGAGGGGAAAAAGGGACAGACGTTTTACTTGATCAAATTATAGTCGAAAACTTCCCCAATCTGGAGAAAGAAACAGACATCCAAACCCAGGAGGTACAGAGAACTCCCATCAAAATCAATAAAAGCAGGCCAACACCAAGGCATATTGTAATAAAATTTGCAAAACACAGAAATGAGAAAAAAAATCCTAAAAGCAGCAAGGGAAAAGAAATCCCTAACTAACAAGGGAAGACAAATAAGGTCACCAAGAGATCTGTCCACAGAAGCTTGCAAGCCAGAATAAAGTGGAATGATATATTAAGTGCGCTCAATGGGAAAAAAAATATGCAGCCAAGAATACTCTGTCCAGCAAGGCTCTTATTCAGAATAGAAGCAGAAATAAAGAGTGTCTCAGCCAGACAAAAACTAAAGGAGTTTGTGACCATAGAATGAGCCCTGCAAGAAATATAAAGGGGACTCTGAGTGGGAAAGAAAGACCAAAAGCAACAAAGATAAGAAAGGAAAAGAGAAAATCTCCAGAAACAATGATTTTATAGGTAATACAATGGCACTAAATTTATACCTATCAATAATCACTCTGAATGTAAATGGACAAAATGCTCCAATGAATAGACATAGGGTATCAGAATGAATAAAAAAAAAAAAGACCCATCTATATGCTGCTGACAAGAGACTGATTTTAGACCTAAAGACACATGCAGAATGAAGTGAAGGGATGGAGAACCATTTGTCGTGCTAATGGATATCAAAAGAAAGCCAGAATAGCAATACTCCTATCAGACAAATGAGCTTTTAAACCAAACATTGTAACAAGAGATGATGAAGAGCACAATATCATAATATCATAATAAAGAGGTCTATCCAACAAGAAGATCTAACAATTGTAAATATTTATGTCCCCAACTTGGGAGCACCCAAATATATAAATCAATTAATAACAAACATAAAACAACTCATTGATAATAATAGAATAATAATAGAGGATTTTAATACCTCACTTATAGCAATGGACAGATCATCTGAGCAGAAAATTGACAAGGAAATAATGGCTTTGAATGACACACTAGATCAGATGAACTTAATAGATATATACAGAGCATTTCAACCTAAAGCAACAGAATATGCATTCTTTTTGAGTGCACATGAAACATTCTCCAGAATAAACCACATACTGGGTCACACATCAGACCTCAACAAATACAAAAAGATTGAAATCATACCATGTATATTTTCCAACCATAATGCTTTGAAACCGGAAGTCAACCACAAGAAAAAATTTGGAAAGACCACAAATACACTGAGGGTAAAGAACATCCTACTAAAGAATGAATGGGTTAAGCAGAAAATTAAAGAAGAAATTAAAAAAATACATGGGAGCAAATAAAAATGAAACACGACAGTCCAAAATCCTTGGGATGCAGCAAAAGTGGTCAGAGGGAAGTATATAGCAATATAGGCCTACCTCAAGAAGCAAGATAAATCTTAAAATACACAACCTAACCTTAAACCTAAAGGAAATAGAAAAAGAACAATAAAGCCTAAAGTCAAAAGAAGAAGGGAAATAACAAATATTAGAGTAGAAGTAAATGCTGTAGAAACAAACAAACAAACAAAAAACAGTAGAATGGATTGATGAAATTAGGAGCTGGTTCTTTGAAAGAATTAAAATGGATAAATCCCATTCAGACTTATAAAAAAGAAAAGAGAAAGGAACCAAATAAATAAAATCATGAATGAAAGAGGAGAGATCACAACCAACACTACAGAAACACAAACATTTATATGAGAATATTATGAAAAATTATATGCCAACAAATTGGGCAATCTGGAAGAAATGGATAAATTCCTAGAAACATATGAACTACCGAAACTGAAATAGGAAGAAATAGAAAATTTGCATAGACCCATAACCAACAAAGAAATTGAACGGGTAATCAAAAATCTCCCAAGAAACAAATCCCAGTGCCAGGTGACTTCCTAGGGGAATTCTACTAGACATTTATTTTTTTTATTTTTATTTTTATTTTTTTAAAGATTTTATTTATTTGTCAGAGAGAGAGAGAGAGGGAGAGAGAGCACAAGCTGGCAGAGTGGCAGGCAGAGGCAGAGGGAGAAGCAGGCTCCCCACTGAGCAAGGAGCCCAATATGGGACTCGATCCCAGGACCCTGGGATCACGACCTGAGCCGAAGGCAGCTGCCTAACCAACTGAGCCACCCAGGCGTCCCTCTGCCAGACATTTAAAGAAGAGTTAATACTTATTCTTCTCAAAGTATTCCAAAAAATAGAAATGGAGGAAAAGTTCCAAACTCATTCTATAAGGCCAGCATAACCTTGATTCCAAAACCAAAGACCTCACTAAAAAGAATTAGACACCAATATCTCTAATGAACATGGATGCAAAAATTCTCAACAAGATAATAGCAAATTGAATCCAACGCTACATTAAAATATTTAATATTTACCAGAAATATTTACCAGGATCAAGTGGGATTTATTCCTGGGCTGCAAGGGCGGTTCAATATTTGCAAATCAATCCATGTGATATACCACATTAATAAATGGTTAAGAATGGTTAAGAAGCAAATGATCCTCTCAATAGATGCAAGAAAAGCATTTGACAAAGTACAGCATCCATTCTTCATAAAAACCCTCAACAAAGAAGGGATAGAGGAAACATACCTCAACATTATAAAAGCCATATTTGAAAGACCCACAGCTAATATCATTCTCAATGGGGAAACACTGAAAGCATTTCCTCTACGGTCAGGAATAAGACAGGGATGTTAACTCTCACCATTGTTATTTAACATAGTATTGGAAGTCCTCAACAATCAGACAACAAAAAGAAATAAAAGCCATTCAAATCAGCAAGAAAGAAGTCAAACTTTGACTATTTGCAGATGACATGATACTCTGTAGAAAACCTGAAAGATTACACCAAAATATTGCTAGAAATGATACATGAATTCAGTTGAAGGAGCAGAGCAGGGCGGGTTCCTTTTGCTTACACCCGCCTTCTTGTGTGTGGCCCCCCTGCAGGAACTGCCTCTGGGAGGGTCTGAGTGTGGCTCAGCCCTCCTTTGAGCTAATTAGCCCAGAGGGCCTATGGGTTGGGTTTGGGTTAGTCAATAGGAACGTGGAACCCCTGCCTGGGAAAGAATATAAACCCCGCCTTTTGCCTGCCAAACTTGTGCACCAATTCTGGCCAGGGTGATAGGCTAGATCAAACAGTTACTAAGCAACATTCTGTGTTACAATTTCATTGGCCACTGACCCCTCTAAAACTGTTGTGCTTTTTGAAACTCGCTCTCTTTCTCTACACCACGC